>VZRU01016845.1:0-37203 GCA_013398155.1 Pedionomus torquatus | reverse complement strand
CCCCTTCCCAGAATGTGCTAGTTTTGCTTCATTTCAAGGCGAAACACTCGCCCTTCACTCTGTGTAAGGGATAAATTCAAGTTTGTGTACATAACTTTGAAAACATCATCTGTACTATGTTGCTGTGACTTAAAAGTTGGTCTGTTAGGGGAGTGGAGATGATGCATCGTCTGAAGGAAGAGGTTGGAATCAAGTCCATCTTGGTACTAGGTATTGGATACATAATAGTTTGAAATGTGACAGAATGTCTTCTGTTCTGCTTTAAATTGCTTGAGGTTCATTGCTCTGCTCAATAAAAGGGCAGGGCTGGTCTCATTTTGCAGAGAACAGAGACAAGTCATAACTTCCAGGTAAAGCTTGTGTTTGAAGGTTGCTTGATCTGGTTCAGTAGAGGAAGCTCTAGCTTCATCTATCTGTTTCAAAGCCTATATGCAGTGGAGTCCAGAAACAGAGGACACAGTACATCTTAACTTGAAAACAAGCACTGATGAAATACTATTTCTTAAGGTCATAAAAACGCAATTGAAAGCAAATAGAGTACTAGCTTGCCCAGTTCTTAGTTCATACTTGGTCATCTCAAAGTTCAGGTAATAGTGCAGGCATCAGTCATGGCTCTTATGTCACCTGGAGATCCTCCATCAAGCAGGAAGATTGTTCTGTTAGCCAGAGATAAACACTGTCCTGCTTCCCGGGGGCCAAGAATGATAATACTTATCTCCATGTATTAGTGTGTGCAGATTTTTGTCTTCACAGTGGGAGTGCTTCTAGGTATTTTCTTTCTTTTTGCCTTCAGAGGTGATAATTGCAACCGGTACCACTATTTCCTCTTTGGTTTTACGGATGCTGTGATGTTTTGGCCTTTCCCTGGAGTCTTTGCTTCTTGGTTGATGTGTTGTGTGCTGGTGAGGGCAATGGTGGGAAACGCTCCTCATGCTGGTCCAGCACTGATTACTGTAGGCTAGAGTAGAAAATCTGTAAATGGAAGCTTTTCCTAATTGTGCATCTACGCAAGTTAGCTTGTCTCCTAGAAGGTGCCCTCAGCGTTCTGCCTTTTTTTTTATGGTGTACGACTGTCCTTTATACTGCTGTTTCTCGTGTGACTTCAGATCATTCATGGAGAAACTCTCATCCTGTTGACTTGGGTGGTACTTCCTTCTTGTCCAAGCTTAGTTCCCTTCCTTAGGTCCCTTCAGCTGATGCATCAACAGACTTGAAGACAAAGGGTGCGAAGAAGTAAACTTTGTTTCCAAAACTGCTTTTCTTTCTTACTGCACAAGTCACAGAAGGTAAAAACAGGGGCTCTGAGAATTATCTTCTACTGTGGGTAGATCTCCAGGTTCGAGACCACCTGAGGAAGCTGAAGGTGCATAAGTCCATGGGACCTGATGACATCTATCCATGGATCCTGAGGGAACTGGCAGACCAAGTTGCCAAGCTGCTTTCCATCGTATTTGAGAAATCATGGCAATCTGGTTAAATTCCTGTAGATTGGAAAAAGGGGAACATAGCCCCAATATTCAAAAAAGAGGACCCAGGAAACTACAGGCCAGTCAGTCTCACCACTGTGCCTGGCAAGATCATGGAGCAGATTCTCCTGGAATCTCTGCTAAGGCACATGGAAAATAAGGAGGTGATTGGAGACAGAATTGGAATGGAGACAGGGCAATTGGAGCCAACATGAATTGGAGACAGACAACCAAGGGCAAATCCTGCCTGACAGGTCTCATGGCCTTCTATGATACTGCCACAGACTTCGTGGATAGAGGCAGAGCAACAGACGTCATTTACCTGGACTTAAGCAAAGCATTTGACACTGTCCCTCAAGATACACTTGTCTCCAAATGGCAAAGTCGTGGGTTTAATGGATGGACCACTTGTTTGATAAGGAACTGGCTGGATGGCCATGCTCAAAGTGTTGTGGTCAACAGCTCAATGTGCAAGTGGCGGACAGTGATGAGTGGTGTCCCACAAGGGTCAATACTGGGACCAGTGCTATTTAAAATCTTTGTCAGAGACATGGACAGTGGGATAGAGTGCACCTCCAGCAAGTTTGCTGATGACACCAAGTTTGATGGAGTGATTGACACACTGGAGGCAAGGGATGCCATCCAGAGGGACCTGGACAGGCTCGAGAGGTGGGCTAATGCAAATCACATGAAGTTCAGCCAAGCCAAGTTCAGAGTCCTGCACTTGGGACGTGGCAATCCCAGGCACAAATACAGGTTGGGCAGAGAATGGCTGGAGAGCAGCCCTGAGGAGAAGGACTTGGGAGTGCTCATGGATGAGAAGCTCAGTGTGAGCCGACAGTCTGGTGGGAGGTGGAACCATGGCATGGGAGTTGGAACTCGATGATTTTTAAGGTCCCTTCCAAGTCTAACCGTTCTATGGTTCTTGAGCTCAATTCTTAAATTAAGAGCTTTCTCAAAACCATTGATTCCAAGTGACATATGCATACACTGAAAGGTTACGATGCTAATTGCTAGCAATCATGCTAGCTGGTTGCTAGAGCGCTCCTGACATACTTATTTTCATACAGGTAGCACAGGCATTTGTTGGGTTGGGTTCTGATACTAGTCTTAGCATGGTGAGGTCTTTGGGGTGGAGAAGTTTTTAATTGTCCTGTCAGTGGTCATAGTAGTAAGTGGCCTTCTTGCTGTGATCCTTTTAAGCCTTTCAAACTTGGAACAAGTTTGCAGAAAGTGTTGCTTGTGAAAGGTCCTCCAGCAGTGGTCATTTGGGTTCCTGGGGTGACTGGTCAATAGAGTAACTGATTTTTGGGGATTTGTACTCCTGAAAGCAAGTTGAAGGACGTATCAGTGTAGCAGCTTCTGTTCTGGGGAAACTGTGTCTTGGCTAGGCCACGGACAAGCACTGTGCCTCGTTTCAGCATGTGAAGACAAAAGAAGTGCTCCAGCAGTGTCACTGGAAAGAATCTGGCACAGATGCATTCAGCTTGCTTTTCTTGGGGTATGACCTCAGTGGTGGACTGACTCCGGCAACTGAGCCTGCTGGAGCCAGCCACTGCCAGCTGTGGGAACACTGGGAGAAGCCCTTTCTGGGAATTGTTAATCTCTTCTTGTAGCTTGGATTATCTAGGTTGGTGTTTTGTTTATTAAGGACAATTCCATTTCTTGCTCTATAGGGAGTAATTCTGGGAGAGAGTTTGTGTGTCTCAAGTGTCCTGTCATACCTCTACCCCAGCACCTTTTGGCTATCTGATCTTGTGGGATGGCTCTTTTCCTCAGTATAACGTGAAAACAATGAGGTGGGATTTATTTTATAGGGATCATGTGCTCATTTGTGACGTAGTTTTCCCCTTTTACTATGAAAATAATGTTACAGTGACCTTAAAGTCATTTAATTATGTGGTTTTATATACTTTTTTTTATGATGAGGCAATTAAACATCCCAAATGGAAGTAAAAATGGGATTAAGTGGATAGTGCAAAAATATGTCTCACTGAAAAAAGTATGTAACCATTGAAACTAGGTATTACACAGCTTTTTACTGTGTAGTCTCGTTAAGGTTGGGAAGGTTTTAGTAAAGTTAGGGAATGTGGAATGCAAGTTTAGGACTTCATCTCATTTTAGAGCTATAGCCAGCAGTATGAATCTGCAGTGTGGTATTGGGGATGCAGCATTTCTCTGTGTTCCACTGTCTTCCTATTCCAAGAATACGGCAGGATTAAGTAACTAGTTTGCTTTCTAGAAGGATGTTAAATTGAAAAGCCTTCTGTTGACAGCTCTTAAAGGATGTGAGATGAAAAAACCTTTCTGGAGTACTCCATAATGGAAGGTCCTGATCAGTGGATTTATCAGTGGAAAATTTCTTCCCACTCTGAATTCACCACTTAAGTGGTATCCAGAGACATCCTGTATCCTGAATCTCTTTGCTGCTTCGTTAAAACTGTGGATGCTCCAGTCCCCTTCTGTTTAGGGTAGTCCCTGACTCCTGTCCTGGCAGGAAAAACACTGTTTTGAAATTGTGTATGTTGAGTACTGTGCTCAGCACTTGTTAAGAAGAGTAGTACATAATGTTAAGTTGCTTTGAGACAGACTGCTATCTGATAGTGACAGGACTTGCAGTAATTATGTAGGCACTACTTTGAGCTGGCCTCACCTGTGGTTACTCCTGTCTTGGCACATGAGCGCATCTTCCTTACTTCTGGCTTTAACAATGATGGTGATGGAGCACCAGTGTTTGTTCTATTGGCAGTGAAAATAGTACAGCAACCTTCACTTCATGTGCTGCATCCTGTCTCGTTAATTTGTTAATTATTCTGGTACTGTCTTGTCTAGTACACAGTATTAAAATGGAACTGATCATAGAAGTAATATTTTTCTAATAAGAATTTCACTGTGCTGTGTTTTGGGGGGGTTGTTTTGTTTTTGTTTTTTTTTTCTTTTCCCCCCCTGTTACATACAGAATTAAAATAGCCTGTAGATTCCCTTACATTTACAATAATTATTGCCATGTGCACTTTTGTTAGTGCAAGAAAAAAAGTCCTGAAAGCTCTTTCAGACTTTCTGATCTCTCGGTAATTTCAAGTGGCCTCTCTGCACTTACTCTGAGATTAATTCCTCATACAGATGAATGATAGGAATTGAAAATAATATTTTAGATGAGATGTCGTCAGTGACTTCCATGAGGGCACTAATGTTACCCTGTCCCAACTAGATGCGTTTTGTCTGTGTACAGATTCCTAGAATTGTTGGAACACGTAATGGATTTGCTTTTTCATTTATTTAGTGTTTGGATTTTTTTATACTTGTTTGTCATTTGCAGAGAGATGTCTTTCCCGAGCTTTGAGGTTTTTAAGTTGAGTTACTGCAGTTCTGTGAATGGAGATAAACTATGTGTGTCAATAATTAATTCAGGAAATGTTGTCTTGATAAAGCTTCTTAGAAATGTCAAACCAAATTTCTGTTGAATAGAGTAAGTTAATTTCAGCATCTCCTATAAAAGACTTGGGTTAAGAGATCCCTCCAAGTGTTCAAGGTCAGATTAGATGAGGCTTCAATCAACCTGGGCTAGTGGGAGGGGTGTCCCTGCCCATGTCAGGGGGATTGGAACTCAATGATCTTTAAGATCTTTTCTAACCCTAACCATTCTATGATTTGTATTTGAAATCTGTGATGCTGTCACTGAAAGTTTTTTGCACACCTTTCCTAAGGGTTTGGGGTTTTTTGGGGGTCCTTTTAACTAGCCTTTAGACATACTTTTGCTTGAAGTTGCTTTTTGAGAGGCAGAGTTTTAGCAGCCACGCCAGCTTCTGTAGCTTGATGCTGCATCCTTAATTGTTCTAGTAAAACTGTTCATGCAGTTGTGGATCAGGGAACTTGGTTAAGAATAATCAAATTTTGTTACTTTTTGCTTTACTGCTTTTGAACTGGATCATTTCAAAGATAAACTTTGCTGATTGGCCTGCAGTCATATTGATGCACATGAACTGCCAGTATTACAATTAGGAATGAAAGCTGGAAAGAACAGGAGCTTTCTTTTACCAGTTTATAAAAGGGAAAAAAAAACCTACAAAGCAACAACTTATCTTAAACCAACTCACTACAACTCCTTTTTTAAATAGGGCTCCCTACTTTTCTGCTTAGAAAAATGTGTTAGACAAAAAAAGTACTCAATGGTATAGATCTGTATACATGTAGGATCCCCTCTCCTCCCAAACTACCTGACAAATGAAGCAGTTTTGGAGAACCTTAGACTTTTTTTTTTTTTTACAGACTTAATTGGTTACGTATACTCAAGGTCTTTTGGGCTTCTCTACTTCACGGTAGAGGAGAGTATTTATAGCTTTAGTAATCCCATGTTAAATGCAGGAATTGGAGCTCCGGTTATGTCATCCATAACCATATAATCCAAGAACATGAGAGTAGTCAGGGTGCGAGTGCAAAGGGATTTCCTGATTTGTTGTCTGTAACTATGTGATTAGAGATTACAGATGATGTGGAACCAGATTCTTTTCAGAGGTGCCTGATGATGGGGTGAAAAACAGTGTATACAAGCTAGACGGGCTTCAGTTATTATTCTGTGATTTTTATACCTCTGGGAATACCAGTGGCAGCAAGAAAACTGCTCTCCCTTGCCTTTCAAATTAAGAGTACGTTATGCAACTGGAACGCCCTTTTAGTGTTGCTTATTTCAGTCATCTGCTAACTTGTATTTACTGAAGCTGTAGTAAAATGTCAGGATGATGTTTCAATGTACTACATATCTGATGAGAATTTTTTTCTTTCCTTCAGCAAATTTGACAGGCCATGCAGAGAAAGTTGGCATTGAAAACTTTGAACTCCTGAAAGTTCTTGGAACAGGAGGTAAGATGCACTATTTGTCTAAATTGAATGTTGGAGCATTACCCTTAAGTTTAAGTTTAATACTTTTGTTTTCTGGCTGAAGTCTTGGTAGTCGGAATGTTCTTTAGGAAGATATATCACTTTTATATTGCATAACATAATTTTCATTGCTTTTTTTTAACAAATATCGTGCAAAATTAGAGGTCGCGTGTTCTAGTTTACAGCACTTTTGAAGATGTACTTTTTTCCTATTTTTTTTAAATAAATGGCTTGATTTGTGACAACTTAGTACAAATTGTGAGAAATTAGTACAGTTTATGAAAAGGTTAAGACATGATCTTGATAATTTCATTACACTTTCAGATTTTCCTGAATTTCTGGAAAAAAAAACCAGTAATGTTAGAACATTACAGAATAGGATGCTTCAGTCTTTATGTATTTTAGAGCTGGTGTTGGTTCTACTCATCTTTTTTGTCCTATTCAACTCCCAATAATTTTTAAGATGGAAAATGTTCACTGTTGTACTGCGGATTTGGGCACGATGTTGGAGGTTTGTAGGGTGTTGTAGGGTTGCTGACTGTACCCAATTAAAAAAGCTTTGTTTTCCTCTTTGTTGAAGGGATGCGCACATGGGCCTGCACACAGACCAGAAGTAATGGCTTTTATACTTCTTAATGTGTTTTCACTTTTTTTTGTCTATATTAACATCAGATGCAGAGTTGCATAGTTTGGGATAATCATGAAGGTGGACTACCATCAAAGTCTGTAGAAGGTATAAGTTAGGATATGAAATTTTGGGTGTTATCAGCCATTAGTGGTTACTAGTGAGGCTATAATTGCGTGAGCTGCTGCATCACTGAAAAGAGCAAAGATTCTTGATTTCTTTTTTTCAAATTTAGGTGTCCTAAAATTCTTTCATAAATCCATTAAGCTGTTAAATCACCTGAGACTATTTTTTTTCTGTTCCTGAAATTTTCTTAAAACTTAAACTTAACTGGCTTAACAATTCAACCCTTGCTGTTAAGTTTTAGTAGCTAGTGGTAGAGGCAAGGAAGCTTTAATATTCATGTATACTTGTTGCATATTCATAGGTAGAAGCAGCTGTGTGGTTCTGAAGTGGTCAGTAGTGGTCTGAGTGGGGATGACAAAAAGGAAATTACTTATAATTATGCATTTACATGAGGATGTCTTTCTCTCCTGATGGAAACATTGGCTGGATTTTAATTTTAATTATATGCGTGTCTGTGTATATGAAAACCAGTCCCATACCTGAGTATTTTCTTATTTTCCTTACCACTTTTGTAAGTCTGAGATCACCTTAATATTACAACTATTGCGTTTGGAATACAAAGTTAAGTTTTGGTGGTTTCCTAAGTGTCAGTCTTCATGTTCAGACTAGTGGTAGCCAAACCTCCTCATAAGATCTTTAGGCGGTACCTCTGAAATGCCCCTTTTGTGGCTGTTAAACTGTTGTCTGTCATTCATTGTTACCTTCCATGTCCTCCCATCTTCATGACCAGGTCAGCCAAATTGCTCTTTTTGATGTGGGGTACTCTTAATTATAGCAGGTGGTCCGTAGTCTCATAGTCCAAAAGCTCTATCCTATTCACTTTGGTTAACAGGATAAGTTTTGAGTGACCCCCTTTCCAGAAAAGGCTGCTTCAGTGGATCGACAATGGGATTGACAGTGTGTATGTGTGAAGGGAAAAAAAACAACAAAAAACCCCACAAAACCGCTGGGGAAGCATGCCTGTCTCCCCATCCTGCTCCTGTCTCCATGTTGCTCCAGAAACTTCTGTCTTAGTAGATATCTGACTATTTCAAGAACTGACCAAATGATCAAGCTTATGCACCTAAGGACACATTGGGTATCTTGGAATGGCATTTGTAGGATGAGTAGTACTGTTTTTTTTGACAAGGAAATGCTGGTTGCACTCCTTTAATACATAATTTCAATCGTAGCCTGAAGTTCTTGCATTGGAAATGTAGAGCATCAGGGCAGTCTAGAAGCTTTGATCAGTCTTCAGCATGTTGCAGCTAAGACTGATGCACTAGCTATATTGGAGGCTGTGGCTTGCCAGTTACTGGACAGCAGTGAACGCAAATAACCTGATCAGAATGGAGTTGGTTGTGTTTGGGGAAGTGACCATTTGTGAGCTGTCAGCATTGGTGCTTTTTGCTGTGAATTAAGTTTTTGTAAGTGTTGGGCCTACTGTTGCAGAACCACAGACAACTTGTTCCAATTGTTTCTGGTTCTGGTGACATTCAAACCCTTTTGGAAGAAGTCTGGTTAATAACAAGAATTGTTGTGTGAACGCTCCATCCTAAGTATAGGAAACCAACTGAAATGTCATAGATCTCACAGTATCTGTTGCATGTGGAAAGTCTGGATCTATACATTCAGTTACTTAGCTATCATACTGAATGTATGGTTTTCTTGTGTGATCGTCTTATTATTTTTTTTCCCCCCATAAATTCCATAGCAGAGAGATTATTTTCCAAAAACTTCTTAAGACTCTAACCACCTTTATGCATGGAAATTTAGCTACAAGATCTTAACTGTATTGTGTTGTGAGTTGTGGGGTCCTGTTCAGGCCTGCAACTTCTTGCTCTTGTGCTTGAATTGAGGTTTGGAGGAGTGAATATGAGTACTCTGACTCCTCAGCTCTTTGTACCAGAGCACATGTTTACTTGGGGGAATGAGACAAAGCATAAAGAAAACAAATCTATAATCATAACAATGTAAGTCAGAAATATTTGGATTAGCAGTCTATTATTGCAGACTTAAGTGATGCTGTACAAGAGCAAGGCCTCATTTAGAACTTGTACTGTCTTGTGCAAACCTACTCATCTGCATTTCAGTTGTCATCCTTAGGCTTGCTCTCACAAAAAGTTGGGGAAAAAGTTCAGAAGATACTTGCATGCCTTTTGTATTCATAGAATCATAGAATAGTTGGGTCAGAGGGGATCTTTAAATATCACCCAGTTTTGCCTCCCTGCAATGAGCAGGGACATCTTCAAATAGATCAGGTTGCCCACAGCCCCATCCAGCTGACCTTGAATGTTTCCAGGTGTGGTGCATTCACCCTCTTAGAGGAACACCACTTAATTCCTTTTAGGTATTTCACTGCTGTATCTTAGACTCCTCTGTAAGACTTGAAGCATGTTGCAGTGTAGCCAAAGCGTCTCAGAGCAGCACACTGCAAGATGTGGGGAAGATAATTCGAATCTGAATGATACATTCATACCAAGGGAAGAAAATGGGTAGGATGAGTGTCAGATTTAAATAATATACTAAAAATCATGTTATAGAAGAAAATATAATAAAGTTCAGTCAAAGAGGTCAAATGTATTCTGATAAAGTTCTGACTGCTGAATTAGGTCTTTCAGGCATTACTGAAGAAAGGAGAAAATACTCTCGATTCATAAAAGGAGGAGAAGGAACGAACTGGGGTTACTGTGCTCAGGGAAGTGAGCCACAATTATGGAGTGTCTAAAAATAATTCCAAACTCCAGTAATATTTTCCTTCAGTTTCTGGTGAGGACAGCGATGATGGATACTGAATGGCAGGTTGGATGGCCAATCGCAGACTGAGTTTGGAATTAGGAAATTTATTTTTCTGTAAAAGGGCAGACTTAAGAGGGGGGATACTGTGTTCAATCTAAGAACCCAGAACCTGCATAAATTTGTCCCATTCATCCATCAAATAATTCTGAAAGAATCTGGATGTTAAATTGGAGATCACTAGCAAAGATATATATATATATTTTTTAAATTTACTTTCTTTAAAAAAGAAAGCCTATTTATGGTGATAACACTTTTTTGAAAAAGCACAAAAGCTAAATGCAGATAGAAAGTACATTCTTAAGACGCAGCTTACTCCCTACTGTCACTTTCTGCCTTTTTTACTTATTCTCTCTCCTTCACTTGTTTAATGGCACAGGGAACTTGTTCTTAGGGAAATAATAATGTTGAAGAAAGTCCATTAAAGTTTCTTCCCTACCTGATATTTAAGGATGGATGATAGGAAATGTCTCATCTTTACAATTTGGTGGCGGACAATGAAAATTGGAAATACTTTTTCAGAATTTTATTACTTGACTTCTAAAGTTTTTGCTTAGCTTTTTTTCCCCTGCTTTTATATTCTAGAGCTTTTTGCCTCTCTGACTTTGCCACATCCCATATTTTAATTCATATGGGCAGATACCTGCACAGTGGGAGTTCTGCCCCCAGATTCTTTAGGCATATTAAAGGCTATTTTAACACTAAAACGTGCAGAGGAAAGAGTTCGTTAGGCGCATATCATGCAAAAATAGTGACATTTACTCAAATTGTTGGATATTTTGTACCTTGAAGGCTTTTCCTGTTGCTGTCTCATGATTATTCTTGCACTGACAGTAAAAAAAGTAATTTAAATAAGAGGCATAACTTATGTTAACACTTGTAAATATTACTTTAAAACTGTCTGTATACAAATGTCAAATTTTGGATGGATTTAGAAGTCTGCATAAACCATCTCGTGTGCTATAAACAATAAGAATTGCTTGTGTCTTTCTGTGTAAGAATTAGCTGGCATGGTGCAGTGGCCTAATATGTTTGCATTTATACAGAAAGAATGAAGAAGCAAAGAATATCTTGTATTTTTAATTTTCAGCAAGTGTGTACTTCAGGATGTTCTAATGACTTGCTAAATTGTTGCTTATGTTGGTGTGTGTTACTGTGAATGTGCATTCATGAAAAAGGCAGTATGAAAGGAAAGTTTTAACCCTCATTATATTTTTCTGCCTCACAAATTAACTGGAAATTCAGTATTGATTGGTGGTATGAAATCTCTTAATTCATCTAACAGGCCTGATAGCCATATCAATCTGAAACTAATAATTGCTTTGAATTCTTATTTCTCTTAATGAGCTGCATGGTCAGCTTAACATGGTCTGGTTTTGTATGTGTATATATATAGTATGTATTATATAGTCTTTTAGTTCTTCCTTCATTTAAAATATTAAAAAGATTATCAGGTAAGGATATTCTTAAAATTGGCTTTTGTGGCTTTTTTTGCTGCCACTCAAATGAATTGCTTTTGCAGTGTTGTCTTTTAAGTCGATTTCTTGTGGTGATATCAGAGATTCTGGTGTTGACTATATCATGAGTCATTTGATTTAAAATAGTGCTACTTAAGATTTACTCTCATCGAAACTGCTGAGAATCCTCATCATTCTGTCAGTCCTTTTCAGATTTCTGAAGTAGCAATTTGTACCCGGGTAAAGCTCGATGTTACAAATCTTTTTATGATAACACTAGTATAGTTTTGAGGTTTCCTTGCAGCAGTTATGCTTCCCAGATAATCTTCTCCTATGCTGTATGTAAAGCTGTAGTAGGTGCTGTTAATATACTGCTGGTATTCTGCAACTTGAGAGGCATTATTCTGTTTTTTTTTAAAGCGTGAGCCAAGATACAGGTAGCCAAGTGCTAAAATCTAGGGGCTTTCCTTTATTTGATTTTTAACTTAGCCTAATGTTCTCCAGCATTTCTGCTAAAACTGCTGTTTCCCAGGAACCTAAGGAAGCTTCTGCGTAATGTTCTAGATTGGGCTTTTCAGAGGAGCACAAGGAAGTTCAGCAACAAGCTCAAGCATCAAAGTTGGTGAAAGCTAGGGTTGCTCCCGTAAGCGGTTGGGAAATGACAGCTAAGGTTGTTCTCCCTCTGGCTTTTTTGAGTGGTAGTAGAATGCAGAAGTCTTATCTACATTTTATGAGAAGTAACTCCTTAAAAAGATGGAAATACTACTTTTGGAAGCCTTTTTTTTTTTTTTTTTTTTTAAAAGCTAATGCTCTCAGTTGTAGGGGTCTGTTCAGACACTAAAAATAATTTAACTTCCAGTATTCGAAAAATAGGTGAATAACATTAAACTTGTGTATATGCATAACAGTATTACTGTGGTCACAGTGTTGTGGTCTGTTCAGCCTTGATTCTGATCACTTGTGTTTGTACATCATGATAGAATTTCTGGCCTGATCTTTTTACATCTGTGGTTATCCATGTCTTGATGACCAGTTGGTGGCCACTGAGTTCAACTTAGATATACCTGAGATCTTGTAGATACAGTTAAAATTTAGGAATGCAATATAATACTGAATATCTTGCCAAAAGGTTGTATTGGTATCTCACAGCTGTCTCCCGAAATAACAAGGTATATTTACATGAACCTATTCTGCCTCTATTTGCCCTTCCTGACAGATACATTGTGAAAACTTATTTTATGAAAGCTCTTATTGGGAATAATGGCTTCTGTAAAGAATGCAAAGGTGATTCCTTAGGGTGTGATGAGTCAGGTAGAGAATTGCTCATTATCTGAGCAGTATCGCTTTTGTGAACTGAGTGAAGTAGAACTTGGCTGTGGGACAAAAAAACCCTCACATGTCATTTGATAATTTAAAACTCTCTGATTACCTGCCTGGAAAAAAACAGGAAATATCTAGAGTTGCATGTAATTGCTTACTGGGAGCAGTGTATGCTGAAGCACTTGGAAAGACCAACTGTATTTGAGCATCTCGTGTGTGGGCAGTGTCACTCTGTATTTACTGTATTTACACTTTTGAGACGCTTAAGCATTCTCTTGGAGGAAGCAATGTGAAGATAATTGTAGGGATGGACAAAACACCCAGCTGGTGCAGTTTTCTGGCTCTCATGGTGGAGACCCTGGCAGAACAAGAAGAGGTGTAGAAGGATGGTGCCCTTAGTGAATTCTTAGCAGCCCTTTGTTTGGGGTCAGCCTGAGCTAGAAGCCAGAGAGTCCTTTCTGCGTTTTGCAACACTTGGTGTACTTTCCTCTCCCTGGAGTACTTGTATAATCTTTTTGAACTCATGTACATTTTTGACGTCTGCAACATAATGTAGCAGTAGTTCTACCACTTAACTGCATATTTGTTTGTGTGTTTTGGGCAGTTCTTGATAACAAATGAGATCACTAGGTACCTTTAAAGGTTTGGGTTTTTTTTCTTAGAAGTAATGCAAAAATGTTCTTCATACTTTTTTTTTTTTTAACTCTCTAGCATCTTCTTAAGTGTTCTGCTTTTCAGGTGAACTAAAAAGTCTAAGTGTCTAGTTTCCTTTGTAATTAGAAGAATTCTTTTATGTTTCTCCATACTTATTTTTTTTTTAAAGTTCTCCTATACTTTTTTCTAATGGGGGAAAGGGTATTTGGGGGCAAAAGAGAGGAGAGACTGAAATAGTGTGATTCATTCAAGATGTGAGCACGCAAAGTTTTTGTGCCACAGCTTAAGGGATTTCTGTCTTCATGCTGAAGGTTTGGGGGACAATACATTTGTGTCATGTTTCAGTATTTTTCTTGAAGTTCTAATGTTCTATTTGCTTTTTGGATTATGACTGGTGTTTTCTCAGATGTCTGTGGTAACTCCAGGTATTACTCCTTTCTCGGTTACAACAAAATGCACAAATTATTATCATACTTCATGTGGATTACTTATTTACCTATTTGGAATTTTATCTGCTGTTTTATTCTTCAGCTACTTAATATCTTGATACAGTTTTTCAGCAGCCAACTTCAGTTTCTGTTGCAGTGGATAATTTACTAAACCAAGAAACCCAGCTTCTGCACTTGTACATATGTGACTGCATTGGGCAGGATGAATTCTTGTGGTGACCTCCTTTCAATGCAAAAGCCTGAATATATACTTTTAATCATTTGGGGTTTTTGTCTGCTGATATGGCTCTTCACCTGTAAGAGGACACACACACACACACCGCCTCTCTGCACCCACGATTGTTTAGTATTTTTAAGACCCTTTTGTAAGGGAACTTGATAAACACCTTGGGAATCTAAATAAGTCCACAGTATTGTTTCCTCACTCCAGATTCCTTTCATGGATTAATAATAGAAACAATTATTACCATCTAGAAAACTAACAGTGATTCCTTCCTAGTATCCCATTTGTGTATCTACTGGTTCTAACCTTTGTTTCTACAGGCTTGCCCAGTAGAGGCATCATCAAATTTATGTATAGTTCCCAGGAACCCTTTTTATTTAAAATAAATATGGATGTCCATGTTTGTTGGCTATTACTCCAGTATGGAGTGTGTTTTTCATCAAATACGTAAATGTTTAGATTCAATAATGTAAAACTCTGGAAAGACTACCTTCTGGTTGTGATGACTTATTTCATTGACTGATTTTGTTCAGAAACATTTTTCTGAGAATTCCTCTGATTCTCACTTAAGTTCAGTATGGGAGCCTTAGAAAGTTCCTGTGTACTAAATACTGATGGGAAAAACTTCTTGGCTTTTCTATGGGTTTTTGGAAGTTCAGTGCTGTAAACCCAGTAATGAAAGCATGTGCAGGTATGGGCAGATTATTTTGAGGACAAAAAAAAAGGCATAATTTCTGTGAAACTTGTTATAGGAGGTTTAGGGCATTACTGAAGAAGAAATCATCAGTTTTAAAATTTGTTTTTAAATACTGAAACTCTGTTTTTACCTGCTCTTACTGTGGTAAGTCTCTAAGCTGATTTGGTTGAAATTTTGTTCAGAAGAGGTTGATCCGAAACAAAAAGATTTTAGCCTGAATGGTTACTGTTTGCCATAACACATAACAATGAGTAATTGGAAAATAATAATGATTTCAGTCACCCTGCAGTATGAGTAGGTGACTGTTGTTTGGTTTGGTTTTTTTCTCTCCACTTTTTTAAGCCTATGGAAAAGTGTTCCTTGTAAGGAAAGTAAGCGGCCATGATGCTGGGAAGCTCTATGCCATGAAAGTCCTGAAGAAAGCAACGATAGTTCAAAAAGCCAAAACAACTGAGCACACAAGGACAGAACGTCAAGTGTTGGAGCACATCAGGCAATCACCATTTTTGGTCACGTTACATTATGCCTTTCAGACAGATACAAAGCTTCATCTCATCTTAGGTGAGTAGTTTTCAGGATTCAAGTTTTATGTTAGTGGAAAAAAAATAATCTGCCCTTTAATTAATCTCTTTAATGTTTTGTAGGTGTTCTTTTTTCATGTGGTCTGAAGTACTGTCTGTTCAGAGATTGCATGAGAGACCATACAAAGTAAAATACTGTTAATCTTCAGCAGTGTCTGTGTTTCTGTGTTTGTGGTTTTCCTGTTTGAATTTCAGTGTGCTGCTCTGACTTGGGGGGGCGGAGGGAGGAGGGAAGTATTATGCAGCAAAAAATGTATGTGACCAGTAGTACTTAAACCAGAGAAATATTTTCTTGAGTTTACAGAGTCACAGAGTGATATAGGGTTGGAAGGGACCTCTGGAGAGCATCTAGTCCAACCCCCCTGCCAAAGCAGGGCTACCCAGAGCAGATTGCACGTGAACTTATCCAGGCAGGTTCTGAATGTCTCCAGAGACAGAGACTCCATCTCTTTGGTCAGACTCTTCCAGGGCTCTGCCACGCTCAAGGTGGAGAAGCTGCTCCTCATGTTTAGATGGGACTTTTTACGTACAAGTTTGTGCCAGTAACCTCTTCACCTGTCACTGGGCATCACTGGAAAAAAGACTGGCCCCATCCTCCTGATACCCATCCTTTAAGTATTTACAGGTGTTGATCAAATCCCCCCTCAGTCTTCTCCAGACTAGAGACCCAAGTCCCTCAGCCTTTCCTCACAAGAGAGATGTTCCAGGCCCCTCATCTTTGTGTTCCCCTGCTGTACCCTCTCTAGCTGATTCCTGTCCTTCCTGAACTGGCAAGCCCAGAACTANTGCATGAGAGACCATACAAAGTAAAATACTGTTAATCTTCAGCAGTGTCTGTGTTTCTGTGTTTGTGGTTTTCCTGTTTGAATTTCAGTGTGCTGCTCTGACTTGGGGGGGCGGAGGGAGGAGGGAAGTATTATGCAGCAAAAAATGTATGTGACCAGTAGTACTTAAACCAGAGAAATATTTTCTTGAGTTTACAGAGTCACAGAGTGATATAGGGTTGGAAGGGACCTCTGGAGAGCATCTAGTCCAACCCCCCTGCCAAAGCAGGGCTACCCAGAGCAGATTGCACGTGAACTTATCCAGGCAGGTTCTGAATGTCTCCAGAGACAGAGACTCCATCTCTCTGGGCAGCCTCTTCCAGGGCTCTGCCACGCTCAAGGTGGAGAAGCTGCTCCTCATGTTTAGATGGGACTTTTTACGTACAAGTTTGTGCCAGTAACCTCTTCACCTGTCACTGGGCATCACTGGAAAAAAGACTGGCCCCATCCTCCTGATACCCATCCTTTAAGTATTTACAGGTGTTGATCAAATCTCCCCTCAGTCTTCTCCAGACTAGAGACCCAAGTCCCTCAGCCTTTCCTCACAAGAGAGATGTTCCAGGCCCCTCATCTTTGTGTTCCCCTGCTGTACCCTCTCTAGCTGATTCCTGTCCTTCCTGAACTGGCAAGCCCAGAACTAGACCCAGTACTCCAGATGGGGCCTCACCAGGGCAGAATGGAGGGCAGGATGATCTCCCTCAGCCTGCTGGTCATGCCCTGTCTGATGCACCCCAGGATGTCATTGGCCTTCTTGGCCACAAGGGCAAGTTGCTGGCTCGTGGTCATCCTGTTGTCCATCAGGACTCCCAGGTCTTTTCCTCAGAGCTGCTCTCCAGCAGGTCAGCCCCCAACCTGTCCTGGTTCAGGGGTTGTTATTCCCCAGATGCAGCACCCTGCTCTTGCCATTGTTGAATTTCATCCTAGAAAATGAAACTTTCATTTGCACTTTTTAAACCATTTTTATATACTGTGTTAGTCATCTTGCAGGATTTCAGGAAAAACTGCTACTGTGAATGAAAAAGTTCTTAATCTGTATGGATATAGGCATTAAAATGATTCAGTTTGTTTTCCCTGGATGCTGCCTCTGCCTGTGTGGCACAGAGGGTATTGGGAAGGTGGGATGACAAAATATGACTTTGTTACTGGGATTAGTTGGTAGGAAAGAAGAAAAAAAAGGTAATGAAATATTTTAGCAGCAGGAAGCCTTCTAGTTCAGACAGGTTGCATGTTTCACTCAAAGAATAAATAGTGTATTGTCCTCACTGTGATCAGTGTTTTTTGGAATGTTGTCCTCTGAGAGGACAGGGCTGCCTGTCACTGTGCTGCCTGGCCAGTGTGCCCTTTTAGCACTGGAATGCTGCAAACTGAAAGGTCTTGTCAGGCAGGTCGTTTTTCAGAACAAATGGGCTCATAACATGGGCGATGCCAGTTAAAGGTGGTTGTGCTTTCGTTTACTTCTGGTCAAATTCCTTACAACATTGGAAACAAGTCCTTGGTATCGTTTCCTGCTGTAAAGTGCTGTTGAAAATGCTTGTGTTGAGGATCAGTTTCTTGGGTTTTTTTATTGTGATACTTCATTGTAGTGAGTTTTACCAGTAGCTTTAGTAAATCTCCATTTGTGAGAGATGCTTGATAATGGTCTCATTATCTCATTATGGTCTTATCATTAATTAATGATAATGTGGTATAGTAAGCCTTGTTAGAACATCCTTCCTTCCTCTTCTGTCCTTGCCATTTTGCCTTCCCTTTTGATGTGAAGCAGATCTATTTCTGTAGCATTTGCCAGGTTGGCAGAAGGCTGATCAGGAACTTCCTTAGGGTTTTCAGCTCAGACATAACTTGTGAACGAGCACATCTCTCTATTCCCTACTTTTTAGGACAGTAACATTTTAGGGGAAGGCACTGAGATTAGAGTTAATACTCCTTTTGCTTTATTCCCCAGTTTCATTGCCTTTGCAGAGTCCTGCCTCTTTAAGGAAGTCAAAGGATTTTTCCTGATTAAGAGGAACACTTACTTTGGGAACTGGAAAAGCCTATTAAAATCAAACCTAAACCCAAGTGCTTCAAGAAGTGTATGATGACAAAACTTCTTGTTAAGAAACCATTTGATCTTTTGAGTATTGAGATACTTGCACGGCTCAGTTTTTGTGTGGTAAGAGGCAATCTGGAACCACACACTTCAGTGGCAAAAGTACAGTTTGTTCATGGAGCTTCGTGCCACTCTAAAATTAAAAATATTTCTACCTTTCAGGTCAGCAGCAAACTTTGTTTGGTGTATAAGATATATTTGTAAGAAATCTGCAAGCAAATTTTAAAGATTACTTGCCTTAAGTATTTTAAAACAACTGGAAAATGAGTGATCAAGTTAATGCTTGGATGCAGAGTACACTTTTGTAGTGAATTTAAAAGGTCCTTTAATTGAAGTCTGAGTTTTACAATTCCTTTTGGCTCATAACTTCCACTATTGAATCTTTATTTTAATGTCTAAATCAGCCTTTTAATAATATGATTTTATTAATGTTATATGAATCTACATCACTGTCTGTCAGTGACTTTTATTAATGTTATATGGATCTACACCACTGGCTGTCAGTGCTTAGGAAGGTGTTCTATGTGTACGCCTTAGTTGCATGTACTGCAGTGAGATAATACAGGTACCTGAGGAGCTCAAGCTTAAATGGAGTATTCACTAGATAACTTTGGAAAACTAGAGTTCGAAATTGTAATAAGGATTCTTACAAATTTCTCTTACTGGGAAATTGAGAAATATATAATACACTGTCATAGGTGGGAACATGCTAAAAAGACAAAGAGGAGGTTAGAAATAAGTTGGTAGTATTGTGACTCTGTGATGGTAACCTTTAATAATTCAGTTTTCGTATTTTATTTTCTTGGTATTTAAGCTATTGGTTAACAATCTGGAAAAAAATGAAATATTAAATGAGACAAAATGTGAATGTATATTAAATCTTTTAGCACCACTCCTAAAATCCAGGTATTTTAGGTTAGAATGCAGTTTAGCTGCCATTAGAAACTTTAAAAAAAAATTCTGCCAACCAGTCAGCAAGCCCAAACAGAAAGCCCTCACAGCTGAGATGGATGTAGTTACTTAAAAATAAATACATAGTAATGGAAAAATTTGTGACAAGGGTAATTAGATGACCAGAAAAACCTCTTATATGAAGGGAGAATTAAAAGGTGCTTATATTCTCATAAGAGTCAAAGAGGAGGGAGCCCAGCAGTTCTGAAGAACGTTATATAGCAGACAGTGCAGACTGGGCACATGCCTGCTGTAACACAATGTTAAGGTGATGTTTAAAGCAAGAAATTAAAAACTGATGTATAAATAAGGGCTTTTTGGTTTGGTTTTTGCTTTCCCACAAAACCAATGGGAATCCATCATGAGAATATGGTGGGTTTTGCACTAGATGATCTCCAGAGGTCCCTTCCAACCCGACAGCATTTTGTGATTCATTCTGTGTAATATCAGTTGGGGCCAGAAAGGTCCTTTTTTCGTTTTTAGCAGGAAGGGGGAATAATTAAAAGATGTTTAAAAATTTCTCTTAATCACTTCTTGTAGCAATGAAAATCTCTACTACCTAACGTGGCCTAAAGCTACTTTATAATTCATCTGGGCTTCACACCCTCCCCAAAAAAACCCAACTGTTTGTTGCAAGCTTTTTGGTCTCATTATGTAAATCTTTGTAAATCAGTGCTTTGATTTAGTTTTTGAATTTATATGTTTCAGCAGCTTCTGAATTCTTGGGGAAGCCAGTCTCTGCCTTTGTTTTTTCTTACCCACCTGAACTCGGTGTATGAGCAACATGTCATGTCAGTTCCACGAGCGCTTAGAACTGGAGTCTGTCTGCTGTATAGTATGATTCTTTATGCTGTTGGATTACAGAGCTGTATAAATTTAGTCTGGGTCAAGTGCAGACATGCAGCAGCATTTCTGCCAGATTTCCAGAATGCAGGGTTTGGAGTCAATCCTAGTTTTTAGATTGACTTTAAGCTATGATTGAAAGAGCAAAGTGGTGTGTCTGTGCAAGTACTAGTTCTAGACAAAGCTTGTCACGTGAGGTTAAATGGTGATACTGTAAAAAGAAAATAAAATCTGAACTGTCAGATGGAGTTTACACTGAAGTAATAGATTTAATTTTTTTCCTCACAGTGTGTCACTGGTACACTTGATTTAGCTCCGAGAATTTGAAAGCTAGTTGTTTCATTGAGCTGTGGTTGGTGGTGTAACCTGAACAGGATTAGGTTTATTCTGCCACTCCACCAGCAGCTTTGGTTTGTATCAGTCACAGTCCTGAGAAGAGCGCTTGGGAATTCAGTTCTTATCTTGTACCAAGTTATCTGCTATCTAACTTAGCAGTTCTGATTAGAAATATTTTAAAAAAGTAAATCTGTTATCTTTGTTTTCTTTGTGATAAGAATTAAGGTGTTTTTTTGTAGGAAACAATTGTAAAATGTGGGTATTTATACTTCAGTAATTTTTTTTGTAAACTTACTGATCTAAATAAATACCCTTCCTCACATTGTTTGATTCCAGTAATTATACTCTCCAAAACAGAGCTGGACAACTGAAAAACAGCAGAGAGATCAGAATGTCTATAATGTGTACATCTGTTTTTCTCTTAAATATTAGCTTGTAATCAGATTGGACCTTTGTAATGGGTTTATGTCCTGTACCAATGAATATATAGCAACCATATTCAAGAAAATGTTGAGTAAGATGTTGTAGGATGTTCCCTGCTTCATATATGTAAACCTGAAAGATAATACTGGGGCTGTAAATTGATGGCTAGCATCAACAGCTGTGCCTCCGAAACATTTCTGTTGCAGTTCAGCTCCGCATTCTCCCCACTCCTTATCTCTGACTGTGGGGAAAACCCTTGTCATACCCTGCAAAGAATTGAAAGTGTGGTTTCTATGAGGGAATGTATGTGGAAATAATTTCTTCCAATAATTTTGCCATCAAAGTTCCCTTTGCAAAAGATAAAACTTACAGTTGCCGATAGTTGATTTTCGCCTCATACCTGTTTTTTTAGTTGTCTTTCTTTATGTTGGTCTGCTTTGCTAAGTATTTCATAAGAGTGTACAAGTATTCTACTTGTAGATACCATTTTGCACTCTTTTTTTTCCTATTTCTAAATAACTGAAAGAATGATTTTTGTAAAAATTGCTTTTCATAATTTATGGATATTTGAGGCTTATTTTATGATTCTGCATACTATAAAGTTGGTCTTGTTTTTCTGTCAGTGCTCTTAGAATGAAATTAAGGGTTGTATGACATGATGTAATATTACTGAATTAAATTGAGTAAGAGCATATGATCCCAGAACTTCTTATTTCGTAACTTACAAAGTATGTGTTAATGTTCCAATAAGAAAATTAAAGAGTCATAAATGAAAATAAAGCTTTTTGTTTTACTTCTTAGACTATATAAATGGAGGAGAATTGTTTACTCACCTTTCACACAGAGAGAGATTCTCAGAAAACGAGGTGCAAATTTATATTGGGGAAATCGTTTTGGCACTTGAACATCTCCACAAGGTAAAGTAATTTTATCCTAGTGCTTATTTCGGGGAACTACAACTATATTCTTTTTGGATTGTAGAACATCAGTACAGAGAACTATTTTTTTTAGTTTGTTTTAAATTCAAAATAACTTTATCTATTAATGAGATGTTAGTTGTATAATTAGAAATATTTCCCAATGAAGTGTTGATTTGTGTGCACCTGATCAAGGCTACAAGTTTTTGTCTGCAGCATGAAGAATGTTATTATTGACAAATGATTGTTAATTATTAGCAGCCTTTATGAAATGGTGTATCTCAGTAAAACTGATTTGTAGTTTTTTCAATTGTCCTTTTGATACAATTAAACAGCAGAGTTCTGAAATTTTGGCACAACTGTAGACATGAAAAGCTTTCAGAGGTAGTAAGTAGATTTATGGACTATCACAAAGCATGTATGTATGGTCTAGAACATACTACAGAAGCATCTGATTTCATTTTTAATGAAAGCTGAAGTCAGTTTTGCACTAACAGCAAGTATTTGGTCACTTTTAGATTTGAAGGACAAAAGATACATTTAAATATCTTTAAAAGATATTTAAATATCTTTAAATTTTAAGATATTAATGCACGCTGTAATTTTGGTGAGTTTTTAAGCCACTCAAAGTTATTTCTTCAAAGGCATTTTAAACTTTGTCCTTTTTGAGGTGCAGCTTTCAGATGTAAGGTTGCCTTGGTAATGGGAATTTTGCTGGCTTCCTTTTTAAAGGTATTCACTGATGGTGGTTACACTGATTTGGAAATACTTGTTCTTCTATTCTGTTTGCAGTTGGGGATTATATATCGGGATATAAAACTTGAGAATATTCTCCTCGATTCCGATGGCCATGTGGTGCTGACAGACTTTGGTCTGAGTAAGGAGTTTCTTACTGATGAGGTGAGTATTTGAATCTGCCATAAGTGCGGACAGAATCCAGCAAGGTCCCAAAGTCAGATTCTGTCTCACTGACATCATGAATGCTCACTGGGAGGGGAGAAAAAAACCTGCCTTCTAGATTCTTCATAGAACAAAATCTAGTAGCCTGCTGGATTTTGATTTTATTTCTTTTTCAATACATTGGTCTTTCTCCTGCCAGTGGTGTCAGGCATTTTTGTCTGTTCTGGTTTTTCCTGAAATGCCTTTGTGCTCCCTCCTGCTGCCCTTTATGTGATAAAGAAGAGATCCACATGAGTCTGAAAAGCCTCTCACTTTATCATTTTCTGATGCCTTTTTAAAAACGCTTGACTGTGCTAATACTCTGCAGTGACTAGGCAAATGGTATGCTATGACTCTTCTCTCTGCTAATAGTAATTAGTGTATTATTATCTTGTCTCTTTCGTGCGTCTTTGTGTCACTTTTGATAAGCTTAATTGCAAGCTTTTTAGGATAAAAGCTTATCTCTTATTAAATATGTGCATAGTACCTAGCATAGTGATCTTTGACTGTTGATGTTAGTTGTTAATTATTTGTAAGGTAGAGTTGTATCTCCAAATATGCTTTTTGGATTTCAGAGAGGCAAAATTGCACAGGACTTCACTTCTGAGAGATTTCTAAAATGGCTATTTTTTGCCTTTTGCTTAAGGTATCGGAGGCATTGAAATCTAGGACTGCAGATCTAAAAGTCTTTGTGAGAAAGCAGCAAAGGGGTTTTCTAAAAATAGATAACTGGTAGTTTCCTCCTAGCATACTTGCATTTTAAATGGAATCTGGTAGGATTTGGGAGGTACCATTTTAAGAGATAAGAAATATTATTCTCTGAAGCAGGGAAATAGTACAGATAATGTTAGTAAATTCATCTTAAATTATAATGTGAAAACAAGAGGAGGTTCAATGGGCAGGACAAGGGATTAAGAGCCAGATTGCCAGACTAGTGCAAGAGAGGATGTACAGAAAGATACGGTTTTCAGCAGGAAAAAAAGTGATAATAAAAGGTGTGGCTAAGGGAGTGTAAGACCTGCTTTAAGTTGTGAGAGCAACTGTGCTGGGCACAAGAGACCAAGTAATGCTCATGGAATGGTATTACTGGAGATACTGGAGATGGGAGAGAAAAGGAGCATTCCTTCAGCCTTTGAGCCAAGGCTGAAGGAAGCCGAAATCTTCCCTGTGATAAAGAAGGCCCCAATTCATTACAACATTAAGTTCCAAATTCGATGGCTTAGGAAACTGACTTACTTTTCATCTGTGCTCACCTTCAGGACTCCGTTTACAGGTAGTGTAAGGAAAGGGCAGGACTTGACGAAGCATCAGCAATACCTCTTGGCTTTTATCAGCCTCTGAATTGGATTCCTTTTTATCCAGTCAGTAAACAAAGCAGTCTTGCTGCTTGATCATCTAATGTGGGTTCCTCTGACTCTAATCTCTTCTGTTTTCATTATGATTAAATGATTTCTGAGGTATATGGGTTTTTATCCCCTAATACTCTTCTTCACATTTTGTATTTTTCTTCCCTGTCAAAAACATTCAACTTATTTTTTTAATGCTTTTAAGGAAAAAAGTAATTGTGATTGTATTACTTGCTTTCAAAATCTTAAATTCTGTGCTAAACTATGGTCTTTATGTGTACCATTGTGGTTTAGCTACGAAGCCTAAATATGACTAGAAGACCCATTTATACATAAAAACTGACATTTCATATTGTATTTTCTGTAGAGAATTCAGCTACTACTAAAACACTTAGAGTTGACCTTACAAAAGATAATTAACTGACTTCTGAACCACTGTACTTACAAGAGTAACGTACTTACAATGTACTTACAGCACACAAATTCTACACAAGGTAGAATTTCCCAGTATAGCTTTCTATCTGTTTTCATATTCATCGGGTAGCACTTCTAAATAAAATTACACAATTGCTTAGGTCAGATAAAAATAGCATTTGTGGTTTAATAAGAGCAGTACGCTCTCCTTTCTCCGCTTCAGGCTTCTTTCTTGGCCCATCCTGCTTCTTGCAGGAACTTTACCATTAAGAAAAAGTATACTTAACGCAGTGGAATTTATTCTAACGACCCCCCCTCTTTGTATATTTTGAGCAAGATATATTTAGGCTATTGAGGATGTATAAAAGTTATTAAAAATTACAAGCATGTCCTGTGTTTGGAGTTCTTACCAGAGAAGACTCTTTACCACGCACTTATGAATTTTGGATGGCATTGTAGATACAGATACTTCCTTGGCAATATCATAGTCCCATGTTTTCATTGTCCGTGCTTTAATCTGATGTTTGTTAAGGATTTCCAGGTACCTGAGCAAGAGTAGAATCTAACAGAAGTTGGTTTATAATCAAAAAAAGTACCGTTTCTTGAATATGAGTGTGGTAGATTAATTGACTCTTCAATAAGGGAAAGAAGGGAAGCTGCTTTTCCCGAGCACTGTGTGAGTGAAAGGAAGCAAATGCATGGGACTCAGAGGAAAACAGAAAGCAGTTGATTTCTGTCATGCAGCTACTGAAGCATGAACATGAAGAGCATGTTGTCAAGTATCATCTTTGTTTTATGATTATTATGTGAAAGTGCTTATAATATGAACAAATTACAAATCCAAGCTGAAAGCAGTGTTTTTAAGAGCGCTAAAACTTCTCATGCTACTGTTTTGCTATAAACAGAAATCTGAGCAAATGAAATGTCAGTCTGGTTTTGCCTTTGTTTTATTTTGAATATCCGTGTGCTTCTGTTTGCATGCAGACAGAAGAAATAATCTGACTGGAATAAAGCTGTTGACTAAAAATGAAGTTTTACGTAGGATAGGACAGTATCGCAACCTATTTAGTTAAGAAGTGACTTCTTACGTTAAAATTTTACTTAGTATGTCACGAAAGCCTACAATACAACTCACCTATCCATAGAATAGAGTTATATAAGATATTAAGAAATAAAAATAAATACTATCTCTAGGTTTTATGGCGTTTGCATTATTAGACCTGTGGCAAAGCTAAGATTGGTCTTTCTGATTTTTAACTCTCAACTGAATTGCAAAGAAAATCAGGGTAAAAAAAGATACTTTTTAACCTTGTGCTTTCATGCATCTCAGCTGAGGTCCTGTCTAAATGCGATGCAGAATGTATTTGCACGTGACATTAATATAAATTATTACTGGGGGCAGGGGGAATTGCTAGGACTGACAGACTTTGTATTGAAATTTCTACAATACAAGTTTGTTCATTGCATAAGTGCAGTCACTTTTAGTGTTCCTGTTGGTTTTTTCAAGAGTCTTTCCTTTCATTTACCTTTTAAAAACAAAAAGTTGATGGGATTTCTTTTGCCATCTTTTTTTCTTGTCTTCTGGATTTCTGGCTTTAGGCATGTTCTGACCTGTTTAGCTCATTAATAGCTCTCTCTTTATATTGGAATTGCTTTGGTTTGGTTAGTGTCTAACCTAGTCACCAGATATGATCTTCATTTTAATGTTAATTGTTAAAATGCTACTTCATTTTTTTAAAATCCTTTTTTCCCCCCTCACATTTCCTTTAGTTCTATAACTACTCTAAAAATCATGCTTTAGTATACATATAGATCTTGTCTCAGAAAAAATAATCTGAACACATTCATTAAGCTAGTTGTAGTCTTATTTTCTTGGACCACGCGTAACAATTAACATTTTTCTTGTTAATTTAATCCCATAAAGTACATTTTCTTCCAGAGTGTAGGGAAATACTTGATTCTTCTGCATTGGTACACATCTGCATTAGCTTGTTTGCTTTGGAGTTTTTGTGTTTGCTTAATGAAGTTTAAAGAAAATCACGTAGTGAATACTGAACGTTGTCAGTCATCAAACAATATATCTGAGAGCATACAAATACCTTAGCAATAAATAATATAAGAGTAGATATTCTGTGTGAGGATGACTGAATTGTAACCTGAGTCAGTTGGATGGATATCTGTGTAATTGTCTGATGTGGGGAATGAATAGTTCAGATACATTATTGTTTTCCCATTGGAAAATCTCTTGATCAGAGTTGCAGATTTCGTTATAACTGTCAGATGCTTTTCACTGTTGAATTGTTGTTTGGTTTTGTTTATTAGCTGGTTGAGCAAACGTTTTGTTCTTCAAAGAAAATCACTTTGGAGTTTTAAAAGATTTTAAAGGACATTTCATTAAAGGAGAAATGATTAAAAGGTGGTTAGTCCACTATGGATTTTGGTAGATAAAGTAAGCAGAGGTTTGTATATGTCTGCTTGTGTTTTAGTTAAATGGTTGTTTGGTGATGTAGACGTAGCATAGTTGTAAGGAGTAGATTTCTATTACTGCAAAGAAGAAAAGGTTAGAGTAAACTGAATGCCAAAGTTAGGCCACAGAAGTTAACACTGGTTATATATCTCTCTGGACAATTACTCTTTTCCCTCATTTTGGAAAAGAAGATACAAGAATGGCAAAACCTTCTTGATTTAACTGATGTACCTCTGTAAGTGACCTGAAATTGCATATTGAAAACATACCATAGACTCTTAAGGCACGTAACTGGACTGGACACATTAGTTGCAAAACCAGGTCATCAGTGATCAGGTGACTGCTTGAGCCTTAGCCTAAGAGATCTCCCTTTTTTGATGCTTATCACGATGATTGTGCTTTCCCAGCAAGGAATACTAACGCAGAAATTTCGGAGCACAAAATACATTCTATCCAGACTTTGTCAAAATCTCAAAGTGCCATTGACTTTGAGAGATCATGACTTCTTGCAATGACTGTTGGAATGATACTGTTTTCTTAAAGTAATATACCACTTAAAAATACACATTCTGGTGACAAATTCTGATCCATGTGTTATATAGCCTGGTATCTTCCATTGGATCTTAACATAATATGCTGATAGTGAACCCTAGAAATTCTGTTTTCCAAGGGTAAAAAAGTAACTTTCTGAGTGCAAGTACTGCCATTTAATTAATCATTTTTTTCTTGAATTACTGTGATTACCAAACTTCTAGGAAACTTGGGCAACCAACCACGTGTGGAAAAACTTACATGACCAGAGATTCATGGCCATATGGAAATGAATTTAGAACCAGATGGATTGCATTTGACCAAAGTTGTCTTGCCCCTGCTCCTCTGCCTGAGGACTGCTGTTCTGTGATGCTCCAGATGTTTGACATCTCCTATGTATTTTTTTTATTTTACGTTCTTTTTTGAAAAGAAATTTTTGCAGGCTTGCAGTGGCAGCTAGTGGAATTTTCCCCAGAATCTGTACTCTTGTACCTTATAATTTTCCCTCTCTTGGAAGAATTTTTTCAGTTTTCGCTTTGTATACCGTTCTCCTCTCTTTTAGTAGCTACCTCTCTTCTCTCAAAAGATGATGCTTTAAAAAACAAGTCTTCCAAAATCTGGAATTTTGAGAAGAACCTAGTACAAAACGTTCATCCAGAATGACAGTGGTACATACTTGCATTCCTCCCACACAATAGTATGCTGTTTCTGAATTTTTTGCCTGCAGAACTGAGACTTTTGTTTTCTTTCTTGTTAGTTATTTGCTTTACAAATCCGTCATTGGGCAATGGTTTAAAGAATTGCTTGCAGAACTGCAGTTGTCTTGCACTGCAGAAACAAACACAAACATCATATAAAACTGAAAAGGATTTCTTGAAGCTCCACTTGATGTTAGATGAGGGCTTAGCCTTGCATTGAGTTATGTTTTGGGGCCACAGCTGCAGGCATTGCACTTCTCTTGGCTGTACAAGGTTTAGCCATTCTTGCTCTCCTTCTTAAGTGCCTGTTCTCATGGCAGCTGCTGGCTGGCAGATCTCATTCTTGCTTGAAAAAATAAGTAGTCTGATACCACGTCTGTTTTGGAAGCAGAAGTCATAAGTGTGTGTCTAGCTCCGGCACTGGGGTATAGTAACTGATGTATTTTAACATAACTGGCTTCAGGTAGGAGCAGCCACCAGGATAGGATTTTTAATTAATTTCAGATTACTTTATACATTTTTGTTATTTAATTCTTAGATCCCCCAAGCCCTTTTACACAGCTGGGTGGATCCCAGCCTGTGCTATGCTCCGGGAATGTTTTACCAGGTGCAAGACCATATATTGGTCTTTGTTGAACTTCTAAGAAGGGTTCTTCTAGCCTATCCAGGTCTTCCTGCAGGGTGGCTCTCCCTGCCAAAGTGTTCATTTCCCTGCTCAGTTTGTTTTCATGCTTAATCCCATCATCCAGATCACTTATGGAAATAGTAAGCATTGGACCAAATACTGATCTTGGAGGCAGGGGGAAGTGGGCATGGAGATCAGTTGGTTGCAAGCTATTTACTACTTCCTGGGTGCAGTTCCCCACCCACTGCTCGCACCATTTGTCTTGTCTGGAACACATCAGTTTTTTCCCAGGAGGAGGCTACGGGGAACTGTATTGCAAACCTTAGAGAAATCCAGGTAGACAATGTTCATTGCTTGCCCCACATCAACTGAGTGGTTTACTTTGTCCTAGAAGGTGATCAGGAATCTCAAGCACAGTTTGCCCTTGATGAATCTGTGCTGGCTTTTCACAAGCATGTGCTTCATTTAACTTGTGATAGCTCCCAGAAGGGTTTGTTCTATAAACTTACAGGCAGCTTGCTGATAGCTGATGTATGAGATTCTCTGTGATACTGCTAAGCTCTTCAACTGCTGAAGGTTCTTGAGTCTTACAGTCCTGCTAGAGCAACTGTAGTTCTTGACTTGTTAGTCCAGTGGTTCGTAGACAGGCTTGTTGTGAGAAGGGAGGCTTGAGATCAAGCCAAGGTTTGAAGCTGGTGGATCAGGACCAGTGATGTGCATGGTCAAGTACAGCTGCACCTGTAGCCTCACTAACACAAGGGTCAAGAATGAGAGGCTGAACTTCAGCTCCTGGCTGAAGGTGGAGGAGGCACCTGACAAGGTTCCACATGGGTTACTCAGCTGTGTGGTGTCAGTGCTGGTCTCGAACACAGATGCCTTAACACTGAGGATTGGGGGAAGAGGTTGCAGATCCTGTTCATAAGCTCAGGGCCCTGATGTGTTTATCCTAGGAAAGTTTTTTCCTATTTGTTTGCAGTCAAAACCAAAGTTAGGACTTTGAGAACTCCAATTACATCCATTCACAGTAGTACAAAATAGTAACAATAATGACTGGCACTTGTAGCCTAGAACTTGTGCTGGCTTTTGTGTTTATTTGATGTTATTTGCTACACTACTGACAGAACCCAGAGAGGGTCTAATTCATGCAGCCAGGAAGTTAAGTTTGACTTTGGACTTGAAATATTTGTTCAGAGAGATAAGTAGTTAAGGAAGGTAGTTTTACTCTAGCGTATTTCCTTGGATTAATCAAGTGAAAAGCAACACTGAGACTCCTGGCACAGTACAGATAATGGCATCTTTTCATTCCTAGAACTGATCAACCACCTCAGGCATTTGAGGAGATTAAGAAATGGATTATATGTTGCTGTTGAAAGGGCAAGAAAATGACTTCATTTGATAACCTCTGAAACTCTTTAGGTGGACCTATATCCCTGCTTAAGTCTAAGTTTTACTTCTGAATGCAGTAGCATAAGATATCCTTTCTAGCCTTTACTGTCTGAGCTTGCTTGTTTCTCAAGTACTTTTTTTTTCCAGTGACTTCATTAAAATAGTAAAATGATGCTTCTGTCAGCTTCCAAATATACACTGAAGAAATTACAATTAGAAGGGATGGTTTAGTGTGTATTGTTTAAAATGTTCTTCATTGTTAACTGAGAAATTGGTAAAACCACAAAATAAAAGGGTCACTTGCCATACTGTTGTGGCTGAAGCTGTCTCTATTATATTGATGCCCATAAATATGCACACTTAGGGATTGCAGGAACCTCACAAACACATTAGTGTTATTTTTTCAAGAGGATTCACAGCCTATTTAGCATGTTTCCAGTACTGTTACTGCTTGCTGTTGTTTCTTGTTGTGAATTGGAGTTTGTTTTTTCCATCTTACCTTCTTGAGTGAAACCTTCTGTGCAGGCTTCATATGGGGTGATTTGTTCATCGCTGGGTGAAGTGTCCCTGTCCAGGCCAGGTATCAGTTAAAAGAATTTATGCAAAGATTGTTGGGACTTCTGTGTGCTCAATTTAAGCTACTGCCAGGAACTCTTTAACACAAGGTTAGATACCAAGTATCATTTGAACAGGCTTGCTCTTCAACATTTATTTTTATTTTTTTTAATAAAGCCTTCTTGAGAACATCCTAGGGATATTAGTTTGCATTGTTGACTCTTCAAACCAGAATGATACAATCTATTGTATGTCTTTTGTTTGATGAGACTGACGCTACTTCTTCTGGGCTTGTAGCTGATGCGAAAGAAAGTGCAGACTTCACTACATGGAGTTAAGACCGTGTGAGAAGTTGTTGAAAATTTTCTGTGGGTTTCCTGTTTAGAATTTGTATGAAGTGCTAAAGAAATAGAATTTTTCTACACTGATCTCATTGCAGAAGAGATGGGTTGATGTACCTGGGAAACATGAATGACTTGGAGGGTGAAGGTTCTCTCTGTGTTTCCCCTCCTTGTAGCTTGTGGTATCCAGCAAGCAATCAAGGCTGAACATCTGGAGAGCCAAAAGCACACCATCTTTGTGGATCTTATTTACTCTGGAAGATAAATTGGAAATGCACTTTCTTGCACAAGAATTACAATACTGTGGTATTAAAGACATGTTAACATCTGCCATTCATTTCTGTTCCATGTGATCCCTTCCCCAATTATAAGTCTTACCCCTGTGCAAATAAATCTTTTTTTGGCACCTTTATCTTCCCAAGGAATTACTGCAGGCCATGCACCTGGTAGTAGAAGATTACTTGCCTTCCACCAGAGAAGAAAACTTGGATTGTAAATACACACAAATAACAGTCAAGACTGAAGATTTTCATGTGCTAGAATGAATTCTATTTAGCAAATAAATAGAGCAGGGTCTTTATATTGCTCATAATTTTATCTGTTCCAAAGTGTTGGTTTGAAAATGTAAATTTTTGGTGACTGGCTTATATATGACATTACATGCAGACTGCTTCCAATTTATTGTAGATGAGAGGCATTTTCATGGGAGAGTGGTGGATTTTACTTGCAATCCTGAGGATTTTATAGAAATTGGAAACATAACAGTAGCGCTTGTGGTGTACACCTTCCCATGAGGTATACTTCTTAAGTGATTGCTTACAGAAGAGTCCTAAAGCTGATACAGAGAATTTTACTACCCATGCAATAAGGTGGAATTGTCCTTGACTTCTTAGGAGAAAGACCATACCTGTTTTACAGTAAAAACCTTGTTTAAACTTGCTATGTGATTTCAGAGTACCTCCAGCAACAGTTAAGCATAACTCCAGTCTTGCTAGGTCATAACATTTTGAAACCTTCATAAAGACAAGGTCAGATTGAGTGAAGCATTTTAATTTGCTGGCTAACAAGTATGGACAGGCATAGGAATCTCTTAAGGCTGTTGCTGAAATCTGTGGAAGAACCCAGCCAAAACATGCATGGTAATTCTGTTGTTTCCCCATAACAAAAATATGAGAAGAACCAGTAAATAGTTTTTGTCTGGACTGGAGTATTTGTCAGCAGACATGAGCGGAGAGTTGGTCCATAGAGCAGTCCTGAGAGTAGCCCTGAGTGCCTCCAGTGAGCTGCTGGCTAGAGACACAGACCCCTTCTGCTCCGTTCCACCCTCTCCTGCTGTGTCACCGCATGCTACTTGGTCACCAAGTTGTTGCTGGCAGATGAACTACATGGCATGGGAGACCGTTGCTCTTGACTCTCCAACTCTAGAGGTTATTTTTTCTTCTTTGGCTCAACAGCACTTAGTGCTTCTAGGTTTTGATTTTGCTATCATTTTCTTTTAAACACTGAATACATTAAAGGAGTAATTCTTAAGCTATTTGATTTTGTTCCTACAACATTTTACATGAATACAGAATGAAAGGACACTAGAGTCCAAGCCAGTTTAATAACTGAGAAGTGCCCTTTTTTAATACTGTGTAGTTTCCATTTCTTTAAATTTTTACACTAGAAGTCATAGAATAATTTGAGTTTGAAGGGTCTTTAAGATCATCAAGTTCCAACCCCCCTGCCACTGCCCCCTAGACCAGGTTGCTCAAATTATGTACTCTAGTGTTTGAACAAGCCTTTTGACTGCATCCTACCATCATCTCAATTAGAGAGAACATACACTATTAAAGAGCCTTTAGAGGAGAGTAGCTTTAGTTGTATTTATTTTACGATTTTTTTTTAAGCTCCAAAATTCATTTAAGAAACCAAGTATTATGGTTTGAAGGAATATTCAGAAAGTGTCGTACCTGATGCAGGGGGTAGTAGTCGAGTTCAGTTAAGATATAGATACTTGTGTATTAAGTAGTTGGAGAACAGAAGCAGCTTGTTCCGTTTCAAAGGTAACCTTTCATGTAGTTGGAGAAGAGGGTCCTTATTGTTGAATACTGGAAAAAAAAAATGGCTTTAGTGAATGCTTGGCTAATTCTCTGGCTAAAATCTGTTTTTACCAAGCCATAAGGTTGTGAGACCCAGGGAATATGTTGTCTCAAATGCAGTTTGTCAAGTCAAAGACTTACTTCAAAGGCCATATATTTCAATGTTAAATAGTATATTTTCAAATGACAGAATGACTGTCTTAAGATGCTGGAGTGTTTTTCATGTCTGCATTTGCACTTTTGAGCACTTGTGATTTCATCTCCAGCTCTGAAGCATTTTCCCAAAGCAGTGTTTGTAAGGCAAATAGGTGTTCTCCTTAGCCTTGGTGTACATGTAGAAAACAGTGTTCTGGGGATATTCCTGATGTGATTGAACCCATTGGGCACTTGATTGGGTGGGGTGGGTGAGAGAAGACAAAGAGTGAGAAAACTGGTGGGTTCAGATGAAGGTGGCTTAATAACTAAAGCAAAAACGGGTCATGCAAACAAAGCAACATAAGGAACTCACTCAGCATTTTCCATGGGCAGGCACATTCTGCCATCTCCAGGAAAACAGGGCTGCATCACTCATAAGAGTTACTTGGGAAGACAAATGCCATCATTCTGAACGTTTTCCCTGCCCTGATTTCATTCTGTTCCCCCCAATTTTATATGCTGAGCATATGCAGTGGAATATCCCTTTGGTCAGCTGTCCCAGCAGTGGCACCTCCCAACTGATGTCCCCCCAGCCTACTCACAGGTGGGATGGTGTGAGAAGAGGAAAAGTGTAAGCCCTTCTCATCAGTAATTAAATCACTTCTGTTTCCAACACCAATCCAAAACAGCCCTATAGTAGCTTTCTATAAAGAAAATTAATTTTATCTCAGTTGAAACCAGTGTATTTTGCACCCCTTATTTAGAATCCTAGAGTGGTTAGAGTTGGAAGGGACCCTAAAGATCATCGGGTTCCAACGCCTGTGCCATGGACAGGGACACCATTTAATACCGTTTATGTCATGCACAGGTCCTGCTTGAACCAATACATCCTCATTAACCACCAGCCCCTTTCCCATCCTTGGGTATAACACACAGATACCATTCTCTGAGTCTAACTGAAACACCCCTACATTGTTAACACTGTTTTCAGCACAAATCCAAAAGGTAGCCCCAGCGTAGATGCTATGAAGAAAATGACCACTATCCCAGCCCAAACCAGCACGATGTTTCAGTGTTCTGAGCCACATACTCTAGATAAAGCACCTGGTTTTTCTTTGCAGGTATGGGAGTTCTTTGTTTATTTTGTTTTCCCTGTGTTGGTATTTTGTTAGTATTTTTAGCATTCACACCTCTGTAGTCTTCTTTCATGGTTTTGTTTGGGTGCTTTGCTTTGATGTGTTTTTGTGTTGTTCTAGAGGCCTCTGAAAAAAAATCTTGTGGACTCTTAAGACTTCCTTTGATGTTTTTCTTTGTTCGTGTTTTTGCTCTAATTTTTTTAATGGTCAGATGTTATGCTCCAGTTTGCTCAGTCTGTCTTGTACAAACAGCTCATTTGGCAACTGATGAGTACGTTTCTGCTTGGTGTTTGTATACACTGTATGTTTCTCTTGATACACAGTATCTTGGTATCCAGTTCCTTGAGATGGGTTCACCAGGCTTCCCTTTCCTTCCCTTAGTGTCTCTTTGCTGTTCTGAAACTCAGAGGAGGGAACCAAAATGTTTAAGGTGTGCACACTGAGTGAGGGAAGAAACTTGAGCGTTCTGCCTTACATAGGAAATTCTTCAGTTTGAATATCTGCAATATGTGTTTTTTCAGTGAGAATTTACCTGTAGGTAACCCAGGATCAGTTGTTGTATAATTACTTCTGTTCTTGCCTTTCATCTCATAACAGAAGTGTTAATAATTTGGATTCTGGAGTTTGGATTCATGTGGTAAAGCTGAATGAAATGTAAATTTAAAGTGGAAAGGCAGCATACAAAATGAGGTTGGGTTGTGAGTTTTGAAATTTTGGAGGGGGGACTGCATGTGTGATTTGCGAGTGAAATGTGATTTCAGAAATGAATGATGGAATAGAACTTAGTGACTTTTTGACTGTCACAGAATGGTTGAGGTTGGAAGGGACCTCTGGAGGTCATCTGGTCCAGCCCCCTCTCTGCTTAGACACAGTCACCTGGAGCCACACCAGGGGCCTTTGCCTCTCCAAGGAGTGAGACTCCACCACCTCCATGGGCCACCTGTGCCAGTGCTCAGTCACCCTCACAGTAAAAAAGAGTTTCATGATGGTCAGAGGCAACCTCCTCTGCTCTAGTTTGTGCCTGTTGTCTCTGGTCCTGTCACTGGGCATTAATGAAAAGAATTTGGCTCAGTCTGCTTTACACCCTCCCTTCAGGCACATCTATACATTGATGAGATCCCCCTGAGCTCTTTCTTCTCTAGGTGGAACAGTCCCAGCTCATTTAACCTTTCCTCATCTGCTGCAGTCCCTTAGTCATCTTTTTGGCCCTCTGCTGGACTATCTCCAGTATGTCTGTGTATGTCTTGTGCTAGGGAACCCAAAACAGGACAGGAGGAAACTGTTACTAAGAGGTAACATTCTTTGAAGATGGTTTTAAACCCGTATATAACGTGTGATAGTAAAAGCTATTTAGCGACTCCGTCTAAAAGGCACATTTAACCACGACAAATTTATATAAGTCCTCCTAGTGAAACTTAATACTACAAAGTCTGTGTTCTGTAAGTAACAGCTAGATGTGGTTGGTGGGACTTGTAATTTCAATAAAACAACCTAACAAAGAAGTGTCCAGACTNACTCAGCATTTTCCATGGGCAGGCACATTCTGCCATCTCCAGGAAAACAGGGCTGCATCACTCATAAGAGTTACTTGGGAAGACAAATGCCATCATTCTGAACGTTTTCCCTGCCCTGATTTCATTCTGTTCCCCCCAATTTTATATGCTGAGCATATGCAGTGGAATATCCCTTTGGTCAGCTGTCCCAGCAGTGGCACCTCCCAACTGATGTCCCCCCAGCCTACTCACAGGTGGGATGGTGTGAGAAGAGGAAAAGTGTAAGCCCTTCTCATCAGTAATTAAATCACTTCTGTTTCCAACACCAATCCAAAACAGCCCTATAGTAGCTTTCTATAAAGAAAATTAATTTTATCTCAGTTGAAACCAGTGTATTTTGCACCCCTTATTTAGAATCCTAGAGTGGTTAGAGTTGGAAGGGACCCTAAAGATCATCGGGTTCCAACGCCTGTGCCATGGACAGGGACACCATTTAATACCGTTTATGTCATGCACAGGTCCTGCTTGAACCAATACATCCTCATTAACCACCAGCCCCTTTCTCATCCTTGGGTATAACACACAGATACCATTCTCTGAGTCTAACTAAAACACCCCTACATTGTTAACACTGTTTTCAGCACAAATCCAAAAGGTAGCCCCAGTGTAGATGCTATGAAGAAAATGAACACTATCCCAGCCCAAACCAGCACGATGTTTCAGTGTTCTGAGCCACATTCTCTAGATAAAGCACCTGGTTTTTCTTTGCAGGTATGGGGGTTCTTTGTTTATTTTGTTTTCCCTGTGTTGGTATTTTGTTAGTATTTTTAGCATTCACACCTCTGTAGTCTTCTTTCATGGTTTTGTTTGGGTGCTTTGCTTTGATGTGTTTTTGTGTTGTTCTAGAGGCCTCTGAAAAAAAATCTTGTGGACTCTTAAGACTTCCTTTGATGTTTTTCTTTGTTCGTGTTTTTGCTCTAATTTTTTTAATGGTCAGATGTTATGCTCCAGTTTGCTCAGTCTGTCTTGTACAAACAGCTCATTTGGCAACTGATGAGTACGTTTCTGCTTGGTGTTTGTATACACTGTATGTTTCTCTTGATACACAGTATCTTGGTATCCAGTTCCTTGAGATGGGTTCACCAGGCTTCCCTTTCCTTCCCTTAGTGTCTCTTTGCTGTTCTGAAACTCAGAGGAGGGAACCAAAATGTTTAAGGTGTGCACACTGAGTGAGGGAAGAAACTTGAGCGTTCTGCCTTACATAGGAAATTCTTCAGTTTGAATATCTGCAATATGTGTTTTTTCAGTGAGAATTTACCTGTAGGTAACCCAGGATCAGTTGTTGTATAATTACTTCTGTTCTTGCCTTTCATCTCATAACAGAAGTGTTAATAATTTGGATTCTGGAGTTTGGATTCATGT
>VZRU01016843.1:27160-45828 GCA_013398155.1 Pedionomus torquatus | reverse complement strand
CCTGCTGGTCACGCTTCTTTTGGTGCAGCCCTAGTATACGGTTGGCCTTCTGGGCTAAAGAACATGGAAGATAAATTTTGGAGGGCAAATACAAAAGGCAAGATGTCAGGAGTCAGACATGTGGAAGGGCAGAATACAGGGGATGAGATAAACAAGATAGCAAGGCAAACCAGATGGTGTGGGACCAGGAAGGACCAGAGATTCCTCTGCTGGGCACACACCTCCTATCCCACATTGGAATCCCTTAGCCTGCGCAGGAGGAGGATCCATCCGGCAGGAAAGGTTTTCCTGATTTTCCAGCGGGTGGGCTGTAAGGCTGCCCTGCACCCAGCCTGCCAGAAGATGAATTTAACCTTCCAGCTGACATTCCAGTACCAAACATCGGTATACCCAGATACCCGCCCTTGACAAAAGCAGGCTCTTTAGACCAAGTGCTGTAGCTAAAAGCCGTGACTATTATTTTGAGAAAGAAGTGGACTTTTGTCTAACCATGTCTGCAACCTTTTATCTTACCTCTTCAGTGACATTTTAGCAGGCAAGTTCAACAGAAGTGTTTAGAAAGAGCAAGTTTCAGGTGACTGTAGTGCAGTAGTCTATCCCAGTTGTATCACTATGGATGTAAAGCCTACAGTACCCTCATCAGATAAATATTATTTATATCTTGAAACAGTGNAGACTTTAACTAATGTCTGCTTAAAATTATTCAGTCTCGGGGGTTCTGAGTCCCCTGGTTCAAGGAGGACAGGGAACTGCTGGAAAAGGGTACAGCAAAGGGCTACAAAGATGATGAGGGGCCAAGAACATCTCTCTTATGAAGAAAGGCTGAGAGATTTGGGTCTATTTAGCCTGGAGAAGACTGAGAAAGGATCTCATCAATGTTTATCAATATCTAAAGTATCTAAAGGGCAGGTGTCAAGGGGATGGTGTCAGGCTCTTCTCAGTGGTGCCTGGTGACAGGACAAGGGGCAGCAGACACAAGCTGGAACACAGGAAATTCCATCTCAACCTGAGGAGGAACTTCTTTCCTTTGAGGGTGGCAGAGCTCTGGAACAGACTGCCCAGAGAGGTGGTGGAGCCTCCATCCCTGGAGTTATTCAAAACCCACCTGGATGTGTCTTGTCCTGCTCTGGGTGACCCTGCTTTGGCAGGAGTGTTGGACTAGATGATCTCTGAAGGTCCTTTCCAATCCCTACAGTTCTGTGATTCCATGTCAGATTGAGACCCGGGCTAGAGGGACAGCATAGATACAGGCAGCCTACAAGCCCCACACCACCGGAGTAACTCATTTCCAAGATCACCTTCACCTACACTAAAGTCAGGCTGCTACCTCAGGAGCAGATGTATTTCCTTGCAGACTCTTCATTTGGACAGCTTAGAGTAAGCTCAGCTGGAATACAGGATGGTGAGATGGGCCGTGGTGGAAAATGGTGTGAGATAACCTTTTTTATCCACTGTGATCAAAATATCAGTGGAAAAATCTGAAGAGCAAGAGGAGAGAAGATGAATACGTGCATAGCAAATTGCATTTCAAATTATTTCCACAGAAAGTTTAAGACTAAATTTGTTTTAACACCCATCTATAAAATCAGGGCATAAAGCAACCAGTATTTTATCACTAAGAGCATTCAAGTTTGGTTGCCCTTCAGAAATGAGGAAGATCAGGCTATAACAGCTTTATATGGGAAAACAGTCTTTGATTGACAGAATCTAATCATTTGAAGGGCAGCAAACCCACATTAGGAAAGCAGAATTCTCTGTTCAAGTTCTGGCTTGCAACATCTATTAGCATCTTAACATTGGCTTGTATGAGTTTTTGCTAACTGAACGTATTATTATTCTGTTACTGTGGTAGAAAAATAGCGACCTTTCTTCCCAATGATAAAAATATGTGGGTACTTTTCCTGTAGTTTATATATCTTACACCGTAGGTCATTTTTAAAGGGTTTTCCTTTTTAGGTCCCACCATTTATCTTTTCATTCTGAGCAAAAGCTAGTTTATTTAGAACAATAAGACCTTCACATAACTTTCCAGTATCAATTATTACAGCGACATGGCAACTCCCGTGTGAAAGGTTTCCTGTAATGTGTCTTGTGCAGACAAATAAACACAGGGAGGGGGGCAAAAAAAAAGAAAGAAAAAAAAAGACAAAGACAAAGTACACACAGCCTTCTTGCTGTCTATCTTACAAAAAGACCTACAAGCAAAGAGAATTAACTGGAAGTTTGATCGCAGAAAGGAAGACTTTCTGCTGGCAACCCAACATTAACATTGCAAAACTCCAAATCAAAACAAAAGAAGATCTGAAGCAAAACCCGTGATGAAGCACGCTTGTCAAAAAGGATTTGGGGTAGGGTGAGGGGGGCACAAAATGCTGTACATGAGTTTACGCGTGTTATTTAAAACATTTGACTGGCACCGAGATAATACGATTCTCCATAAAAATAATGGGTAGCTCTTGAGTAGATAATCAGGCCATCAGCAAGACAAACACCAGAACTCCTTCCTAGTGTGGTACTCTTGGTGTATCACCTTTTTTTTACCCGAATATAATAATAACAACAGTGGAAAGAGCCTACGTGTACACAGAATCTTGTACACGTGAAGAGGTGTTGGGATTGGGAAGAGGATGCTTCTCCTGGTGTGTGCTTCTGGCTTTGTCCTGATGTCCCCTTCAGAGCACAGCTGAGTCCAAGTGGGCTGTCCTGGGAGAAGGAAGGAAGGATTCAGGCCGACTACACAGAAACAAGACTCCGTTTTCAATCCACAGATTACCCCAGGATACCAGCCCTTCCAGGATGATGCACGCTCTATACATCAGGATTCATCAGAATAAACCAAAGAAAGGTGAGGGCACCTGCCACAGTCCAAGCTGGATGAAACACAAAAACTCCTGGCAGAGGAGAACGCCAGAAAAAGACAAGTATTGGGGTTTGTGAAATAGTCCCATATTTTAACATCACAGGTTGGGGGCAACATCTTGAAACTCCAGTACTGCCAAGCACAGGGATTACCCAGGACCCTGGAGCCCAAGTAACCAGGCTGGCTTTGTGGCATACATTTCATGTGAAACACACTGCAAACTGTACCTTTTAGAACAATTATTGCCTTTTTAAGGACAATTATGTATTATGTATGATGTCTAATTTATTCCGGAGGTTACTGGTTTATAAAAGAGTCGTGGGCAAACTGCCAAGTTATCGTCTGAACTGTAGTTATGAGTAATAACAAGGGTTATAATTTACATTCGTACTCTCTTTTTAAGTTAATGAGCTATCCAGTATGAAACCCAGCACTTGGCTCTTTGTTTCGGTGCCTTCTTATATTTGAGAATACAGCTTGGTTTTATAATTTGCCTCTCCGATATGTGGCCCCCTAAATACCTTTTACTAAACTGTCGGAGTAGTGGCCTGAACAGAGAAGCCACTATGCACTCTTACTCACAGACATCCATACTTGCTCTGGTGAAAGAGGAAATACTACCAAGACAATAGGATTATAACTTCTTCATTAAAAAACACTGGGGGGAAAAAAAAAGAAAATAATTCTCTGGGATATTTCCATTTGTGCCACCATTCGTGCTTTGTGCTCCATTGTGAGGATAAGGTGCTTCAATTTAGCATTTCATCCAGAGAGCAGCCCCTCAAGTAGTGCTGGGGGTTGAGCCATGTCCTGGTGGCTCAGGACTATTGAAAGCAAAACCTTCTGGCCCAGGGTCCAGAAGGCCAGTGATTGAGCCAGGTTGTCACACGTGCGCCGTGTTCCCCAGCCAAACAGATAGCTCATTTATATTAGGAACCTGGATTAAATTTAGAGCAGTGAGAGACAGGATAACCCACCTGGTGAGCGGTCTTTTTCTTTTCAGTAACGGAGCAAGAGAGCTGAACACCAAGGAGGAGAATGAAATGAAGGAAGTAACGGGCTCAATGAACTCAACTGAGAAGGAGCTACCAGGATGTCCTGGCAAAAAAAACCAAGAGATGGGGTTGATGTGAAGGACGAGGAGAGACTGGCAGAAAATACAGAGAGGCTTGTTGTTAAGAAGGCCACTTACACCTGTCACCAGGGAGTAATACTTATAAATCCCAAGCCTGGATTTGGTGAACGTTAAGCCTGGCAGGATCACCAAGCTCAATCAGCCCTTCATACCTAGGGCACTGCTAATGGTAGCCCAGTGCTTCTCTGCTTCCCATAAGAAACTTGTAATCACTTCCCCTTCCCCTAGAAAAAGTAACAAATTATTAAGTCCTTGGCACAAACAAAAGAAGCAATAATTAGATGATGCCATGCCTGGACTTTTCGTCAGTCATCTTCCAGTCATGGTTGTTAAGTGCTACTCTGGTGCCAAGTATTAATTATCTGAAAATTAGTGCTTGGTGATGGACCAAGTCTTTTCTCATCCTAACTCAGTACCACCAGCATAATGGTATGGAAGAAATAAACCCAAACATTAGTCAAGAAAAGGAGACTGGAAGTAAGCACGGAAGAAGTTTCAGGCAGTTTTGCTGATTCCCTTGTTTTTTATACCAGTATCTCGCTCCTGTCTCTGGGGCCTCACTTCATCCTCTCCACCCTAGGACTCAACTGACTGACCTGAGTTAGGACAAGAACAGCTGGGTGCTCCCAAAAAGCAGAGGAAAACCAACTGCAGAGTGGGATTCTTTCAACTGAAGACCTAAAGACACCTCTGGAGGTACCACCTTGCATCTGTTGAATACTCAGAGCTGCTCACTGCTGGGATGGGCCCATGTTTTCCAACTGCCCTTTCAAACCTGGTGAAGTCCTCTCCTCTAAGCTGGAGTAATAGTTGTGCCTCAGTCACCGCTCATGCTAAAACAAGAAAATAGCTATTTTAGTAACTACCTCAGGGGAAGAGACAGATGAATACTGGAGGTGGGGCTCACCTCTCCACCACCACAATAGGCTTTCTTCTCCAGCTTTCTTGGTGCCTTGGCAGCCCTGTGGGACTGAGGCAATCCCAAGAGTAACGCTCAGGCAGCATGAATGGACACCCTGGGCTCACTCCCTGCTTCCTTTTACATTTCAACAATTCCAGCATCCACAATTCAAGGTGGATGGAGGAAGCTGGATGCTTGCTTCTGCAAGCTGAGTTTGTTCCAGAATAAATCTCCTTCACACAGTTACTGGATTACCCACTGTCCTTTTTGTTTAGCAAAAGCCTTAAGAGATTTGCTTGTCGCTGTTGCTATATTTCCACAGGACAAAAATCTTCTCTTTCTAAGCAGCCTTATACAAGCAAAGCAGTTACTATAGAGTTCTATAACCCAGGCACAAGAAAAGGGGAAAAAGGGATTGTCTGGAGGAACTGAAGGGTCACAAAACTTCCCGAAAAAGACAAGGTCGAGGACTTCAGGTTTAAAGCACTCACTAAAAAGGTGTGATATCCAGAATGTTTTTCTCTGTTTGCTAGGTTTTGAACAGAAGCCCTGAGGGTTTGGAGATCTCTTGCTCTTCAGACTCTTATCAATACTGTCCTACATGGTAAAACATCATTAAATACTCACTAGAAACCTGGAAAACACTTCCAGACTGGAATTCCAATTTTTATGCTACACTCATTAAATGAGACAGAGACGAGGGTGAGCCACCGCATCCTCTGGCTTCATCAGTGCCCTGGGAGATGTGGGACCTGGCTGGCGTCAGGACTCGCTACTGCTCTGGGGGTGCTGCCTTGAGCATCCTCCACAGAGGTACGGACAAGAGGGAGCAATATGCTTAAAAGCAAACATGAAAGGTCTGGTGGACAGAGTCAACATGAGGCCAACAAGTGTCTCTAAATGAACCTCAGCTGCTTCAGAGGAAAGGAGGAAACTTCTTTATGATAGGAAGATGAATGGAGCAGTGAAGGAGAGATCACTGGAGCGAGGCAGGGGAAGAGTGCTCCTGGATTTCGCAAATTGACGGTCTCAACTAGGACTGCAGCAGGCTACCCTTCCGTCAGAGAAACCCTGAAGCTCTTATCATCTCTTTGGGGTCCTGAGCGGTAACCACGTGGGACGCCGGGTATCATAAATAGCTCCCTGATGGTCTTCCCACCCCGTGCTGGGTAACGCTGGAGCAGCAGAGGAGCTTGCCCTGTGTTTCTGGTGTTCATTTTGAAAAGGTAACAGCAACAGGAATAAGCAAAGCATTTGTGCTGGCGAAAAAGGGCTTACTAAGTTGTTAACAGGTGCTTTTTTAATATATACACAGACAGATTTCTAGATTTCAAAGACATAAATATCCACAGTTAATATTAAACTGAACTGCTAAGCTTTGGTTCCTCAGCACCCAAGGAGACAGTATTTTGACGTGCACACACACACACACCTGTGCAATACATGATACTGGAAATGAAATCCAAAAAGTGATACAAATTCTTCCCATGATAATTGTGTAGTGGGAATGTATTAGAACTGGTCTTATTCTCAGCCTATTAGCCGTAAAAGCAACGCAGTTCATTAGTCACTCTTCTGTGCTACTCAAATACAATACGGGCATTTTTATGTCACTTTATATCACTCCTCTTTAGATAGTTGTAGCAGGAGCCCACCTAAATATTAATGTCCTCCACTGCTGCTCTTTATTACCCTTTATAAAACAATTGTCCTAAACCAGCTTCCGTGCCTGGCTGCAACATCTGGCCGTCATCACCCAGGAAAGCTGGATCAGCTGCAGGGCCATGCTGCTCTCCCAGAACCAGTTCCAAACCAACCACACAACATTTTGCTAGTTTCCAGCCTAGGAAAATCCACAGGACCTTGCCTCTTGATTACCCGGGATGCCCGGATTAAGCCCTTTGTTTAATTCTTGCACAAATGCTTTAAGTCAGCTTGAGGGTCAAAGAAAGAAGCGACTTCAGAGAATGGCTTTAAAACCTCACAAAAGGAAGAAGGTTTGGTTTCTGCAATTATGAGGACCCTGAAACTGCAGCTCAGACTTTGCTGGAAGGAAGAGACGCAGCTGAGGGGCAAATGCAGACTTTACATCGAGCCTGTTGGAGCGGCTTAAGCTATTTGCATCTGATGCTCAGCCTCAGCAAAGACACTAAGAGAGGGGAAGCTTTAACCACCCCTTGGCTTTGAGCAACCTGGTCTAGTGGGAGGTGCTCCTGCCCATGGCAGGGGGTTGGAATTCGATGATCTTTAAGGTCCCTTCCAACTCTAACCATTCTATGATTCTATGATTTTAATAGTTCTGGGCAATTGCATTTGAGCTGCTGTGATAAATACCTGAAATTAAACCATTTTCAGGTTCTCTCCTTGCCTGTCGCAGTACAGCTCCGTATCCGTCCCTCTATAGATGTGGAACAAAACAAGACTCAGCAAAGTGTTTAAAATGTCACAGGTTACTTTTTCCATATTTCTACACAGATCTTAACGCTTTGCAAGATGTAACCAGGCTTCTCTCTCACCCTGATTTATGAAAACTTCAATTTAAAAAGAGGGGAAGGAAATCATGCCTTACGTTGCCCTTAAATGTCAGTCAACCTTAAGACTAGGGAACAGGTCCCTACTTTTCAAATGTCAGTAAGACTTCTCATAAAAAAAACATGGGCGAGATGTCTGTATAGTTCACATGCCGTATGATCTCATTTTCAAATGTTTCTGATCTTTCCTTTCTTTCTTGGTTTGGCTGGCAGAGTCAAGCAATTCACAGCGCGCTCCCATCCGCAGCTCCATCATAAAAACACTCGTGTGCCCCTCGGTATCTCAAACTTTTAACACTAGCTTTTCTTTTTTCCCCCCCTCTTTCTCCATCCCATCCCCTCCAGCCACCCCCCCATTTTAAACAATACCTTCAGGTTAGCTTTCGCCCCTCAGAAAATAGCCCCATGAAAATAAACAAAAGACCCAGGACTAAAATTGAACGTAAAAGTTTGTTGCAGGTATTGTTTCTCTACAAATAGCCTCCCCAAACATCATAAATGGTCCAAAAACCTCTTAAACCTTTGCTCTGCATCACCCACGTAGGACTGCAAAGGGAATACAGCCAAGGAACTGCAGGCTAATTGAAAAATCATTCACTTGAGATACGGTAAGTACCGTGCTCCGGTTCTATGAAAGTATACAGAAACTTGACACAAGTGGCATCCTCCATGAACCAAGCAATTGACTAATCAGCAAACTCAAAAGGAAAATAATCTGTTTTTTCCTCCTTTGCACAGCTGAATTAGCATTTAATAATTCATCTGAGATGCACAAAATTAAAATAAAATAAAATAAAATAAAAAATCCGTGGAGATACATAGGGTGTCACCGGCTCCTTCCCAGCCTCCAGGGCGGCTGCCTCTCAAAAAGGACCCTACAGTATTGACTGGCAAAGCTGGTATAAGGACCCAGGAGCTGCTATTTCTAAACCCCTATTATTCAAAGATCGTTATCACAGTTTTCCATTAGCAGAAGTAAGTAAAAGCTTTGCTGTATAACTGACAATGTTATTTTGGGGGAAGGGGAAAGAAGGCTCGATATTGTACTGCAAGAGGTATCCTATTGATCCCGACTTTTTATAAGATTTTTGTGCCTTTTTTCTTGAGGCCATTTAGCATCGACTTTGCCCGTTATTAATTTTACAGTCAGTAGGAGCTGCTGGAATTTACAGTCCGAGCACAAATGGAAACACATGTAGAAGCTGCTATTTACCTGCTATTTTAATATTCTGCACTCTCTGTCCCCCCAAAAAATCCCATTTAGCAGGTTCAGCACATCCCTCCATACAACAAAAGCATGTCAGACGCTCACGTTTCAAACTCTGTCCTTCCACTGGGTTCACGACGCAGTGAAAACAGGCCGTGACGCCACCATTCCCAAAAGTCTGCTCCATGCAGTAACAGCATTTACCTTCAGACTCTCCTTTCATGCCTCAGTAACCGAATTTTTCACTGTCGCCAGTTGCCTCATCCTTCTACTCCCTTTGAAGCAGCAGGTGAGCACACATACGCTTGGGCATGTATTTCTCTGCCTCGTATTGGGATAGCATAAGGGTAATTGTATTCAGAGAAATACATCACGCTGTCCATTCCGGAATCCCTATGAAAATAACATCAGGGATATTGACATCATCTTCAGAAGATCCTTCCATTATCTCTTTTTGGATGATCACAGCATGGGTCATCCTCCCTATCTGCAGCGACAAGCTGCTAACATGACAAGGCAAAATATCCCATTTCTGAAGGTTCGGAATAAACTATTGACGAGGTAATCCCAGTAAAAGCTCTGTATGCTTCGTGTCTTGCACTTTAAAACATATATATATATATATAAATACACAGCAGAACTCCAATAAATAGTCAGGGGGGAAAAATCTGCTTGGACAATCTCCAGAGAAAAACTAGGCTCAATACAGACACAGTGCAAGTCAACAAAAGACGCCTCAATGGGGAAATTCTATTAAAAGCACTGATTTACATCATGTAACATCATACCCCTTTCTGCTCATTGTACTGTTATTGGGGAGAGCGAGATTCGGGGAAGGAGATGAATGAGAAGGGAAGCAGATGGAGGAACTGGGTGGATGAGGGATATATAACACGTGGTCTGGCAAGGGAGAACATCCAGCCAGGTGATGGTCCAGGCTGCAGGACCAAGGAGGAGGTTTCTCACCAGCTTCAAACCCTCTCTCTCTCCAGGTAAATGAATCAAAAGCCACTGGGCTTTTCATAGTATCTGGCAACAAGGATAGTACCGCAGGTCCCGTAAGAAAGCCTTTATGCAGCTCAGATGTATTTATTATTTAGGCAATCGGAAGTTTCCCAATTAGAAGTATTTTTAGAGATTCAGCAGTTGCCAGCTCTGTCATTAGCCAGAGTACATAAAAGAGGGTTTTCCAGTCTGTGGCCCACACATCCCTCTCAATCTCCATTTCTATGAGATTTCTACTGTAGCAATAGGACGAGGGGTAATGGTTTTAAACTGAAAAAGAGGGGAAATTTAGATGAGATCTTGGGGAGAAATTCTTTGCTGTGAGGGTGGTGAGGCACTGGAACAGGTTGTCCAGAGAAGCTGTGGCTGCCCCATCCCTGGAGGGGTTCAAGGCCAGGCTGGATGGAGCTTTGAGCAACCTGGTCTGCTGGAAGGTGTCCCTGTCTTTAAGGTCCCTTCCAATATGATACTGTGGAGCTTGGGAACAATTACCATCAAAGTGAGACTACTAGTTGTGGACTTAGGCTTTCTATGCAAAGGTTACCACATCTAGTAGAAATATTTCACAGGGTTTCATAGCACGGATGGCTAAAGACTCTCTCACAGACCTGTTTACTCATTCATTTTGACTTGCAAACACTCAAACAAGTCTGTCCAAACACAGCACCTGAAATCATATTTTCAGCCCTCTGGAATCTCATTTTCCTCAATGATTTCTTGCTTTTCTTTCTTCGTAAGGTGTATTCCCCCCTCTTCTCCAGGCCATCACCACTCTGCAACTCTGCCCGTGAAGCCGGTGCTCCTGAACTCCAAAGAATTCCCCATGGAGGTTTCAGGAAGGTTTCACAGCACCAGTTCAGAAACCCCGGGATCCGGTTGCTACGCCAGACACCAGATGAATAACTGGGATAATGAAATAGTATTCACTCTTTTAAGCGTTGACTGTTGAAACAACAGCAGCTGGGGTGCATTTGGGCCTCTGAAAAAGCTGGCACAGATGTCTACAACTGGACTGCCAATAACACAGGCCATTTTTTGAATAACAAGGTCTAGCTTTCTGTGTGCTAGTTTGCACGAGCTAATAATACACAAACTTAAGTAACCCGTCCTGCAATCTATGGATGGAAAAACAGACACATGGAGAAGTTTAAACTCTGCATTTTGTGATGCGCAATTATCATCGGGTACATGGGAGGAAACAAAAAGAAAAAAAGGGAAAAAGAAAAAGGGGGGGGGGAGGGGGGAAGATGCCCTGAGCTTCTCGCCTTGTTCTAGCTTACCCCTGCCTTCCTGCAGCAAGGCCCTGAGGATGCTGCTTCCCAGCAGGAGACACATGATCCCCAGGGAGATACAGACGAATCCGTCCCCGCTGTCTCCAGGCTGCCTGGCTTTTACACTCAGTCACCGAGACAGACATAGGCTGCATTTCTACATATTCTGGTTTTTTGTTGTTTTTTGGCTTCTGATGTCATTACAAAAAAAAAGAAGTAAAATCAATATAATTAAACACAAAAATACAGAGAAGGAAATTACCAAATATGATGCTAAATATTTAAATAGGCAGTGCTGGCCACTAAGATGTTTAAGGTTTTATTATTCCCAGTTCACGGTGTAAATGGATCGGTTACTTGCGGAAGACAAGTAACTGAATGGACTTAACTTGGCAAGGCAAACCGGTAAATAGAAATAAAACAGCAGCATCAGAACAGGAATCATAGAATCACAGAATCACAGAATGGTTAGAGTTGGAAAGGACCTTGAAGATCATCATGTTCCAACCCCCCTGCCATGGGCAGGGACCCCTCCCACTAGACCAGGTTGCTCAAAGCCCTATCAAGCCTGGCCTTAGATACTTCCAGGGATGGGGCAGCCACAACTTCCCTGGGCAGCCTGTTCCAGTGCCTCACCACCTTCACAGTAAAGAATTTTTTCCTAGTATCCAATCTAAATCTCCCCTCTTCCAGTTTAAAACCATTACCCCTTGTCCTATCACTCTACTCCCTGACCAAGAGTCCCTCTCCTGCTCTCCTGTAGCTCCCTTCAGATCCTGGAAGGCTGCTCTAAGGTCTCCCCGGATCCTTCTCTTTTCCAGGTCCTGGAAATAAGGTCCTGATGATGCTTCCTCCTGACTCGTAGCTTTTTTAAGCTGCAGCGGTTTCTAACCTGCAACACTGAGACGGATACAAGGCACCGACAGTTGCGGCTCATCCAGTCTCTTACCCCGAGTGACCCGAAGGAGTTAAACGCTTTGTGTCCCCAGCCCCGTAACGGGCTCCACGGAGCATAATGCAAGGACAGAGAAACACGGCCAAATATTTGTTATGCCTAACATTTACGTACATTTATCTAATCTCCAATATAATACAGGCTGACAGTATAAACAGGCCAGCTGAAGCTAATCTGTGCATGTTCCTAGTGTATGTAAATAGTCTTCTCCTCAGTTTGTTTCCTTAAAGTACGGAGCCTTGCAATTATCTCGCACAGCGACAAAGGCAATGACATGTTACTTAGCACTTTTAATAATGATAAATTCCGTCCCAGTGACAGGGGAGTTTAGACCTGTCAGGCTATAAGCCGCAGCAGAAGGTTTTTCCAATAGACCCCAGTAGAGATCTTTTGTCCCACGGGCTCACTGGTTTATTTTTTTGGCCTCTCTTAAACACAGGACTCCCACCCCACTCATTCATGAAAATGCTGCCTGAAGACTGTTGTTCTTCAGGTACTAAATGAGATGAATTAATTCCACTATTAGAAAGACCAAATGTGAAAACTGGGACTTGAGGAGAGAAAAAAAAACCACAACAAAAAAACCCACCAACAACAAAAAAAAAGACTATACAAGGCACATCTCTGCATTTCATTAACATTAAACTTCAAATAAACATCTGCGAAACTGTTGATACAGTCGATTGCACATCATCATCTTCATGTCATGGTTAGATCATCGTATTTTTGGAGTACAACAGAAATCTGACTCGAATGGGAGATTCTCAGATTAAACAGCCTTTCCCTTCTACTCCTCTTCTGATCATTTTCCATGTTTTGATGAGAATAAAATGCCACCCAGATTTTCCTGGGACCTTTTTTTTGTCTAATCTTCTCTGTTCAACTTCGGCTGACGTGCCTGTAATACCTATTTAAAACTGTCTCTTTCTCTGTCTAATACCTCAGCCTTTAACAGATGGGTATTTTCTCCTGCACGTAGTTACAGGCAAAGGAGCTCAGAAAAATGCAGTGCAGATGGTACAGGATGAAGTAGGAGTTGAAGCAGCAAAAATGAAGGAGGGCAAAACTAACTAGTCACAAAAACACTGTAAAAAATAAAAAAGGAGGAAGGCAAGAAAAGCCTATCACAGGATCCTATCAGTCACAGAATCACAGAATGCTATGGGGTTGGAAGGGACCTCTGGAGATCATCTAGTCCAACCCCCCTGCCAGAGCAGGTCCACCCACAGCAGGTTGCACAGGAACGTGTCCAGGTGGGTTTTGAATGGAGACCACACCATCTCTCTGGGCAACCTGTTTCAGGGCTCTGCCATCATCCAAGTAAAGAAGTTCTTCCTCATGTTTAGATTCTTATGTCCAAGTGACCACTACCTCTTGTCCTGTCACTGAGCACCACTGAAAAAAGACTGGCCCCATCCTTCTGACACCCATCCTTTAATTACTTATAAGCCTTGACCAGTTCCCCCCTCAGTCTTCACTTCTCCAGACTAAAAAGACCCAAGTCCCTTGGCCTTTCCTCATAAGAAAGATGCTCTAGGTCCTCAATCATCTTTGTAGCCCTCTGCTGCACCCTCTCCAGCAGTTCCCTGTCCTTCTTGAACTGGGGAGCCCAGAACTGGACACAGGACTCCAGATGGGGCCTCGCCAGGGCAGAGCAGAGGGGCAGGATGACCTCCCTCAACCTGCTGGTCACACTCTTCCAGCCAAACCCCAGGATAACATTGCCCTTCTTGGCTACCAGGACACATGGCTTGCTCCTGGGCATCCTGTTACCCACCAGGACTCCCAGGTCTTTTTCCTCAGAGCAGCTCTACAGCAGGTCAGCTCCCAAATTGTACTGGTGCAATCCCTATCTATCCCCTCCCAAATCAAGAGTCCCTCTCCATCTCTCTTGTAATGAGCCCTGAAATGGGCTCTAAGGTCTCCCTGGAGCCTTGTCTTCTCCAGGCTGAACAACCCCAACTCCCTCAGCTTGTCTTCCTAGGGGAGGTGTTCCATCCCTCTGATCATCTTCATGGCTCTCCGCTGGACCTGCTCCAACAGGTCCATGTATGTTGGGGACTCCAAAGGTAATATTTGCACACAACTAATCTAACACAACTAATTTGACTCAGGAGGGTGGCTGCTGGTTCGGTTGCAGAATTTCTATGGAAAGGTCGTGGTACATGCAAATACCTGTTAGACCATCAGCCTCCTGAAGACTTCTCATCTGGGGTCTGTTCTTTTAAATATTCATGGCCTGCTTGCTCCAAACATGCCTGCTAGTCCAAATAACATTTGTGTGATTGATGTAATCTCCCAAATTAAAAGGCATCCATTCACTCTGGCATGTGCTACATCTAACTTTTACCCAGGATGTGTCTATTTGCTCTCTCTCACCTGAATTTCAACAGGAGAGAAACCTGAAAGCAATAAATAGCTAGAGATGGAGCCCTGAAGAGTCTAGGACTGGCAATGCAACGTCCTGCCAGGATACTGACCTTTTATTTTTCTAATGAAAACACAATCAAACGGCACTAAAAAAAAATGTGAAACGGTCATTTTAAAAGCATTTAATGTCTCCGATCTCAATCACTAGCTGTACCACCCAGTGGTTTGAAAATTTCCTGGCAATCATCCTCGGTGCCGTTTCAGCCCCTCACACGTGGGCTCACAGCCTCCTGGCTCCCTGTGGGAATGGCAGCCCCAGGTCTCACATCCCAGATGGACCCAGGGAACCCTGCACTACTCAGGAGTCTCTCCAGGTGGCTGGGAACACCGCCCCCAACTGCGGGGGGGGCGGGGGGGGGAAGTTCAGCCCCATCCCCGTTCCATTCTAAACCTTCCTTTGGAGGCTTCTCCTAAAGGTTGCCTCACTGGTGCTACCAGTATAGGAGGGAATCTGTTATTTTAATATATTTCTTTGTTAAATCAGATGCAGGGTGCTTACACAATCACAACAGCAGCACTACCTGATTTTGAAACATGTCCCTCATTAGAAATAAGTATCTCTTTTACGAGGAAAGACTGAGGGACTTGGGTGTCTTTAGTCTGGAGAAGAGAAGGCTGAGGGGGGATCTGATCAACACCTGGGAATATTTAAAGGGTGGGTGTCAAGAGGAAGGGGACAGCCTTTTTTCAGTGGTGCCCAGTGACAGGACAAGAGGAAATGGGCACAAACTTGAACATAGGAAGTTCCATTCACACATGAGGAGGAACTTTTTCATTTGGAGGGTGGCAGAGCCCTGGGACAGGCTGGAAGGGTTGGAAGGGAACTTCATTGAGTTCCAGCCCCTTGCCATGGGTAGGGAACCAGATCAGGTTGCTCAAAGCCCCATCCAGAGCTGTGCCACAGAGGAACCCTGGACTCCTCCTGGTCACTCCTGGGACCAGTTCCTTTCCATAAGGTGTTCCTCTGTCCCTTCCTGTACACAGTGAGTGGCTCGACACTTCAGTCGAGGCCAGTAATAAGGCCAACTGGAAAGGGTTGTTCCTGATGGAAATGCTGAAGGCATACTGCCTCCAAATCACACCGACTGAATTTAGTCTGAATCTTTATTCCAACACAAGAGTACAGCAGCAAAGAACATAATACTTTTCTGTTGTGAAGCTTTCCAGGCATCCCTCATTGTTAATTTCTGGCAGTATTTAAATGTCCTTTCTTTACCTGCTAAGTGATATTATATATAAAGCTCACTTGATACTTACAGATTTATAGGTTAATGCATAATGACATTTTTTTTCAAAGTTTTCCAAAACCCTTCATTATCTCTAGACTTAACCAGGCCCTTCCCAATAGAGCAGATTCACCCTGACTGCCTAATTCATCCTTCATGTTCTAGTCCAAAACTGACAAATGGAAAACAGAATAAAGGATGGTTTAAAAGAGCCCTTCTGGACATCACTGGGAGCACTCCCTCCTGTAGGAAAGCAGAAGGAAAAAAAAAAAGACAAGGCAGAGCAAGCAGCTTTCCTCCACTTCTGCAGAAAAATCTCAGCCCATGGGCAGCCAGCAATTTAGTACCAGAAGAGTTGTCTTCTGCAGAACAATTACTGGAGACAGAGTCGCCATGTATGATAGTTCCAAACAGACACATTAACCTGTAAAATAGAACTGGAGCCAAAAATACTGCAATAATCCAGGTTCCGATTCTCCTGAGATGCAAATAATTATTTACTTTAATAGAAAGCGAGATTAAAAATCAAGAGAGAGGGTATTCATGTCGTGCGGGAAGTGAATCAGATCCTCAGATCAACCCATTAAACGCAAAAGCCCAGTAAAATGCTGTAAGAAAACAGCGTAACAGAAGACGTAAGTAGAGCATGTTGGGCTTGGACTGAAAGGGAGGCTTGTAAAATAAAACCAGCACTGCACAAAGATCTGATTAGCTCCCCAGCTTCTATTCTTAGACAAACGAGGCACAGGGATAGCCAAGGCAATGTTTTTCTACCTCTTGTAATCTGAAGACACTGTCTTTTGAACATAGGACTTCGCTATCATGAGATGACTTTTTATGAACTATTAAAAAAGCAGAGCGTATACAACTTCATAATTTGCATATGCTGATGTAATGAATTTAGAGGTGATGGGGTGAGAATTTCAGAGAAGGGTCTATGCACCGGTCAGGGTACAAACAGCTGGGATCCAGCTGCAGATGTGGTACCGTTGTTAAGAGTCATGCTGGGAGTGCCAGGTGCTGCTGGGGCAGAGTTTGCCCACTTCTTCACACAGCACGGCAAAGAAGGGAGTTCAGCCACTTTTCTTACCTCTCTGTGGGAAGAAAATGGTATTCCATCTCCTTTCCAAAAAGCCAGTGCAGGATAAGGAGTCACACCTGTATTTCCTGTACTGGGCACTGGTGAGGCCCTACCTCCAGTGCCGTGTCCAGTTTTGGGCCCCTTACCACAAAAAAGACCTTGAGGTGCTGGAGTGGGTCTAGAAAAGGGCAACAAAGCTGGTGAGGGGTCTGGAGAACAAGTCTTATGGAGGAGAGGCTGAGAGAGCTGGGGATGTTCAGCCTGGAGAGAAGAAGGCTGAGGGGAGACCTTCTCACTCTCTACAACCGCCTGCAAGGAGGGTGTAGAGGACACGGTTGGTCTCTTCTCCCAAATCACAGGTGATAGGACAAAAGGAAAAGGCCTCAAGTTGCACTAGGGGAGGTTCAGATTGGATATCAGGAATATTTTTTTTTTATGCTGAAAGGGTTATTAATCATTGGAATGAGCTGCCCAGGGAAGTGTTTGAGGCACCATCCCTGGAGGTATTTAAAAGACATCTAGATGCGGTGCTTAGAGATATGGTTTAGTGACAGTTTTTGTCAGTGTTAGGTTGATGGTTGGACTCGATGATCTGAAAGGCCCCTTCACACTGAGGCAACTCTGTGATTCTATGATCTGGTTATACCAACCAGATGCTTCACCACCTTGGCACATGAGCACAATACCAGGACCCCAGAATGCTATGGGGTTGGAAGAGACCTCAGGACATCATCTAGTCCAACCCCCCTGTCAAAGCAGGTCCTCCTAGAGCAGGTTGCACAGAAAACAACAGCTGATACCGAAGCCCAGTATTACTGATGGAAAATTTCTGGTAAATACTGGTCTAAGAAGGGTGCTGCCTTAACAAAAGCAAGCAAGCAATTACCAGTTGTATAGAGCTTCTCTAGCTTTTCATCAAGAAATGATCAAACCGTCCTTTCTCCTTTTTTGTTGCCGGCTTTTCTATTTTCTTCGTTACTTTTTTGGTGATGAGAGGGGGGAAGAAGGCAAATCCCAAAGAACACAAGCTGAAACACTTTGAGGCTGGCAATTCGGGGGACCCAACCCTTTAATATTTTTTGTGAAGTAAAATCTTTGCTATCAGGCGTCACGAATTTACTCATCAGAACTATCTATCAATTTTCAGGCAGCTGTAGACTCTGAATATGACCTATGTTTTCCAGCCTATACCGTCATGATTCGGGTATTATCAGAGGAAGAAGTTGCATTAAATCAGTGAACTTTAAGTACAATTAACAATAAATGACCAAAGTCTAACTGGAAAAAAAAGCCCCGTATTTTCTCTTTGCAATGCCCCTGGTATAAATCTCAGCTTAGCACAGCCAAGGCTCCTGATGGGTCCTTTTATTCCATGGTCCCTCAATAAAATGCATTCCTCACTTTACTGCATACCAGGCAAAATCTGTTTGCTGATCTTCAGGGTATTATGCAAAACATTTGGGAAGAATGACAGGAGAGAGAGAATTGAATTTTGAGGCATTTGTTTGATCTATCGCTTTGATGATTTAGGCTGATTTATATGATGGGTTTGGGTTGTGTGTGTTATGGTTTGCATTTTATGCAGTGTTTTTCTGTGGCTGGATTCTCAGCGATGTTCAGTGTCCTGCATCTCTCAGTACGGCACACAGATTTCAAAAAATAAAAAATCCCAGCATTTAGCACCTGCTCTCTGGCAACCCATACTAGAATTTAAATAAGAATTCCGCTGTTAGAAAATCTGGCTCCATTTGAGGGCACTGACCACTTCAAAATCTGGTCTTAAGCCTGGGTTTCTGTGATTTTAAACATCAAAACAACATTCTGAATCCCAGCTGGGGAATCCAAAAGAAGACAGAGTAGTTTTCCAGATAGTGCCTGCTATGTGGTCTCAGGAATCGCTCTCCTATGAAAAGAGAACGAAAAGTCTTGGCCTATCTATTTTAAACAGCAGATAAATAAAGATGGGGCATAATAAAAAAGATTAAAAAAAAAAAGAAGAAATCCTTTCAGAATTGATTCTCTGACTCTCTTGCAAAGAATCCCTGATTCTTATTTTTCACATTAAT
>VZRU01016840.1:0-12134 GCA_013398155.1 Pedionomus torquatus | reverse complement strand
GCAATGTGCACTCACAGCCAAGAAAGCCAACTGTATCAAAAGAAGAGTGGTCAGCAGGTTGAGGGAGGTGATTCTGCCCTTCTGCTCCACTCTGGTTACACACCATCTCCTGTATTACGTCCAGCTGTGGGGTCCTCAGTATATGAAAGACTTGGCCCTGTTAGAGCAGGTCCAGAGGAAGGAATAAATAAATATATCAGAAGATAATAATCAGAAGGATGGAACACATCTCCTACGAGGAAAGGCAGAGAGATTTGGCATTGTTCAGCCTGGAGAAGGCTCTGGGGACATGTTATTTCAGCCTTTCAATACTTAAAGGGGGCTTATATGAAAGATAGAGACAAACTTTTTAGTAGGGCCTCTAGCGATACGACATGGAGTTTTAAACTAAAATAGGGATAGTGTAGTCAGCAGCATTAGGAGACTGATTGTCACCCTGTACTCGGCACTGGTGAGATCACACCTTGAATATTGTGTCTGGCCCCTCATGACAGGAAAGACATTGAGGTGCTGGAGTGTGTCCGGAGATGAGCAACAAAGCTGGTGAGGGGTCTGGAGCACAAGTCTTGTGAGGAGCAGCTGAGGGAACTGGTATTGTTCAGCCTGCAGAAAAGGAGGCTTAGGAGAGACCTTCTCACTCTCTTTGACTCTCTGAAGGAAGGGTGTAGCCAGGGGGGGGGTCTGTCTCTTCTCCCAAGGAACAGGTCGTAGTACAAGAGGAAACAGCATCAAGTTGCACCAGGGGAGGTTTAAGATGGATATTAGGAAAAACTTCTTCACAAAAAGGGTTATCAAACATTGGAACAGGCTGCCCAGGGAAGCAGTTGAATCACCATCCCTGGAGGCATTTAAAAGATGTGCAGACATGGTGTTGAAGGACATGGTTTAATGGTGTTTTTGTCAGTGTTAGGTTAATGGTTAGACTTGATGATCTTAACGGTTCCTTGCAACCTAGATGATTCTATGGTGCTAAAAGAGCATAGATTCAGACTAGAAAGAACAAAAAAACATTTTTACTATGAGGGTGATAAAAGACTGGAACAGATCCTGCAGAGAGGTGGTAGATGCCCAATCCCTGGAAACATTTGAGGTCGGGTTGGATGGGGCTCTGAGCAACCTGATCTCATTGAAGACATCATTGCTCTTTACAGAGGGGCTGAACTAGATAATTTTTAATGGAACCATTCTATGATTCTATGACTTCGAAAATAGACATTTATGGTGATTATCATCATTTTAGTTGGTCTTCGCTTGTAGCAGAATCCTAAGGAACAGTATACATCTAACATTTTTAATATTAGTGTTGGGAAGGAATTGGACTGCCTTTTAGCTGTTTTTTCTGATATACAGATACTGTATTATCTACAGATATGGCAAGTGGATTCTGTTCTCAACTGGGATTTGAATCCAGATTTATTGAGCTGTCACAGTTACAAGGCCATGCTTAATGCTTTCTTCTGCTACCACATATCTAAGGAAGTGATAGCATATGAGTCCTGAAGTAAATGAGTTAGAAGGCTGAGATTGCCTTTGCACCTGCCTGCAAAGCTCTAAGATCTGGTCAGGGTCTCTGTGTGCCACTGAAACCTGTAAGGAGATAACTGTAACCAAGGTCAAAGTGGTTCTTGCAAAGGTTTCCTGGGATGTGTGAATTATGGGAGTGGAGGATACAAGCTGACATTAGGAAAAGGAACCTTGCTGGTGATCAAGCCAGGTGGGTAGTAAACAGTGAAAAATTCAGGAGAAAACTTGGACTGAAAGGCAGCAGTCCTAACTATGTGGCACAGTGAACAGGAATTTTAGGTGATGTTACAGATGGAAAAACACAGATTGTTCCTAGTATTGCTCTGAAAGGTGTAATACACAACTGTAACTAGTGAGTGAATTAAGATTTTTTAAATTTGATCTCCCTGTTTCTGATCCTGATAGTTTTCTAGTAGATTCCTTTGGTATGTTGATGGTGAGATGTAAGCAATGTGTAATGTTACTGATCCCTTAAGTTATCCCCTGCTCTGTAATGTCTGCTGACCTGGTTCTCGGTATGCACTGGGAAAACCTGTCTACATTTTCGCAGAGGCTGACACAACTGTGCCAATCAGGGATATGTGAAACTCACATTTGGAACTGGGACCCAACTTCTTGTTACCCTGAGTAAGCTTGAGCTTTCTGTTCCATATTAACACCAGGATTGGCAAATCAGTTGTTCATTGGGTAGATGGAGAAGGGACTTTCATGGAAGCACATTCCAATTGCTTTTCAGCTTCCCTTGACAAAAACCAGTTGGAATAGAGATGCTCTCTTGGAATCCAAGGACTGCTTGGCTATGGTATTGTGGTGACCCACTGCAGGAATGAACAGCTAGAGAAGACGGTAGTGTTCACACAAGTTTAATAGCCCCAGCATGGTGCAGTTACACAGAGAGTGCTATAAGCAGTTCACATGTGGCTGAATGCTACATAAAAAGTTTAGCACTTTTATAAAATTTCTGACTATTTCATTTTTCAAACTTGATTCAGCATCTTTAAAAGAGTAGGTGGAGATTACTCAGACTAATGGCTTAGAGACTGGATTTTCATCCTAAGAGAATATGTCATGATTTTTTTGTTCTAAAATCCATAAGTAAAGTCCCCTTCTCTGTTAGTAAAAACTGATGTTACAGTGTGAGTGGTCAGGAACTAGAAAAATTGCATTTGGAAGTGGAACCAAACTTGCTGTGATGCATGGTAACTCCTTTTCCTTTCCTTGGTTATATTTTAAAATGCTTTAGGAACCTGAAAAGATGGATTGAAATTTCAAATATTTTGTGTGTCATCCTCCGGTAAAGTTTTCCCACATATTTTGGATAAGGAGCCCTTGGAATATGCAGCAGGTAGCCAGGAATTTATTGCAAAGGCTTCTTGATGACTGGGAAACTGAAAGATACAGCAAATTTGTGTTTGGAAGAGGGACTAGATTTAAGGTCAGCACAGGTGAGTAAGACTTGGAGAAGGACAGGCTATGAGGGTATGAAGGTGGGAGCAGTATCCACTAGTTAGTGTTTCTGAATAGGTCTACCTTTATAAAAAATGAGCATAAACTCTACATTAAGAGTGGATGGAGAAGTGAGGGATGAAAGAAAATGAACCCAGGGGCTGCAGCATATCCAGAGAAGGGCAACGGAGTTGGTAAGGGGTCTGGAGCACAGCTCTTGCCAGGAGACGCTGAGGGAACTGGGGTGTTCAGCCTGGAGAAAAGAGGCTGAAGGTAGATGTTCTCTCTCTCTACAGCTCCCCAAGAGGAGGGTGTAGCCATGTGGGGGTTGGTCTCTTCTCCCAAATAACAGGCAACTGGACAAGAGGGAACGGCCTCAAGCTGTGCCAGGGGAGATTTAGGTTGGATATTAGGAAAATTTTTTACACTGAAAGGGTTATTTTGATATTGAGGTTATCTCAATCTTTCCTTCAAATAAATGTCATAAATATCAATACAGCATCTCCAACATATCCTCCAACTCATTACGACAGAAAAACAGGAAACAGAGTGCTGTGGTTATAATAGCTGATATTTACCAAGACTTCTATCTGCAAACTTTCATAACAGTGTGCAAATATGCAAAGGACCTTACCGGAAAAAGACTTGAGTACCAGAACAAAGCCAGAAGCCCTCTGAGCAAGAATGAGAAATGAATGTTTTGCAAAACAAGTGCTGCTGAAGCTGTCTGCAAAAGACAGACTTTATTTTTTTTTATACACTCAAGAGAAAAGCATTGCATAAATTGAAAGAGAGAAAAACACCCCAGTTTGTAGAGAGGCAAATATATGGTTCTAGGAGAGAGAAGCAGAACAGCTCAATCAATTAATCCTCTTCTCGTTTGTATCCATGCACTCCAAGACAATGATGGGCTCTGGTTCATTTGTATTTTATGTAGGGATCTACCACCAAGTTTTTTATGTGCTCCTGTCTCCCTAAAAAATAATTACTGAAAAATATTTTCAAAACAATAACTAGGAGTTTTGAAGGTGGGGAGTGGGGCTGGGAGAGTCAGAACATACTTTAGACAATATTCTTTGTAGCTGAGAAAGAGACAATCTGATCACGTTTTTCAAAGCCTGAGAATGAATTAGACTTTGTGGGTTAGCTTTTTTTCTGAGATCATCCTAATAAAGAAGTGTGGCAATTTCTCCGAGGTGCTGACATCTGAACAGACGACAAGCATCTGTGTCAGAGATAGAACAGAGGTCTGCACTTGCATAAGATTTTGAGGCAGTTTCTAAAAGCCAAGATTTAGTCCAAACTTCTCCCGTGATAAGAAATTAAAACTTCTTCATTGGGAAGCTTAGCTGTCTTTAATATTTCTACAGTATTTATCAGTGTGGCATGTGAGCAGGGACAAAGCAAATATTAATCTAAATCCTCAGCCCTACACAGTAACATTTTGTCGGTTTGGAAATGGGAACTGAAGCTCCAGTTCAGCCCTGTGATTGTGAAGTCCAATGGAAAATTCAGCCAGAGGGTTGCTGTTAGCCCCAAATCTGCAGCTTGGCTAAGGAATATCTTTAATGGTATTTCATCTGCTCATCACTAGAGTAACATTTTACTAAAGTAAAATGTAGCTGTAATGAGCTTGTAACATTTTAATATAGTGCATGACCAAAGATTTAGAAAGCACCTTCTCAAAGAATCAGACTTCAAGAGCTGGACAAGATGAACTGTATGCTGAGAGTACAAGGTTATGAAGCTAAATGTGCAAAAAAATAGAAAGAGTTTAACCACAGGTAGTATTTTGGCATGTGTGGAAAATCGTATTCTAACTGACTTGCTAGCAGAATTTGAAGTAAGAAACAGAAATAAACCCCAGGTGTCTTATGTCTGTGGCCTTTAGTTCCCCAAGCTCCTCTTCTTTAGAGTAAAACTCAGTAAAAAAAATCTTGCCCTGCCCTGTCAGGCGGTGGAACATAATGAAACATTCATTTAATCTTTCTTTTGATAAATGTAACCATGTGTCCCTACTTTGCAGTAGCTTTTCTAGCTTTCTCCTACAGGAATAAAAGTAGCTAGACTGGTACCAGGACACCCTTAGGACTTGGTGTTTATCCACCGTCCCTCAGGACAGATGGAGAAAGTGGGATCTTTAATGTCAGTGGTGGGTTTGAGTACACAGTTGCAGGAAAGGCAGAATTCTCTTCAGACACACATCATAGCAGTGAAGATGAGAGAGCTCTCTGCCTGTCACCCACATTCCTGAGTGCATTCAGGCCGAGATCCAAAAGGAAGTCCAGGCTGCAGAGTCGTGTTAGATGAGTTGTTACAAAGAAGAATGATGAGGTTAGATATGGACATCTAGGCTGTAGTTGCCCACATGAATATCAGCTGAGATACTCTAGGGATTCTGCCTGGCCACTATCTGTGTCTCCCACGCAACAGAAATCTCATGTAGCTCCTGCATCATCTCCTGTGGATGCCTTGGTTCACTAAAGGTGTCCTAGCACGAGATCCTTATTATCAGGGAACTTCCCATTGGAAAAATGGAAAAACAGAAAAACCTCACTATCTAAGTATGTTAAGATTGAAGGATTGTTAAGATGAAGGAACTATGTGTACCTAATGTCCTCTTCTCTTCTCTTCTCTTCTCTTCTCTTCTCTTCTCTTCTCTTCTCTTCTCTTCTCTTCTCTTCTCTTCTCTTCTCTTCTCTTCTCTTTTTTCAGACATTACTCCATCTCCTTCAGTCTACAGGCTGACCTCTGAAGATGATGAGGATTTGGAAATGTGCCTTATCACAGATTACTCCCCAGAAAAGCTTACTATTAAGTCAGATGATAAGGAGACAAGTGCTATAGTGGAGGTGGCAACATCTGAAGACAAACCAGAAGCAAGCTACCTGTCAACCTACTGGGCAAATAAAGATGAAATGCAGTGTGGTGCAAGTGATGAGGACTCTGGAGAACTGCATGGCGAAGATCCTGAAAGTGGTAATGGCATTGATGGATGTCTACAGGGCTAGAGCTACTTTGGTCTCTGTGCTATTAGTATAAGCAGGACTTTTTCACACCTCCCAGTCCTGCAAGCAATGCTGAATTATGCTCCCACGCTCCAAAGGAATCTTGCCTTGTTGCCTCTGTTTTCTTTCGCCTTTCTCCTTGGCGGAAGAGTCAGTAGGCTTGTACAGTCACAGCAGAGATCTTAAAGTCACACTGGGAGGTAGGTGTAAAGCTTGAAATTCCTTTGTCTGATGTGACACTAAAGTTTAATTAGATCACACTTTATGCTTGCCCTGAAAACAGCAGAAATGAGTGTTTATGGGAGCGTTTAGTGGCCAGAACCTGTAGTCCAGCCCTTCTAAGTAGAGATATCTTTATGAACTTCTGAAGAAGTACATTGCTGTTATTAATAAAATCTATTTTTACTATCTGCAGGTGCCAGTGCTGTCTGTGTTACAGGTGTTTCTCTACATTTCAGGACAGGTATGTACACAGCATTTTAGGAGCAAATCCTTGCCTGATTAATAGAAATGTCTTATCAAGTTTTTGCTAATGTTCCCTGTTTGCAAAAAGCTCAGACTGGAAAATTCCAAAAGGGCCCCACAGGCTTTAAACACCAAGGCTGAAAGTCATAGGGTTAATGTATTCTTACAGATCTGAGCTGGTGATTTGATGTGACTCATGTAGCCAGCACCTACAGCTCTTGCCAGGACTCATGCCAAACAACTGCTCCCCAGCACATAGTGATGTAAGGTACTGATATCAGTCATCCTTTCTGGATGCCCATCTGCATTTTACACTTCAAAAGACTTGTTTTCAATTTTGGGTGCAGAAACAGCTAATGAGCCAGAGCATAAGCTGGTGGTTCCTGCAGGGAGTGCTCAGAAACAGGGTCGCACTGAAGATCGGTGCATCTGAGAAGCTTTGCTTCAGCTGATGGTTGTGGGAGTGCAGCGGCTGCTGCCCGAGCCCAGGCAATTGCTGCTCCCACAGCTCCAGAGGGCTGAGCCTGCCTCCACATTGCTCTGTCTGCAGAAGAGATGTACTTTTGTAAACATGCAGCCTTGCAGAAAACAAACCAGTTAGCCCAATTTTTCCAAAACACCACTTCAGCAACATACCCACCAATAAACTTGGCTGATATGATCAGTCATTTCAGAGAGATGTTTTCAAAGGTAAAATGACTTTCTGATGACAACTCACTGCTTCCCCAACATAGATCAATGTATTTTCAAATGAAAATGGCTTTTAAGATTAATAGAAAATTGTGTTCTTTGAATAAAATGTGACCTGTTTTCCCCCTGTCCACCTTAAAAAAAAATTATGAAGGGGAATGAGGGATGCCTCCAGTCTCCTGGGTTCGTAATACAGTGTATTTAAAAAACAGCCAGAGAGTTGGCAGCTTGGCGTACTCAATAAAGTGATTATTGAAGGAAAACCCAGCCTTTGAAACAGCAACTGGAAGAAATTAAGGTCTCAGTCAGGCAGTCCTGCTGTCTTTTTAGTGGTCCTGCTGGCTGGCTCAGTCACACAAAGTGGAGCAGCTTCAGGAAGAAGTGCTTTTAAGTTTGGAAGCAAGATTGTCTCGGTGCTCTTGTGACTTTCACCCTCTGTTACTTTTACAGATGAAAACCTGAACATGCTGTCTTTATCACACCTGGGCCTGAAAATTATTTTAATGAAAGGAATAATTTTTAATGTGCTGATGACGATGCTTATGTGGAAAAAAAAGGTGAGCATGTGCAGGGGTAGTAAGGCCTCTGACAGAAAACACTGGGAGAAGTTCATAGCTATGAATATTCCTTCTCTCTGTAATAACTGTTTATGCAGTCTATCCATCCACCTTTTGTCTACCAACAATAAAATACCTCCACTCCTTCGCCAGTGCCTCAAGTCTACTTACTTTTCTTTACCCACATGGAAGTTAAACCTTTTTCTTCTTTATAGACTATTTCTCCATGCATCTCTTCCCTTGCCTGTATTCATCCATCAGATTCTTCCCCTGACCAGTCTCCAGCTGTGAAAGTTCGATGCTTATTGACTCTAAAACCTCAGACCTGATATATTAGTTTTGGCCCAGTGTCTCTTTCTCATCTTTCTACCTGTGTACCTGTGGCTGAATCACAAACAATGGTTTCTCATACCTTTATTTTGTTACAGGAATGAAAGTAGCCAGACGGTGCCACACTGAAGGACCAAAAATGTCTGCTGAGGAATCGTTACCAGCATTGTGTGCAAGAGGGAGCACAGGCGCTGGCGTTCCATTGCAAGGGATATCACTTGCTGCTTCAGGATATCACACCAGACATTATAGTCTAAATGCTTTATTTGCATTGTGATAAAGCCACTCAAAAATAAGTGTAACGTTTTAAGCATTCTGCTCCCCCGGATGCCTGATTCATTTAGGACGATGACGCCTCTTTTCGCATGAAGCGTAGTTTAGCTATAAATTGCCAAACATCGCTATTACTTGCATTAAAATGACACACAATTTCTGCTTGGCGCAGTGATGTTTCTTGAAAGCTGCAAACTAAATGGCACCTGAACGTGAATTTTTCATAGATCAGTAGCTTTCATGTATGCACATCTTAGAGTGCACCTCCCCCCTCCCCGATACCATCTCAGCTGCAAACAAAATACTCTGAATAGCAAAGGGAGACTTACTCTGGGTGCTGTGCACCATGTCCTGCTGTATTTTGCTAGATGAGACCAAGGTATCTTTTTTTTCTCCTAAAGATATGCTGCTAGGTCTCCCAGAAGCCCTGAATTCAGTGAAATTCTCACTTCATTATCACAGAACAAAAAGAATGGATATTTTTTAGAGTCTATCTGGCCTTAATATTTTCTGAATTCAGATTTGGCTTTGTGTTTAGTAAAAATACTTTTGTTCTTTTTGTTTAGTTCTGGCAACCTTAGATTTCCTGATTTCTTTTTATTTTCATTGCTTAAAACTATACAGAAATATTCACCTGTCCCTGTCTGCACTCCTTGGAAACAGCACATACACATGAAATTTGGCCACGCTAATTCTTTAATTGCGCTGGCAAGCATGCTGATGGCTTGGCATTTCTTCAGACTTTTGGCTGCTAATAAACAGTTCTTATCAAAAATTAGAACCTTGTTTCTCTTTTGTATCTATAGCCTGCAAAACTTTTTTTACCCTTCAGTTGAGCTTTAGGAATGAGTCTGGCCTTTGAGGTGATGGAGAGAAAGGGTATCCAGACTCTCTTCTTCAGCCTGACATGGCCACCAGGCAAAGACTCACTGGATCCACCACGGGACTGGGGAACAGCCACTAAGTCCCTCTCCAGGACCATGATGTCCTTACCATGTTAGAGTGAGAGCAGTGTGGCTGGCTCAGAGGGAGGGGAATGGGGGAGAGCACCTTTCCTCCATGATTAGACTCTGGGCTGTGTGAAGATGATAGTAAAATATGCCTTGCCCACAGTTAGAGGACCAGTAAGTGGCCCTCTTGAAGGGCCATGTCTTCTGCAAGGAACAAGGGAGCCTGAAGTCTCCTGCCTCTAAATGTCCCCTACTCGCAAGCATCACTGGAGAACAAGGTACCTGCTTTGTGTTAATGACACCAACCAACCAGCCTGTGTCTCCGGGTTCAGTCCATCATTAGAAAGATTGAAAAGAAAATTTTCTCCTTTTGTAACTTCAATTTCTCCATCTTCTTCTGAAGCAACAGGTTCCTCTGAAGGGAGAAATGAGAAGGGTGCAGTAGAAGCAGCACACTCCTGCAAAGCTTGAACCTTGCTTGTACCTCACACTGGTGCCCAAACGGAGTGGCAGGATGGGGCCAATTCCCTGCCATTTCTCACCCTGCTGGATTCACAGCCATTGCAAAGGAACTCTGATTTTGGAAAGAGTCACGTTTCAAATACTTTTAGCCAAAAGCCCTGATGCTTCATGTGGGAGAGGGTCCCTGTGTGAAGACCATCCCTGCCAAGGGATTTGACTCCACAGCACTGAGCAGCAACACAACAAAGTCTCCCTGGTCTCCTTCCATGGTGCTGCCATTTAGCAGGTGGCCTGTCACAGGGTGACAGAGAGTTACTGACCCCTCCTGCTAAGGGGTCAACTTAAACTTTCTGGATCTATTGCCCTGATTATTTTATAGCACTGATGTTCGGGGGCTCATTCATTGTCTCTCCCTTGACACAACAGTCACTCTCATTTCCCTCCAGCTGTAGAAAGACCCACGGTTCTTCAAATGCCAGATTGCAGGCAGTTCTTGATGATGTCTGGTGACTCACAGGGAAACAGCTTGATGAAGCTGTCTAAACCGTATTTGAACTAGAAGACAAGTCCTTGCATCCCACAGATTTCCAACTGATTAACTTCATTTCAAAAATTTTCAGAGACTTGGAAGAAAAGATTTTTTATGCCCATTTACCTTTAGCATTGTTTTTTAAAACTAATACCTACCTTATTTTTTTCCCTTTTGCCTTGCACTTCAAACCCACTCCTGGCTGTATGGTCAAGGAGGAAACGTGTGCTGCCTCTGCTTCTACATCCCAGTCTTTTCTCTTCCAGGTGAAATGACCCCAGTGATATGACTGGCTGAGTGAGGGGATGAATGTGCAAATAAAGTTAAATAATTTGACTAAAGTCATTCTTAGCATGTGATCTGCAAAGCACTGAGTTTGTAGGTCTGTTTCAAAGATACTTTTGGATGTTAGGCTTTCAGTCTCCCACCACTACCATGTGCCCCCCTCATCACCACTTTGCGCTTTCTTGTTTATTTCGAGAAACAAAAAACACAGTGCAAAGCAAAGGCAGGAAATAACATGGTAGGACAGGATGTGGAAGGGGTCTCATGGCCCAGGTGGGACAGGAAGAGGACTCACCGCCAGTTCCATGACGCCACAATCAAGATCTGGGTCACCTTTTGCTGCTTTTCTATGCCCTACCACAGAAACCACTTCCTCTGGAAAGTGGAGCACAAAGCAGGGGCTGGGGGCAGAAGGGCTGATGTGGCATGTGGTGGTGGTGGTGGGAGAAGAACAGCAGACGTTAGACCACAAGCCAAAGCTGAATCAGGGTGAGGCACCCTCGCTTCCTCCCCCTTCACCGCTGCCTACTCTTGAGTCTTGGGGGAGTTGTTTTGGGTACAGCAGGAAGGACTGAGCTATGTATAGCATAGGCAGGGGAAGGGGGGTTAGAAAATAGATCACAAAGTGTGGTGGGTGTCAGGGAGAGAGCTTAGAAATGTGTGAGATTTCTGACTTTGTTGAGGGGCCTCTGCAGTGTTATACAGGCAGTGAATCTGTGCAGGAAAATCCTTTCATTTCTGACCAAAAGAGAAGGGAGGAAGGATGGGATGGGCCAGAGAAGCCTCACACAGGCAGGGAAGGAGATGGCACCATGGTTCATCTCCAGCAACTGTTCCCCTGTGCCAGCTCACGTCCTCAAACACCTTCCTATGGGTAGGAGATGAATTTGTATCTTTTCTAGGGGGTTTCTTGGAGAAAACACCTGCCCATCATTGACATATCTCATTAAACGTGGCCCTGGACAGGAAACAGCTCTTCTTGCTCTCTTCCACAGTCTGAACATGAACCAAGCATGGTCTTTGTAAGGAGCTTAGTCAGATATGGGAGAAGAAGCATTGGAAGATAGTAAAAAAAAAAAAAAAAAAAAAAAAAAAAAAAAAAAAAAGAAAAAAAAAAAAAAAGAAAGAAAGAAGGAAAAAAAGAACCCAAACCGAACACAACTCTCCAACCACAACGCAGAAGCCCCACGTTTTTTCCGCTCCCAGGGGCTCCCCTGCAGCTCTCAGAAGTGGCCGCAGGAGGGTCCCAGCCCGGCTCTGAAGCCGAACCGCGGGTTGTCGGGGTCGCACAGACCACGGGGGGGCGCTCGCGGCTCGCGACGGGCAGCGGCGGCGCCGGAGGGGAGACCCCGACCTGCCCCGGCGGCGGCTCCTCCGCGGGCCCGGCTCCCAGGGGTCAGCGGAGCCGGTACCGCAGGCACGGTCCCCTCCTGCCCATCGGCTCTACAGAGCTGGTGCCGCCCTGAATAAACCCAGTGGAGCGGCTGGGGCTGGAGGGGGCGGTGTCAGACCTGGTGTGGACTCTTCCAGACAGCATCCTCTGCAACAGATAAGACCCCAGGATCACAGAATCATCGTGGTTGGAAAGTGTGAAATGTGTTCCCCTGATTCGTGT
>VZRU01016837.1:271563-354515 GCA_013398155.1 Pedionomus torquatus | reverse complement strand
GGTTTCTTCTCCCAAGTTACAGATGATAGGAGATAGGTAACGGCTTCAAGTTGTGCCAGGGGAAGTTAAGGCTAGATATTAGGAAATATTTCTTTGCTGAAAGGGTTATCAGGTATTGGAATGGGCTGCCCAGGGAGGTGGTTGTGGCACCATCCCTGGAGGTATTCAAAAGAGAAGTTGACTTGATGCTCAAGGATATGGCTTAGTGTTGGGTGGTGTGGTGTGTTGTTTGTGGTTGTTGGTTTTTTTGGATTTTTTTTTTCCCCCATTGGTTGGACTAGATGATCTTAAAAGGTCTCTTCCAACCTAGGTGATTCTGTGATTCTGTGGGTTGATATTCACAGCACGTGAAGCTGAGCTGCGGCAGCTGCGTAAATCCAACATGGAGTTTGAGGAGAGGAATGCTGCTCTGCAGAAACATGTTGAGAGCATGCGTACTGCGGTGGAGAAATTGGAGGTGGACGTGATACAAGAGCGTAGCCGCAACACGGTGCTGCAGCAGCATCTAGAGACGTTACGCCAAGCTCTCACAACCAGCTTTGCTGGAGTCCCGCTACCAGGTAAGTCTCTTTTTTTTTTTTTTTTTTTTTAATGTGAAATTTAACTTGATGTTTCTACAGTGTTTGAATTTACAACATGTGGCCTGCTGTTTTAGTTCTATGATCTTGGTAATTTCTAAGCTTTTGTTGTGCTAAACAATGAAATCTTAAAATGCATGCAGGGGAAGGTTCAGTGTCAGTGCTTCCATTCAACATGGCTTTTTTTTTTCTTACTCTTTTTTTCCTAAGAGTCCTTGCTCTCCTTCACTTGTTTTGTGAAAGTGTTGCTAAGTAGAAAAGACAGGAGCTGCAAATTCCTTGATGAAAAGAAATACTGCATTTGTATTGTCAGATGCCAGGGAATGCACTTAGCTACTATGAATGCCCAACTGAAGGAGTTTGTTACAATCAACTGGGAGACCTGAATCAAAGATTGCCATGCTTCATTAATCCTGAAATCCTTGGTAATTCTCATTTTGTGGAGTTAGAAGAACATAATTTTACAGAATCTGTCATGAGATAGTGCATGGTAAAATACATAGTTTGTACGTTGGCACAAATTGCCTTTACCATATAGTCTTAACTTATTTGGAACTGTTGCAAATCATCTAAATATTCTGTGGCTCACTTTACTATGTTAACTGCAGGTAGTGGGGAAACACCCACGATGGAAACTATTGATTCCTACATGAACAGGCTGCACAGTATTATTATGGCTAACCCACAGGAGAATGAGAACCTCGTAGCCACAGTTCGAGATGTGGTAAACAGACTTGAACGCTAGTGACTGGGTAAGTGCTCTCTCAGGCTGCTTTTGTTTTGTGTCTTTTCCTTAACTCTGGCACTTGTTCTCACAATGATTCTTGGATAAATCTCACCATATTGGACAATCAAAAAGTTTCTTCCTCAAAGCTACGGGAGCAGGTTGACCTAATGAAAGTGAATAGCAGTTGAAAATATCCAACAGCATTAAAGGGTTCTGAAATTCCCCTTGGCTCCAACATCATCTTTATAAAGACAAATAGCTGTTTGTCCTATTATTCATTGTATTGTTGTATTTGTGTAAGGTGAATAAGAATAGTGATGGAATGATGTTTTAAAAAAAAAAAAGAAAAAATTATTTACATTTTACTAACAGGGTGACTAATTTAGAAGAAGGCTCCTTTGAGTGAAGTAAATCTGAAAAATTCTGAATTGATTGTAGAATCTGATGGTCACAGAGAAATTTCCTCTCATAGAATGGTTGGAGTTGGAAGGGCATTGTGTTCCATCCCCCCTGTTATGGGCAGGGACACCTCAAGAGGTTACAGGTAAACTCATTGCTATTATAAACTCAAAATACCCTAAAACTACCTGCTCAGTAGCACCTGTAGTCAAGTTCACCTGAATATGAAGATCTATATGTGAGTGAAGCAGTGACTTCTGGGTTAGGCTGCATGTAGCATTTGCCGAGACTTAATGATCATGTGGCTTATGTGCAGATTCTTACTGAGCTCACAATTCTGTGTTTTTGCTGTTTAACAGCTTAGGAAACTGTAAAGGAACTGAGTTAAAAAAAAAAAAAATCAACAAAGAAATATCGGTCTCTCTGTGCTATTGTGTTACTTTGCATTTCCTATACTTACCTATACCACTTACTCCTCTACTTCCCCCATGATGCAAAGCACTAGACAGCAATTTGGTGTTTGCCTACTTTGATTTTTACATGCATACATATTGGGATTCTTTAAGCATTTACTATGTATAGATCTACTGTGCATGTCTTCAAAAGTGTTTAGAAATGCAAATAAAGCTGTGTTGTGCCATCTGTAAATATGAGGACGGGGCTTTTCATCTCTTCTGAATCTGACCTTTTGTGATACTGTGTAGAACAGTTAATTACATGTTCCCCATTATAGTGTAGCTTAAGCTAAAAGATATCGTCCTTCCAGAGGGTAGCCAGATGGAACAGACTCTAGTTGCAAGAGATGACTGAGCTCCCAGCAGAATAAAGAAGTGCCTTTACTGTTGCTATTTATGAAGGGAACAGCTTGTTGATCCAGGTCTGGGATTTTTCGGTAGTTCATCAAACTCCTAATTTTTGTATACTGTTCTCAATTAGCACTCTTAAGCTCAGAAAGAAAATCAGGGGATTGGGAGGTTTTGCAGAATGTGTAAGAGGGAAAGCAGTTTCTTATCAATCAGTTATTAGAAGGGCATGCTAGGCCCTGAAACGTGTGTTTGTCCTTTAAACACCTTGTGAGAAAAGTCATATCTCAAGGCTACTAAAAGATAGACTTTGGTTCTTGTCAGGCAGAGTCTTACTTCCCAAATGATGGGCACTTTCTGTGTTCTAAAAACGTGTCTTTTTCTTTGATAAATTGGTTTCCGCTGTAATTGGTTTGGAAAAAATAACTTAGTTTACAATTACTCCTTCTACTTTATATTTGAAAAACAGGACTCTCTTGTCTTCTTCCCCTTCTCTCCCTCCTTTCAGCAACAGAGTAGTGTGACACAATTAAAAATGTGATTAATAATCACCTTGTTTCATTATATGAATACGTGCATGTGACTGGTTATGGTGATCAAGTAATTCATAGGGCTTTTAATTACAGTGATGTTCAGTTGGCAATGATTATATTTTTTGATTAAAAGGTTGGGTTTTCTGGAATGCAGACCTAGAAAAAAGTAGAGCATCCCTAGAAAAGAAGGAAGCTTTTGATAGAAAGATTCAACTGGCATCCAATAAACTGTATCAGCAGACTGTCATCATAATTTGTTAGGCATATGAATGTATATGTTACCATCATTCATGCATATGAAGTATATTCTCCTTAATGTAGTCTCTATTAACCAAACAGTCTGTTTGAGCTTGTGACATTACAAATCAATTTCACAGAGAAAAAAATTGTTTACAATGATACTCTTGGAAACCACTGTACTTCACAGAACTGAAGTGGCTTTTGGTGGCTCAGTACATTGTATTTAGTGACTACTTGATTATTCACATGGTTTTGTTTTTCTTTACTGTGTAGTAAAGAGAACTTCTTTGTGCAAACCATGTGTGTGTGGGACAAAAGGAAGTTTTTCATTATTTAGCAACTTCCTTGGATTGAAACAGGATTTCAGCTACAGTTCTATCTCTATAAGCTTCTTTGCTATAGTACTTAATACTGTGTTTCCAGGTAAGCCATCCAAAAAATAATGTCACAGTGCCTATTTAGTGCTTGCAGTCTCCTAATGCTTATTTTTCTGTTTCGTCTGCAGGTCCAGTGACCCAGGGATGCTTTACAGAATCATTTTGGCCAGTGTGGAATAAGAAGCCATGAGGGAAAGACTAGGGGTGGGAGGCAGAATTGCAGGTTTGTCCTGGTTCCCTCCCTTTGTGGTTTGTCAGTGAGACAAACAGATCAATGCATTAAACAGTCTTAAGAAGCCACAGACACCACTCACTAAACATTTGGAACTGTCCTCTGTGTATACATTTAAGAGCATGCAACTTTTGTGCAATCTTCAGTTTCTTACTAATTCCTCTGGGTGTGAGGTGCATATGTTCTGTAGATGAGCTGACTATGGAGATGAAATCTCACGGTTCGTGAAATGAAATTGACCTATGTGTTGTAGTAATAACTTTGATGTGTTATATTGCTTGCTGTCTTCTAGTGTCATTTATTTTGGGTTTTGTGTTTATCTTGTTGGGGTTACCTTCCTCCACTTGAGTTTTCTTCTTTTGATCTTCTTACCTGATACTTGCAGTACTGGATAGCAGCGCTTACGTTCTCTACTATAACAGGCATCTTCCTTGGTGCACTGTCTTTTTCTACCCTGCCTGCTATGTTTACATACGTTTTTTTTAAGCAGAATCCTGTTGCTTTCTGTTGATCTGCAACTTCTACAATGTGAGTTTTTTCCCTGCTAGAGACTGGCTGTGATTGGTGCTTTGTGGCTTGATTGTACTATGAGACAGACTTCTCTCCCCGCTCTCTTCAAGTACCTGTCTTGCACATAGCATCCTGCTCTGCTGTGAAGGTCTCCTGTTATCTCTTGAAAACGTTTGGTGGAGCATTGTACTGCAAGTCAGTGGTAATCACAATAGAAAGTTAAATGTTAGTTCTTAGTTAGCTGGGAAAATGGGGACTTTTAGATTAAAACCACAAAGCTTGCCCTTCCTCTGATATGTTGCTCAGTCTAATTTAACGTTACTGTTATGATTTTTGAGAGAATGATCTCATGGTGAGAGCAGTATTCTACAAAAAGAAATGGACAGGGGGATTGCATTGTTTTTCTGCCTTCCTGAAATCACGGTGCTGGGAAACAATATGCCTGGAAGCAGCACATGCATTTTTGCATTAATTATTAGAGCAGAGAAGATTATTAGCAGCCAGGTCCACATAGCAGCCCACAGAATTCTATATTACAGCCCTTAAGTGCTTTCACCTTTTGTACAGTTAAAGTACAGCCTGTGGAGCCTATAACATTCAGCATATTATGTTCCAGTGTGACCTAAATGGCCTTTCACTTGCATAAAGTAGAACTCTGCATGCTGGAGCTTGTAATCTTGCTGAGATACTCTCTACCTTCTGTTAAAGTTGAAGGCATCTGTCTGCACTAACTTATGCAAATCATTTGCTGCCCTTTGGTTCCTGTCCAGTTGTTAATTCAGACTTTGAGCACTTCTTGGACACCTCCAGACTTTGCAGTAGTGGTTGAAATCCTTTCTTCCATGTGACAATCTCCTTGCTCATCCTTAAGAAATCGTTAAGAATTTCCTGTTATGAATTGGAGATTGCTTTTATCACTGGAGTGCGTTGCAGTCAGCATCACTTTATTGTATCTGTAATGCAAGTATTTGAAAATTAAAAAGCAGTTTCTTCTCTTCCCATGCTGTATACGTGGACTACATGCTTTCCTGAAGCCACCTGCAGGTCAATACCTTGTATGTCAGGTCCCTGCATACTCATTGGCTTATTGCTGTAGCCAAGCAGCAAGGATTTCCATGTAAATTTACGTCTTCCTTCATGGAGGAAACTCCTTTATCTTGTCTTCGTTCAAGACTTCACAAAAATGAACCTCAGTTTGTTGCATTGACCTCCGCTTCCCTTAGCATGGATGAGGCCAACTGATGTTGGCATGAACTTCTTTAGTGGATTCTATAACTACTGTGCAGTGGGGAAATCGTACAGGTTGATAATGTCTCCAGAAGAAGCACCAATATCTTCGTCTTCTATATGTATCTTGTTTTTTAGAATTGCTGATATTTGAATTTTCTTGAAGTGGCCAAAATGCACTGCATGGCCAAAAGCTGATTTACAGAATTCTGAAGTTCAGTCTGTGGTACTGTACCTAATACCTGGAGTTGTTATCCCATAAATACTCCAGAAATTGTGATGTAATATGATAGTAGGATGCAATTCCAGGCTATGATGTACACATACCATAAATAAGGTACTTGTGGCTACAGGCTGCCCCTGCTTACATAAATTCAATGCAACTCTCAGCTCGTGACATACTGCTAATGCATCATTCTGTTGAGTAACATGCAAGTGTAATGGGTTAGGAAATTTAAAGTGATATTATTAGCTGGAGGCTGACAAGTCTTTTGGGGTTTTTTCCCACAAGGAAAGAGTGGAGGTGGTATACCCATCTAAAAGCATTTAGGGAAGGAATAATTTCTTGCTGACTGACGACATGACAGATCACGTGTTGTCTCGCTATGAAGCTTCTTATTTACACTGATTAATCGTATAAAAATGGATTATTTTCTTTTCTTTCCAGTATTTTCTGAATGTCACTTCAGCTTACATTTTTTGGTGTTGTCTGAATAAAAAAAAACAAAACAACAAAGTGTGTGTCAAAGAGAAGAGCAGAATAAAATACTTCTGCCACTTAAAGAAACGTTAAGAGAAATATATGAAAACAGAATCCATTTGCTGGATTAATGTGTCTGGAATTGTTGAGATGCCAAGTTTTCTGTACAATGATTTTGTAATTAAAGTTTGGAGTTCCTTTGTTTTTAAGAAGTCGATGTGCTTGTTTGACGCTTGCTTCATTAAAATTGTTCAACTTTGAATCCATTTTGATTCAATTTTAACTGTGTTTCCAAGAAAGAACTATTACTAGCATTGCTGTCTTGTCTGAGAGGTTTTGGCAACTCCACATTAATCATCAGAAGGAATTAATGTATCCCTTCGCCCTCTCCATCCTAAGTGTGTACTTCCTTAAGCTTTTTCAGAGGGAGAATTATTAAAGTGATGAAAACTTCAGAGTTCTTTGGTTATAGCTGTCCTGGTTTCTGGGAGGGACAGGATTAATTCTCCCCTGGCTCTAGCCGGGGCCCAGGTATCCCACCTCAGGTGAGCCATGCCCAGGGGGTAAGCTCCTGGGAAGGGGAGGGGTAACCGGAAGTTCTGTGATGGGTCTGGGGCTGTGGTCAGAGGTGGTGGCAGTTGGTATCGTAATCACGTTTGTATCTGTCTCCAACCATGTTACTGTTTTTTCCCTTGTTCTACTTTGTTGTCCTGTTAAACAGGTTTTTGTCCTAAGCTATGAGTGTTGCCTTTTTCTTTGAATCTCTCTAACACCACCATGAGGTGTTAGCTGACTGGGCTGCCACGTGGTTCTTCGTTGCCATCTGAGGCTAAACCATGACAATAGCTAATTGTCATCAAGGCCGTTCCTGTCATCTTGAGAACTTAAAAAACGTTGTGTTCTCCCACAGCCCTTTTTTGACATCCTTGTTTTCCTTTGTCCTTCCTAATTTTCCAGCACACTTAATTTCTCTTCCTAGAAGAACTGTGCTACAGTTGGTTTGCTGTTCCCCTACTAAATTTTTATCATGTGTCTCCCCTCCTACTTACTGAGGATGGAGCTAAACTGTAGCCTTGTGGAATTTGTACTGTGGAGGAGTCTAGATGGCTTCTGCCTGCACTGGTGCTCTTTCTGATGTCACAGTGCTGTAAACAACCATGTATTTCTGTTACTTTTGTGGTCAGATATCATTATTTTGATTGCCAAATTAATGCATGGTCTTCCTGTGTGTACCAACAGGTTTGGTTCAGTTACTAACTCCTGTGTGGGACAAAATGCACCTTTAGATTTACAATGCTTTGGGGATTCTGTAAAACACAAATTATAAAATGATAGAGATACAAAAAATAAAGACTTTAGGGAAGTCTTCTACAGGAGAACAGCTGACAAGTGACACTGGCTAGTCCAGAGTTGGAGAAGGTCATAGTGAAACAGGTACACACCTGGAGGAAAAGAACAAGAGCAAAGCTGCACTAAGTTCACTGTAAGACAAAAATCTAGTTCCTTTCTAAGCTGTGGTGCTGTACGTGGCATTGGGAGCAGATGGTGGTCGATCATGCTCAATTAAAGACTATGTAGTGTAGTGAAGTATTTCCACTGTTTTTTCCTTTGTTACTGCCTGTTTAATCTGCTGCTGATTGATTGGATTGATGGTTAATAATCATTTAAGGGAAAATAGGGGGATTTGAGAGATTTGGGTTCTTTTAAAAGGAAAAAATAACTTCTTCTTTCCTCAGGGAAAAGTTCCTGTTGATAATGTATTAAGAATCTGAAAAAGTACACTCAGTCCTATCCCCTATTTCTACTGTAGAATTTTTCTGCATGTGAAACTCAGAATAGTTTTGCTGCTTCTTTCTTCCTCATTGCTTATAGTAACGAAGGTTTCTTTGACTTTTCTTTGAATATATTCATGACTTGCCATCCTAGTTGTGAAATCTCTGCATTTTGTATTCATTAAACACTTTGGTATGTGGTAAAATATCCACATCCATTATGTAATACAAGGACTACCACTTATATAAAACTGATTTATGGTTTATATTAATAAACTTATAATTTTTATGCTGTGGGGGTTTGTTTTTTATTGTATGTATTTGTACAATGTGTAGACACTCATAGCTTGTGTATCTGAAGATACAGAAGTTGGAGTTTATGAAGGTTTGAATCTGAAGTCTGTATTATTACTGGCATATAGAGACCTGTTCAAGTTTCTGAATTATTTGTACCAAAATAATGACAAGCTAATGCAGCTAGGATATTTCGACGCAGAATTTTGGAAGGCAGCAAGAGGAAAAGGTGGCTATAGAAAATGTACCAGCCATGAAAGCATGTGGCTACCTACTCTATAAAGTTCTCTAACTTGGAAAAGCATGGTAGAGAAGAGAGGTGTGATGCCAGTGGTGGATGACCTCTATTTCAGAAGTTATTTTAGGAGGGAGTACTACTAATATCTCATTTTCCATCTTTGACTTATGTTTCATCCTAGTATGAGGACAAGTGTAACACAGGTTTATTGTATCTTTTGTCTATCTGTAGCCACAACACAGCGTTCAGATGACTGTGTAGCTTTGAAAATCAATGGTTATTTTAAACTATCCAGATTTTATTTGCATGTGTATCCTAATAAGGGAAACTAATGGTGAAATGCCATCAGTTCTCTTAATTGCTTCATGAAGTGCTGAATATTTGAGGTGATCTGCATAGAGATGGAGAAGCAGAGAGAGGGTGGCAAAATTGAGAATGCAGGAGAAGGGATTGTTTGTTCAGTTGAGTGGAAAATTGGGTTGTGTGAAAAGGATTAAAACTGGGGTTTAGGTCCTGGTTGTGAAGCGCTGCTGCATTGACCAGACTTACGCTCACAAATATCAACTCCCCAAATTACTTGCCACATTAGTGCTATATATGAGAAATAGAAAAAAATAACAGTGCCCCCTTTAAAGCAAAAATCCTGAAGAAGCAAATATTCTTCCAAAAATATCTGGGAATACTTATTTACTGAAAATACATTTAAGTACTGAAAACAGTGTATGCAGTTAACCTCTGAATAGGATTTTTGAAGCCATTGCATTTTATTAACCAGGTACGTTGTTCTATTTTAAGTACTCCTTATCTCCTTCATGCTGTGTCTTTATATCCGGGTTTGTGTCATCTGAAATTAAGCCCACATCCTCCTACAAGTATATGTAAATACTTCACTGATATCAGAAATTGTTCTATGTAGCTAAATGTCTTGCATACTTCAGGGAAAAAGAATGTATTCTTTTTTTAACATTGTAAATAGTAGAGTGGGATTCTGGAGGGGCTTGCTGGGGGCTCCAGCAGTTCATATTAGGAAAGTGGCACAAATTGTTTTTTTGCAATATGGAAAGTTGCTTCATATTAGACATTCCTGGAAAACCTCGTGTTTCTACAAACTTGGGTATCAGTACATTTTCCTGATTTGTTAGTCAAGTTGTGGCATGTGCAAAGGAAAGTTTTGATTGAGAGTTGAGAAGCTTTCCAGTTTTAGTGAACAGAAAGCTATGATTCTCCTGCTGATAACTGTAAAAGATTCCAGGTGGTCACAAGCGCTCCTGCTTATAAAATGTAAGCTGTAGGAGAAGTAAAATAAAGAGAATAACAAAGAACATAAATGGGATACTCTTACAGACTTATTAACATGTTTAATTTTAAAACTGTAAGCATAAATACTTAAGCAGTTTGTTAAAATTCATTCTTCATGTGCATATCTGCACTCAGGCCTGGTAATAGGGTTCTGCTGCTGACTTTAGCTGGCCCTGCACCCCATGTACAATGTGATTGAAAAATTTGGTTGTGTTGATATTAAATCATAATGGTGTATATGTTGTTGAATTGATACAAGTTACTCTAAGTTATAGGAGGATTCTAAATTTGTGTGCTTTATCTTTTCCTATTGATGAAATGGTTCATGTCCTGAACTTGTTAAATGCTATTGTTTACAGGTTTGTAGCTTTGCTCACTCATGCTCTGAAAGTCATTCTCATTTTCCCCAAGAAGCATGTCTGTGCATTGAAATCCATCTGATCTTTTTGTTCTGAATGCTTACGTATAAAGATTTCTGCTTGTCCAAATCTTTGGCCACTAGATATCCATCTGACTTCCTTGAATTAAGTAAAGAATCACATCAACCTAATACCTGGCTGTCTGAGAATCAGGAGGAGGTCTAGTTTTCAGTCTGGTGTAATAGCACCATGGGATTTCTCTATCTCATATGAACAGTTTTAGTTTTATTAAATGGGTTCCAGTGTTAGTCAAGAGAGAACTCTCCCATCTAATTTATATGAAATAATATTGCTTAAGCCTAGGACACTTGAAGAGAAATCCCAAACTGAAATTTTAGGCCTATTAACATACTGTTTCAACCCCTCACCCTTCAAATTGGATCTTAAAAACTGTATTAGTATTCTAATTCTTCTCAGAGGATGTTTCTTTTCCTCTACGACACTTCAAATTCCTGCTCAAGCTGGTTTTGTATCTTTAATGTTGGAGGAAGAGAAGTAAACTGTTTGGACTGAGGGAAGAGATGCAGGATGCTTAGCAGAAGGGCAAGTTGGTAGGTTGTCTGAGTCCAGGAGAGTGAAAAGTTCTGGAAAACTAATCTAATGCCTTTCCTGGAAAAGACTGTGGCTTTTTTAGCATCAGTGTTGTATATGCAGTAAAACAGCAGTACACATACTGCTAGCCTTGTGAATACGGCTTGTGGAGGGTGTTGATGTCATCCTTGAAAGATTTCCGTTCTTTTAAAACATTTCTACAGAAGTAGAGCATCTGCTTCTTCAGAAGAAATGTAGCTGTGCTACTGTTATGTAGCTTTCAGGCATATACTATGAATTTGATGTGCAGGAGGGAAGGGTGTCATTTTTTGCATGCTTATTAGCATTAGTAATGAGTGGCCCTGGCATGTGTAAATGCAGAGAGTCAAATTCTGTTTATGATTTTTTCTTTTCAAAAAAAGGTGAGAATTACCCTATACTCTCACCCCATTAAAAATCTAAAAGACAATAAAAATACACAGGAAAAGAATTTGCATTTATTCTTGAGGTTAATGTTCACTTACTGCCAGTGCAGAAGTGGTTGAGTTCTTAGCCTCGGTAAGTTTGGATTCAGACCTGAAAATTCCATACATTCTTGGAAAGAGCAGCAAATGTGAAAATGGAATTCCAGCTGCACTCTAGTTTCAAGACTTCACAGTTATGTGGTAAATGTGCATTTCCAGATGTCTGAAACCATCTATCCACGGAAGGAAAAAAACCCACTTTCAACTGAGGGAGGCAGTGCCATCTAAAGAGAAATCTTGATATCTCAAAATCGGAGTAAAAAAGGCAACGGCTAGAGACCTTCTGCATGTGGAAACTTAAACCAATTCCCTGGTTTTGGTCTAGGCAGAAGTCAGTTTCTTGCATTTTGTGTTTTGGGTGGTGTTTTTTTGGTGTTGAGTTTGTTGTTTTTTTAAAAAAAATAATTACTCTGTTTCTCCATTTCACTCAAATGCATTCTTCTTTTCCTACCATGCTTAGAGAGCTGGTCAGGGTGGAAGTGGGTACAGCAAGCATTCTTGTGTTACAAGGAAATGCTGGTATGGCAAATAAAACATGAACTCAGTTTTTGTGTCTCTGAAGCTCTGACAGCAAGGATGGCTGTGATAAAAGGTTTCTGGTTGGGTAAAGCTAATTCTGTGTGTTGGCTGATATGTAAAATGAGCACAGCTGACTTCTCTAGCTTCCTAACTAGCAGGAGCTGTGAATCCATGTGATGGAAGCTTTGCAACTGTTGGTATTTACATAGTTCTGTGTCTTTGCAGAGCTGATTTTCATTTCAGGAGCGTGCAGCAGCTTCACACTTGAACAGCACTGCCAGCTTTCTGGAGCTAGAGCCTATATGGCATGGTGGTACCAGCTTCACTATGATCTTGCTCCAGCCAAGAGCATCCCTGCCCAACTGTGAGCTTCAGACTCACTCAAAACTCACTCAACTCATCAAAATAGTAGAAAACTACCTGTTTTCTTTTTCTTGCTGAAAGGTTTCAATGTGTTCTGAATTGGCTGAGCTCATGATGGAGGTCTGGCAAGTACTAGGGTTTGTGCAGAGCAAGCAGAAGATCAGAGTGGTGAGAATGGAAAAGCAGGACCTCCTTTCTGGAGGTATCTTTCTTGCATTTCAGCTCACTGTTCCATGAAACTGTCTGCTGAAATGATGCAGGAGCACAAACTGGGGAGAATCATCCTCTTTTCAGCATCTAACATTGTCTGTAATACATGAAAATCTAAATCTTAACTCCTGGCTTTATGTTGTTGCCCTTATCTGTATGTTTTCCTGTCCTATTTTTCTTTCCCTCTCTTGCCCTCTTCCTTTGTGCTAAGCTGTTTCAGCCTAAAACAAGCTAAAATCAATCGGGTGCCTCTACCAACAAAGCTTCCCCCTCCCGCCCCCCAGGCCCCCTCCAAAAAGTTTTTTCTTGATGAATGTCACTGGATGAGTAGTGAATTTGGAAGGGGTTCACAGCTACTGCAGTTGAAGTGTTTAGGAAAGACAAAACTATGGAAATATGTGGTTTCGATTGTCTTGTCTTCTGTGAAATGGGAGCAATAAATAACCAAGTAGCAGTGCCATTCTCTCTGATACCGGTTTCCAAGCCAGATACTGACAAGCCAAACTGCAGGTATAAAGTCAAGGCTGCTTAATCTCAGGAGTTAGGGAGAGGGGCAAGATCATCTTACTGATAAAAGAAAATGTGATATAACAAATTTCTGGCTGTCTCCCTTGTTGTATACATTCAACAGCAGAAAGAATGTTTATGGCAGAATATGTTGTGCTGTTTGTGCATGTTGATACATGCTTTAAAGAATGTATCCTTTCTTACCTTGTAGAAATTCTTCCTAATGGAGTTCATTCTCTAGCATCTCCAGGTTTTTTCTTTTGTTACCATAAGTTAGTAGAACTGCTGTATGTTACCCATGGGCCAGCTTGTATGGGGTAGCTTAATCTGGACACATCCTTACCTAGAATTGAAAATCTGTTGTATTTAATGGGATGTTAACTCAGTTTATTCTTCGGGATTTGTGCAGTAATTTTATTGCCTGCAAAAGGAATAATTTGAAGCCAGATGGAGTATAGATATACTCTGCAATATACTTGCTGAGCTTGGCAGTGATGCCTGGACATGCTTGCCTTATTCTGGTGTTTGTTTTGCCATCATGTCTCTTGCATCTCTTTTTTTCTGCTAGTCCTGCTTTCAGTTAGAGAGTTATCTCCCTTTTCAGGAAGCAAATCTGTATGTGCTGCATTTGGTCTGTTTCCAGATCTAGCATCCCATCTTGGACTAAAGCAGCCTTTTGATTTCTGCAGGTTTTCATGGGCATAATAATAGGCAGGATTTGGTTTCTACATCTTCCTCAATATATTCCAACTCTGACTTAATCTTTGTCCCTTCTCACCTTCAGTCCTGGCCTCTCCTGTGACTCTTTATTGCTGGAGCTTGCTTTTGGCTTGCATGGAGTCACATTTGGTGCTTGCTCCATCTCTGAATCCTTTTGAAGTTGTATAAACTTCCTTTTCTCATGTAAGTGACTGCAGAAGGAATTCCAAGGTCTTCCTTAGGAAGTGACTGTTACACAGATCCAATTTTCCTTTAGTATCAGCCAGCAATACTGAGTGTCACACAGCATTTCATGATGGACAATTGCTGTCTGAGTGTTCAAATTTTAGTTAAACTATGCTGTAGACTACCATCTACCAAGACTTAGCACACTCTGTTTTTGTTTTGTCAAATCTATCATGTCCTGATTCAGTGCCATACAACAAGAAAAGATGTGTCAAACATGCTCAGCAGTGCAGACAGGCATAAGAACAACAGTGGATTCTGAACTTAGTTTTTACTAATAATGCCGTTTGGTAGTTGAGTGTGATGATATTGTATCAGAACCTATGGTGGATTACAGCCCAAGACAATGATAACATTAAAAGAAGTGGGTTCCCCTAATGCTGAAGCAGCAATAGAATAAAGACAGAGGGATGTCAAAGACAAAGAACAAAAATCTACTTCAAGTTGACTGTGCAGTGTGACAGACTTTGAGAAAGGCTTTCCTCAAATGCAGGTGTTCAGTGAAGAAGAATGATGTAGATCAGCATCCAGGCCTTAGGGCACAAAACTGAATTGTTCGTTCCTCTTACATAGGTGGTCTTACAACTTTCTCATGATAGGAGCACAGACAGTTTCACGAATACTAAAAATTATTTAGATGTTGCTGAATTACCAGGGAGTATTTGTTTAATGTGAATGAGACAGACAATGTCACATCTGGTGAATTAACCTCAATACCTTATGTGGTGTTAATACTGGTTATAGAGGACAGACAGCACTAACTTCATCACATTATGCCCTAAACTAATATGAAGTATCAGATTTGTCTCAGTTCAGTTTGTGTTGTGGTTTTGACATATTTAATCTAGTAGTAGATACTTCACAACTAGATCAAGTGTTTTGTAGGACCAAAGCTTCTGAGGGAGATTTTGGCCCCCTTGAAATTAATGAAAATTTAGTCACTGAATTTGCTGGAGCCAGGACTTCATCTGCAGCTTTCACAGTTATATATGTGGTTATGGGTTATCAATCTGTAGGGAAGCTGAAACTGGGTCTGCAGCTTTTCTTTGACTCATCCAGTATCTCCAATCCTGCAATACAGCTTCACAGAGGAATCTGCATGGGGTATCTCCTAAGAAAAATCAAAGAGGAACTCCTGCAATGCAAGACTGAAAAAGCATACATTTCTTCAGGTAAAATGGGAACGCTCTTTCACATATAAATGGGGTCACTATTTCTCTGTTGAGTTTCTCGTATCATTGGTACTTACCGTACTTACCAGCTGGGTTCCAATTTGATGATAAAATATCAGCACTTTAAAATCCTAGCAATGAGAGATTTTCAAATCTCAAAAATGTCAGTCCTGTCTCTTAAAGGAACCCTTTTCTTACTTTCTGTCACTACTGCTACTTTTTCTTAATAATAGGAGATTTCAATTTGACTCTGAGGGAATTTACTACAAGAACTTTAATCTGGTATTTTACTTTCCCGGGTCAATGCTTTTTCACATCTTAGGAGATCTGAAGGCATCTTCAGGGTGAGGTGGGAGAACTGAGCCTGGATCCAGCTAATTTAGGTTCCATTTCCAGGTTCTGGGATAGATTTTCTGTGTCTTTCCTGTTTCTTTTTCTTTCTCATACTAGGTCAACATACTAGTGAAAGATACTTTGATGCTTCAGTGATGAGGATGATAAAAGAACTGGTGTAGATGGAGTTCTTGAGCAGGTCATTTGTGAGGGCTGTCTTAGCCTACATGTCAGCAGTGTCCAGCAAGTATCACTGTGATCTGAATAGAAATCTATAGGCATTATTCTGTTAAATTATCTACCTTCAATGATCGTTTTGGGTATGTTTAAGAGGTTTAGGAGTTGGAAATAATAATTCCTTGTTGTTTTTTTTTTATTATTAAGGTATCCTTGTGATATCTCTGTTTGACATGTGCTGCCTAAAATAGTAAAAATATTGCAGTTGATTCTTGTTTTCATTGTTCTTTCTCAAGCTCTGGCCTTTAAGACTGCAAGCAGAAATGGTATCTATATAAGGAGGTGGTAAAGGTCTTCTGTAGTCTTCTGAAAAAAGTCCTTTTTTGATTGCATTGCATAGTAGTCAGAAAATGCATGGGAAAGGTGTAGTAGATAAAAGAGAATGAATGAATGACATGACTGAGTGCAGGAGCAAAAGGACTGGGCTTCTTCACCTAGGCAAAAACTATCAATTTAATGAAAGTGTGATTTTTATTTTTTTAAACACCATTAAGTGTAAAGTTGTAGTCTTGATATATATTTATGTCAAAATACTTAATTTTGTTGTAGATTCATTAATAAAATGAAATGACTCAATATTAAAATCAATATCCATGCAGTCTTACATAATTTAACTGTCTCAGTGTAGAAACTGACTTCTAGCATACTAATGAGCCCTCTCTGGGTGCATTGTCAATGGAGACTGCATAGTAAATAATACCTTTACAGAAAATTTCTTTCTCGGGATCCTAAATTCTCCACTGTCCACAATCAGTATCATCTTTTCACTGGACTGCTTAGCCTCATCTGGATTTGTTTTGCTCCTCACTCAGGTCATGGTGAAACATGTCTTTACTGCTTTTTTTATGACTTAGAAGAAACAACTGCTTGGTCTGGGGAGTTTAACTGGGGAGGTGTGAATACTGAGTGCTGTTTCAGCTGAGGAAGGAGTAGCACAACCAGGAAACAGGCATTGTGATTAGGAGCTGGTCATCAGGCTGGGAGAATGGAGCTGTGTGCAGAAGAAAACTGGTCAGAAGAAAAAAAGTCAAAATGACCTTTTCCTACTGTTTTCCTTCTACAAAAGGGGCAAGTCACATCTGAGAAATATTATTTTACTAATATGGTAAATTGGGAGGAGAGAACAAGGTAACACAGATAAGATTTAGGTTTCTCTGGTAGATCCAGAGCTGGCTCAGTTGCTGCCCGTGAGGGAAAGGTTCCCATCAGCTCCAGATCTCCCAAGAGACATCACTTGCTGAGCTTCTGTGATGAGAAGGTTCAGAGCTAGTGTCAGTCTAGATGGTTCATTAGTTTAAATGTCTGATTTTGGGAGGCATGTTCTCAAGCAAAGACTTCTAAATATAAACTAGTCTTGTGAAGTTTTCATCTTATGAATATTCGCTTGTTGAATTTATATTTTGTTTTTCATCTCTGAGCTTCTAGAACAGAGCCTTACAAAGGACAGCTCTCCAATCTGTCTGAATAAGTTCTCTGATGGAAAAAATTTTCAAAAACAGTGCCTTGTTTAATATGTCCATATTGTCTAGCTAGTATCTTTCAGAACACTTTGAAGACCCAACTGTTTTCATTTGTGAGCTCTAATAGTCCAGGATTTAAGGAGTATTTTGATCTCCTCTGGGCCCTTGAATGTATTGACTGGAGTGGTGGAGGTACGGGTAGAAATGATAATACAATTTTTTGTCTTGAGAGACTAATGTTATTTGGGTAGGAGTACTTGATGAACTCAGGAGAGAGCACAAACTTTTGCCATGTGGTTGTGGGGCATCCAGAGCGGATGCTCTGGAACTACAGGGAGGACTGTCTGTTAGGATGGAGGGTTATTGTTAGAACTTGCAGAGACACCTGCCTTTTCTAACTAGATGTACTGACCGTGGTTCGTGACCTCTCTGAGAGCATTAGCTGTAGCTGTCAGTCCTGTACTTTCATGTACAGGGCAATCGTTTGAAAGAGAATGAAATACATAAATAAGGATATGCATTCTTCACAACACCACTCGCAATACCCTTGGATGCTTGATTGCTTCTAAGCAAAGCGTTTTGTTATAGTGTTCTCATTTACTTTCTTTTTCAACTATGTAGCAAGTTATTTCCTAATCTGGCTTCATATGGTGGCTAATGGAATAGAATTGATGCAATTGCTCCAAAAAAAGGCTTTTAGCCGGTAGATTTTAATTAAAGCAACCTTTTTTTTCTTTTTTTTTAAGAGGAGGAAAAAAAACAACCTTCAAAGAGCCCACTTTCTTTGTATCAGATGAATATATATGCAGTAATTTGCCAGCCTAATGGAGACAGAAGTTGAAATATGCTTGGAGCAGTTACATTCAACCATGTGTAAGTGCTGGCACTACCTGGAGCTTGTTTCTCCCACAAGGTGATATTTCTACTATGTAATTTTGCTGCTTCCAGCTGTAGGCTGTATCAAGGAGAATGTGTCAGAAAAATTGTCAAGATGGTTTTCTGTCAGAAGATTACATTTTAGTTATGCCCATGGGAAGAAATGCATAGATTTAGTTGAAAATTCATAATTCTGAGGTTTGACCAGCTTGAGTTTTAGGAGCAAGTCCATATGCCCAATTGCAGAATTTACAAATCTTACTCTCAGATTCTCCCGGGGAGATGGTTTCTTTGATCTTGCCTGCTTCTTCCATGTGCTTTGTTGCTCAAGCAGAGATGGAGGGGAGGAGCTTTTCCTAGTAGAGCTTTGCTTCTAGGAAAAGGCTTCCCCTATAAACATTGTCATTAAAACTAACCAATGGAATTTCACAATTGTGGTAGGTTCTCAGTGACCAAAGCAAGGTGCATCCATGGTAACAGTGGAAAGCGCTCTAGGCTGTAGTTCAGGAGCTGTACTGCCATGATGTGACCAGTACTGCTCATTGTACCAGCTGTGTCTAATCTGGCGAGGGGTGGGGTAATTACCTTATCTCTAAACCTCATCTCCCTTCCAAATCCACTTGTAATGTCAGACTGAGAAATCAGTGCTTAGGAGAACAAAGAGTGATCACAAATGCAGCTTCCACTCCAAGTGCCAGGAGCATGGTTTTTTTTTTGGTTGTTGTGGTTTTTTGGTTTTTTTTGTTTGTTTGTTTGTTTGGGGTTTTTTGTTTGGGTTTTTTTTTGGTTTTTGGTTTTTGGTTTTTTTTTAAAGTCTTCCTTCTGTATGAGTGTATCTACTTAACAAGCTGTACAAAGATAGTTGGTAACAAGCCTTATTGCCTGACCCACAGCCATCCTCAGGAGGATAACTGCAGCTAATACTTACTCTACCCTCAAGACTTGGTGAAAAGACATGGTGGATAAGTGTGCAGGAGGCTCAGTAGAATCTCTGATTTTCTTCCCTCTGTAAGTGTCCCGGTACTTCACAACAGCTCTTGATAATTCTTTTCCTTTACTGTCCTAAAAGCCAAACAGCCTTTTACTTCCCAGTTGGAACATTTAGCCTCTCTATTAAAGGGGAAACATTTTGTATCACACCCTACAAAGCCCAATAAGTTATATCCCTCAAGATCCTTCCTATCCAAACATTCCCTTGTTTTTAAAAAAAATAAAATATTCCTTTCTCTGTCTCTCCTTTCCCCCCTGGTCCCTTGCACCTGAGGTGGCTGTATCTGTGAAGCTCCAAAGTCTGTAAGTGATGCTGTTTCCCTCTGAGTCAGAGAGGCTTTTAAATCTGAGTGTAAAATGAGACTCCTACAGCAGTAAACAGAGCTATCATACGCCTCCTTTGAAGTTAAATAACCTCCAGGGTTTTACTAATGCAGGAAGCGAGCAAGAGGAAATAATTCCCTCCTCCTCCCCCTTCCTGCTCCCTCTCCAAAGCAAGGAAAATGAAAATGTATTCCTTGGCAGACGAGGAACACTGGTTTTCAGGGTATTGCAGAAGAGATGAATGGCTCTCAGTTGCAGCTTAGTTAATGAGTCAGGACATATTCATTCATGGACAGAATTTATTAACCCATAAACACTGCAGATGACGGTGTTATCACTGTGATAAAGTAATTTTAATTTGCTGTATAATTTATAAGGTAACTGCTGCATCAGAAGGAAGCCTGTGTCTGCTCATGGGTGTCCAGGTCCTGGCTTGGTGCTAGGGAAGGAAGAAAGGATTAGGGAAACAAAAAAGAGGGGTCCTAGTAGCAGACCTGGCTGCAGACCATTTTTGTTGTTGTTGTTGTTGTTGTTGTTGTTCATTCCTCACCTCTGCAGGTTGTTCCTGTTGCTGCTAAATAATGAAAAGCTGTGTGAATGTGTGTTTTCAAGCCTCCAGCTCTACATTTGAATTGTTGCTGGGATTTTTTCTGAAGGCAGACAAGCATGCAGCAAGAGCACGAGTGAGTGTGTGTGACATCTGACAGCACTGGAGGGGTGTTCAGTGATGTGCTGGGAAGGAGGTCTTCCTGTGCTGAATGGGACACTCTTATGTGGGATGGCAGCATTATACGCTCTTGAGATTATAGTAGGGTCGTCGCTGTGGGCTGATGGTGCATCACTACCAAATATGAGCATAATGTAGCCTTCTGAGACCTCTATAATTAGTGTGTGCTGCAAAGATATAATAGGATAGCCTTCCCTTGAGACAGCAGGTTTACCCAGTACAGGAGAGACTGGGAATTGAAGAACCCGGAGAAGTAACATTCCTACTTGCCAGGATATTACTTGTTTGGCAGGTAATTTAACACATCAACACCTAAATGAGTTCACTCCTTTGTTAAGTTATTTATTAAATAGTCAGATTTATTCAAATAATTAAATAGACTTTATTAGTGTAGCATATTAATTGGAGAAAGCCCTAAATACATCCTAGCCTAAGTCTGAAGCTTACCAAACTGTCTGAGGTTAGTTCCTCCTGTGATCAAAGATACAGAGCTTGTGGGTTCCTGCCTTTTCAGATCAAGTGTTTGGGGCTTATCTTTCGTAAGGAGAAATATGTGCTTCCCTGAACATGTTACTAGCCAGTCCTTGGCCTGACTGAAAATATGGGGAGTTTCCAAGGCAATTACACCTGCACTAATCATAATTTGTTCCTTAATCTAGGAGTATCTGCCTCTCTCTGTGTTTGAGCTAAGTTGCTGAACAATTTGATTAGGTGCTTTGAATAAACTGTGTAATTATACTATAGGTATTCCTGATGTATACATTATTTTCATTATCTAAGTTATCACCGCTCATTGTAGTGCAATAATGCTTAGAGGCTGCTATTAGAACTGGAGCTCTGTTGTGAGAAATATTGTGCAGATATAGAGTAAGATGCAATCTCTGTTCTGCAGAGATTACAGCTTTACTGTACTTTTGTACAGCAGCCCGATACAACACCTTTATAGATGTTAGTGTCCAAAATAGTTCCATGGGTTCCATAGTAGGAATGGCTTAGCAGACCTTTTAATCTGTGAAGGCAAAAGGTGTTCCTGAATTTGCCTTTGTCCATGTTCTTCCACCATTATCAGTCCTTGTTATACAGAATCGTAGGAGATGTTTGCTTGAAGTTTACTTGAAACGGGCCACTTCTGCTTTCTCAGTGAGGGTGGAAGATTAGACCCAGGCCATGCTCTTTCACATCTGCAACATGAGTTTCTGTTTTGTCAAATGCATTTTACTGTGAGCTGAATTATTTCCCAGCTTTTTTGTACTTCTACAGTTTCCCTTGACCTTGTGCCGATCAGTGATGAATTGTACAAATCCCCATTGAAATCACTGCAGAAGCCAGAGGAATGCCAGCCTTACTGTGTTGTACATTGAGTCAAAATATTTTAAGTTTAAGACTGATGGATGTGATTCTTCTATTTCAATCTGCTTCTTCAGATTAAAAAGCTGCTAAAAACTTTGGCTTGTCTTGATGCATGTGCTGCTTCATGACCAATGAATGGCATGTCCAGGACCGGAGGCTGTGGGTAGGAGGATGATATTTTGTGATAAATTTATCTGTGTTTTATGTTCAGAAAGTGCTTGTGGGTTTCTGGTTTTTTTTTTGTTTTGTTTTTTGTTTTTTTTTTAAATGCCTTCTACAGCAAATGATCAGTCTGTTAGAGAGACTGCTGAAATAGCATCTAGCACTCCTTTGACTTTGAGGAACAAGTGAAGTTTAAAAAGACCATAGATCACTAATATATGCAAAGTCACTTTTTGCTTATGCCTCTTTCTTGCTTTTCCCACTGCTGTGCTATTACTGTGTTAGGTTGGCTATAACTGCAGAATATTGTGCTGTAATATGTTATGTATCGGATCTCTTATTAATTCTGTAACACTTGTTACAGTTTCATGGCTATATGATTAAATCTGCAAAGCATTTCTATGAAGAACTATAAAATATCAGATTATTGTTATTTTTCATTTGCCCTGCATTCAAGGGTAAGTGTAAGTTTTCAGTGTCAAAGGTTCAATGAGCCAGATTCTGTCATGATGGGAATCGATGGTGGTAGGTAGGGTTGATTTGCATTTTCTAATACGAGAATATGAGGGTTTCCTAAGTAAACTGGAAGGCTGGGAACGTGCTCAAAGACGTAGCTGGTACAGCCAGTCTGTAAAACCTTTGAAGTTAGGAAAAGGCATAAATACCAGGCTTCTTTCTGTCAGACTACTGTGATCTGTCGCAGCACCAGCAGTAGGAGGAGGAGAGATGCAGAGGCTACAAAAGGCAACTCATATTTCTGGGTGTGGCTGGTGAGATTTAGAACTGGTTTTAGCTTGCATGAAATCTTGGGACTGAGTCCAAGCACTATTTCCAGAATTTGAGGTTGACCTGTGAGCTTGAATTAAGGGCTTGAATTTGATTTAGTTTAAATCTGAGGCTGAACTTAGTTGACATCTACTGGTTGGGATTCTAGGAAGTCAAAGGAAGCTTCACTGACTGATGTGAAATTTGGTATTCAAATATTGGTGAGAAATGAAATACATTTGGGCCATGTTCCAACAACAAAATGAGAACCCAAGCTGATGACACTTAAGTCTCACCTCAACACACTAATTTCTCCTGCATTTTGGAACCTGGGGAGCTGGGGCAGAGAAGAGAAAAAGATGTCTGGTAAATAGAAATTCAATTGGTTTAATATACAGACTATTTTGCTGCAGGCTAACCGAAGCCTCTTATTAAGAATCTGATAGCACTTCTAAGCAGGGAGAGCTGCTCTCTTGGTGGGGGCAATCTCCAATCATATGCCAACATTGCTTTTGACATATTTATGATTCCAATAAAATCTCCCATCTGGTATATTTTAAAATAAAAATTCCTTTAGTTGGTTTGTTGTTCTCCCCAAGAGAAGATAGCCAGGCTGAGATTATTGCATCGGTAGCCTGTCAGCTGAGGTTAGGCTGAGGTGTAATTTAAATTTCAATACTTTCCACATTACAGCTGTCTGGGGTGGGGAAATTGCAAGGAGAAAAGCAGAGAGTCTGTTGTTTTTATTCATTGGTCTCTCCTGATTTGTTTTGTTTCTCTTTTGGTTAGCTCTGCTCACCACATAGAACACCTGGGAAAAGAAAGATATTCCCATTTTTCTGGATTTCCACAGCCTTTGCTTGGTCAGAGGCACCTGGGAGGGGATGAAACAGAACCTGAGTGTGCCTCCCCCTTCACTGTATTGTTAGGCTGGGCTGTGATAGCAGGAAGAGATCCTTCTCTGTATGTCATCCTGTGCAAGTTGATAGCATTTATAGAGCCTGTCTTCAAGGGACTGTAATTTTTGGCAGAGTAGAGCTAAGGGAGCAGTGTCAATTTTGATTTCCCTGATGATGGACCACAGGAGATATGTAGGCTGCATTTCATGTCATTTAACTTGGACAGCTGTATCTAAGCAAATCTAGATTTCATCACAACAGAGAAGAGGACATTTTTGGAAGCAGGAGCAAACATGCTGTGGATGTGCCTGGCTGTTTCTAAGCCTTTATGATAGTTTAAGTCAGGCACTTTCAAACAGTCTGCAATAGGTGAAATTAATCATCTGTCACAGAATTCTTTGAATGTCCATAGCTGAAATGGGTCTAGAACTTGAAACAGCTGAAGTGAGCCTAGTGCTTTAGCTGCTGGCCAGGATCTGCCCCCCTGTGGATCACTGGGATTTCACATTTAGCCTGTTGTGGACAGAAACTGGGGAATAGGGGTGATGTGAATAAAGTGTTTCCTTGCAAAATTGCATGCAAATCTTTCTGAAGTGGGAGACTGTCTCTAGATCTTCTGGGGCCCAGGTATGCAGCCGTGTATTCGTGCTTTTGATTAATACTAGAGTCATGCCTGGCTGGCTGGTCTAGTCTTGCCCACTGATATATTTGATTAGGCGCATTTGTTTCTGTTTAGATACCTGATCATCTGACTGTAAAATTATCAGATGTCTTCCCTGGGCAATACAGAGAAGTAAAATGCCTTTATCCTCCACCTCCTGCAATTGCTTCATTGCTCAGATTGTGGTTGGAGCCAAGTGGAATTTATGAATGATGCTCTCCACTGTAGCTGTATAGGTAGTAAGGTGGGAGAACACAGTGGTGACTGATGCATGTGTGAAGGTTGAAGTATTTTACTCCCCCGGAAGCTTGAATCCTGGGTCCTCTAGTCTGGGGGAAGGAATGGGAGAATTGCAAATCAGTCCCCAAATGGTCTCTTGGCTGGTGCCAAGAGCATGGCACAGTCCTAACAGCTTATATAGTTATAGGCTAGCTGTGGGGAATTACAGCCAGCAATGCAGGTACTTATTGTGGGAGAAGATTGAATCCTACACATAGTTTATGAATTACAGGTATTGAACCTGTGTGGGGCCAGCTGGGACCTAGGACCCACTGTTCTGTGTGCTGTGGTGTGCTCAGAACTACAGGGTAAAACACAACCCCTGGTGCATTAGGCTTGTTAAACAGAGCCTTCATTTAAGACATGAATTATTATCTATGGAGCACGTATAAAATGTTTATGCATGAGTTCTGTATTTGTATACTGTGTTTCTCATTTCTGAAGCGTGCATTTTGGGCTCCTTGTTATGCACAATGAGCTTTTGTTGTTCTGATATATATTTAGGTAGGGGAACATATGGTTAAAGATCTGCCTGTGTGCATTTGAGCATGATGTTAGTGTATGTATAAGTCTTTTGGGAGTACTGTGTTTGTTTTATGGCACTGTACACTTTACAAGTGTACATTTTGTGCACATACAGTGCATATTTGTGTATCATTTCATTTAATTGTTCTGTTTTCCTGTTTTCTAAATTGAACAATTAAGGGTGTTTGAGTGCATCAGATATATTATTTCCTTTCACAGCAGTTGTACATTTGCTATGTTCGATTTATACTAAATGAATATACAGGTGCAATTCTTAATTTGGTCAATCTTTGGTACATAGAATGAATGGATATTGTGTTTACATGCTCAGTGTATGTATACTACCTCAGTACCTATGCTTTTGGTGTTGATAGAAACAAGAGGTGCTTTGCACTGGAAATAACCTGTGCCTTCCCTATGTGCTGTGAAGGTGGGGGTTATAGCATGTGTGATTAGTGTGTAGTAAAATTGTGGTTTACATCTAGAAATCAGTGTGCTCAGCTTTATATTTACACAGTGTAAGCACATTTTTCTGCATTTGCTGGCACAGTTACAGAGGCATTGAGTATTCCTATTGTTAAAATACCAGAACAGTTCTTCACATATTTTCTATTTTTTTTTTTAAAACATCCTCCAGCTTCCATGGTTTAAATCTCTAAGCGTCTGTCCAAGTGATATATGTCAAAACATCAGGAAGGATATTTAAGCAGTTATGTCAGTGGAATGGAACAAAGTCATGAGTTAATGATTTTCTGATGCTGTATAAAAGGGAAAATGGTGAAGAGCCAGAAGTAAAATACAAAATTAACAAGATCAACCCAGGTAAAGTCAGGAGGTTTGTTACTAAATTGGAGACATCTACAACAAAAGAATTCACATGACTATATTTCTATTTTATGCCATCCTGTGATCATACCATCCTGTCCCACATCTGCAACTCTCTAGGCTCAGTCCCCGGGAACCAGGAAGGATGATGTAGCCCTCCTAACCTTGTTGCTTCCTCTTGGCTGTCCTGTCAGGTACTTTAAAAAGTGAGTTAAGGCCTTCATTGTCCCACTGTTTCTTTTCAATGACATTTTAAAATACCTGACACAAAGTAGGAATGATTGAAGAGCCTGCTGCTTTTCTCTGTAGTTATCCAGTTTCCTTGTTGGGACTGAAATTCTTGCCCTGCAAGAGTACAATGTCCCTATTACCATGTAAGAGCTAGTCAAACACAAACCTGCTGGACTGCAACTAGCACCATTCCACATGTTCAGGCATTAAAATTATTTTCTTCAGCTGCTGAGCCATACCATGGAGTATGTGACCTGGATTGGAGTGGTGGAGCTGGAGGGAAGATGGTATGTGGCTGGAGAGGCAGCACGTTTTGATGAGGCTTGGAAAAGGTAAGTGTAGGAGCATAGTGAAAAGAGTTGGGCAGAGTGGGAGGGCAGGAGGCAAGCAGGGCCAAAAGATGGGACAGTGACCTGAAGACCTTGTGTTTGAGGGCTCTGTTGAGGTGGCTGGAGCAAAGTGTCAGACCAGGCTTGGGGAATTCTCCAGCCTTCAGGGTCAATGCACTAGTCTGAGCAACATCAAAGCTCAATGCACAATTTGAGGGGAGGTGGTGTCGTGCTATGAAGTGGTTACAAGTGGCTTTTTTTTTTTTTTTCTGCATGTCTGTCTTTTAATGGTAACAGCAGTACACTGAAACAAGGGAATATGGTCCATGAACTGTAATTAGTCCCCAAACAGCCTTTGCTCTGGATTGACAAACTGAAGGCCTTGCCTGTAGCCTGTGGTAGGAATAGAACCCAGCCAAGAGGACAAATGTACAAGTATTGGAAAAAATGAAAATTGGGTTGAGGTCAGAGGAATAAAGTGATGGTTGAGGAAAAGTCTCACTGAATCATGGAGCACCTTCTGCAGTGTTTCCTTTTTAGAAGGTGTTCAGGAGCACCTGCAGCCATTGCCAAAGGAAACTAGATCTGGATATAGAAGGAAACTCAAAAACTGGGAACAGTTGAAGCTTTCTCAGTGTTTTAGCAAAAGTCAGGAGTGTGCCAAGGGTGGTGTGAGACACCAGAGGGAGCTGACAGGGTTTCCTGTAGGTATTCATTGCCCAGCTGCTATTTTGTTGTCAGATCCTGAAGAGTCAACAAATAAACTAGCCCTGATGCTTAAGGACTGTCCCCCTGCAGTCTGTCAAGTTCCCCATCTCCACCTGGACTGTAAATTCACCTCCAGGATAGATGCTGTGTTAGTGGATGCCCCAGGTGAGAGAAGGAAGAAAAGAACAGGAAGATTAGTCTGAAGGATCAATACAGTAAATTACTTCCATGCTTAGAGAGCTTGCAAGCTCTCTGTAATAAGGAACAAGGCAGAAAGAAATTCTGCATAGCCTCTGAGGCATGTAGATAAATCTCATTTCAGCCTATGGGATTTCCATGGAGCTCAACTTACACCCCAGCTGTCTGGTGCTTGCCCAAGAGGCAACACGTGCTGCCTTTCTCCTGTCCCCTCTCTCTCCAATTCCTTGTGACAGACTTAAAAATCCCAAGACCCCTGGTGCTGGAATGGCATTTTGGCCTAGCTGGAATTGTTTATAAGCACAGAGCTTTGATGCTGTCTCCAAAGCCTCTGGAGAACTGAGAAGGGCTATTTTTCATGTGATGCTTTTGGAGAATGCTATGGGAAAAGGTCAAGGGACAGAATGGGAACAAGTAGGTCACATACTCATTGGTTTAGGGCACCACAACAACATTGGTTCTTTAAGATCTCAGAGCCTGCTTTGTAAAAATAAGCATCTCTCACTGAGCTGTCTGGGAAAGAACAGGGGCCCGCCTCCTGCAAGCAGATGTTCCTGCGTTCCTCTAGGTTTGTTCTCTTTCCTTGGCAATCTCTGCATCTCAGCATCCCTGTGAACTGGACAGATCCCTCAAACTGTGTGCCACATTTTAAAAATGTGCTTACCATTTTGACCTTTGTAATGCGTAGAGAACTTCTCTAAGAGCAGGGGTCAGCCTGCTGTACCTGACACAGATGGCTGCCTTTTAGTGGAGTCTGGTGCTGCAGGATTTCTTAGTCCATCAGTCACCATGCTAGCTCTGTGGGCAAAAAGAGCTCAGGGATGAATGGCTATTTGACCTTTGTTTTTGCACGTTATCTTTGCTGCTTGAAATTGGCGTGGAGGGAAACAGTATAACAAGTATTGTCCTTTTTCCTTTCTTCCTCCCTGATGCATGCATACTACACATGTCAGCCTGCATGTGGAGAGTGTGTGAAGGAGAAGGAAGCAGAGGGGTGAGGTGGCAAGTCATTTACGTTGGAAATATAAACTGAATGTGCATTTCCCTTCTCTACTGCCGTCAATCACTCAGATTTCCTGTATGCTATGGAATAGAGGAGTGGAGTTTGCTCGTTCCCACTTCCCCCAGGAATGGAAACACTCATTTGTTTCGCTGCCTAGAAATGCTGATCACTCAAAACATTTATTGTTTCAGAGACACATGCAGTTCGGAAGCTGAACTTTTCAGCTTCCTCTTATCTGGTCTTCAGAAATGTCTTAAGAAGTGCTGCAGGCCTGGAGAATGACTGCTGGGGGTCTAGCTCTGTTAGAAATATAAAGGTGAGCCTGCAGTAGTACAGAAAAGCCCGTGGCCAGCTGAGCAGATGCTTTACTGCAGGGCACTGACAGATACCCTCTGTCCCCAATTAAACCAGCCAATTTAACTTGTTCATGTGATGGCACCTGGTCCAATGAGATGAGGTTTTCAGAAGCCCAAGTCCTGCTTGTCATCGGAAACCTTTTAATGACTATATTCTGGAGCTAACAAATCTGTTGAGAAAAAATGATAATGGGGAGCTGTGTGGAAAATACAGATCAGCGTGTGTTCACTGTTTAGCTCTGTTGGGAGGGATGGGGACATTAGTAGAAACAAAGCGTGGGACTGGGAAAGAAATAGAAAAAGAAGAGAAACAGTAGGATAATCAGCAAAGCAAATTAAAAGTCCATCTCTTTCCATAATAAATAGTGGAAATGGAGTAAGTGTGGAAGAATTCAGATAGCCTTGTCTACTGCAGAGGCACAACAGAGAATGCCCAGCTGTGTATTCATTCAGCTTGTGATAATGCTGAGATCTGGGATACTTCTGCAGGATTAAAATGGTATCTGGTCTCTGGTTAAGAAAAGTCTTCCTCTCATTTAGCAATGTCTCATTACCAAATTCTTGTCCTACTGATGGCACCAAGGAAGTGCAGGCTTCATTCCTACACGGATGCACTAGGACTGTGGACAGTTTGGGGCTTGTGGATAACCAAAGGGATGGAGCCCTATAAACTCTTGTGTTGGTTGAGCAGCCCTTGTTTGTTTATGGCACGGTGTCTCTGAAGCATCTTTGATATGACTGGGATGGGGATGATGTTAATGTTCAGTTTGATTTCTGTAATAAAGAGGATGATGAGGCACCATGTCCTTGGAGCACAGTTCTGGCCAGGTAACTTTTCCTGGCATTGGGGGACTGTAGCCAAGTTCTCTGGGGGTGTGAGCTCAGCAGCTTTTGTGAGCTCTCTACAGTGGTCTGGGCAGTAATTCACAGGGGAGACCTGTCAGGAAAACCCAAGGGCTGGACGGAAATACTGCTGATGACTCAATAGGCAGAGCTCTTCCCTCTGTTGTTGTTGGAGCTGAGCTACACAGACACATCCCTCCATAATTACCTACTAGTTACTTATAGTTCATATTTTGTGACCGCTGGCATTCTCGTTTGTTGTCCTTGCATCCAGACATGCGAGGCGAGAATCCATTCTGTGAAATCTGGTATTGCACTGCTGCTTGCAGCCTCCAAGAAGCAAGGATGTGTTTGATTCTACAATGAAGCATGCCAAAGGCCCATGTGTACATGTCTCTGACATTTACAGATGTTGTGACTGTGCAGATAGATCATGGGCTGTGTTCGTTGCTGTGTCCTATTTGCCCAGGAGGAGTTGTGTGTGGGATTGCATGCTCCTAAAGACCCAGAAAGATGTGTTGGTAACCACTTGATTCAAGACTGGTGAGAGGAGATGATGTGAGGTGTTAGTGGTTTGGTCTCTTGGGGACATGTGGGAGGGTTAGGTAGCATGGATGAGGGAAGGGATGAATTTGGATGACAAAACATCATGACAGAGGGATAAAAATCTCTGCTGCGGCCCATATTAAGCAAGAGAGACCCTTAGCGGTCACCCAGAGAAAAACAGTGGTGCCGAGTTCAGTTGTGTGAATGATTTGTTTTCTTTTCCACTTGCTCATTTCAGACATGAAGTCAAGTAATAACTTTAACTCCAGAAATAAAGAAAGCTTTGGTTTCAGGTGGTTTAACTGCAGTGAATAGTTTCACCTCTTCTTAAATTTTATTTTATTTCTTAATGATCCACTTTGAAATGGGGAGCTGTTTTGTAAAACTGACATATTTTCAATCCGTATTGATTGACATATGATATTAGTGTATTTCATTCCAATTGCTGCCTTATTCTGAGAAGTTATTACTTCAAATCTCCTTGTAAATCTGTTTCACCTGCTCTTGTGCTTCCATCCAGCCACACTGGCTACCTCTTCTTCCTTGCTTTCTATTGGTCCAGTGCATTTGAGTTTGGTGAATACCTTTAGCTGACCTGATTCTGCCACACCCTCATCCACTTTGCTAGCAAATGCCCAGATAACCTACAGGAATTATTTCTTCATAATTAGTCTCTTTGCTGTAACTGCCAGTGGGATCAGCCCAGCCACGCAGTGGGTAGTTCTGGCTCTGCAGCAGCAGCACCACCTTCCTGTCCCAGAAGGGATGCTGACACATGGGCCGCCCTGTGCTTATGCCTCTGACAGCTTTTTGTGAGAACGGTGTTTCTAGAATTTACTCATGTAAGCAGGAAAATCACCTCGGCTCTTGTGCTCTTCATAGGCTTGTTCACTGTCATCTCACTGGCCAGGGACTGCTACCTTCCAGGGGGTCTGTTGTTGCAGCTTGATGAGTGACAGGCTGTGAATTACAAAAGATGGGCTGGACATCTTGAGGGGTGGCTCATTTTTGGTAAGTCACTTTAGGTAAATCACATGGAAATGTGCAAAGCAAGGATAATGGTCTGAGTCACCTTTGCAAAGAGCTCAAAGAACTGTGCTGAAGAGTGCTTTGAAAGAACTATGCTGTGTTACATTGACACTGCCTTTTTCTGCCACCCCTGAACTCCAACAAAGGCAAACTCTGAAGACCTCCCTCAGGACTCTGCTAGCAGGATTTCTACTGGTCTAGTAGGGAGCACAGCAATATATCACAGGGCTCTTCCTTTTCTTCTGGCTCTTTCAGTGATCTTCTGCAGTGGTACATATGGTATCACAAAATCGATGTTGCCATTGTTAGGTTGCTGTGTGTAATCATCGCTCAATGTGCTCACTTTTCTGGCTTCCGCAAATAGAGCTCACTGATCAAAACTAAAATGATCCTGCAAGATATCTAGAAAGCTGAGATTTCTTTTCAGCCCAGTTTTCCCTTCCACGTTGTTTTTATCAGTGCTGTAAGTAGTAAATTTTCTGAGGTCATGAGCTGTTGCTGCATAAAGAAAAGCTGCAAATGATGCTGCATACAAACATGTGAAAGGCACATGGGCTTAGAACTGTGGGATCCCAAACAACTTCTCTGTAGCTGGATAAAGGATCCAGTAGGGACCAGACCTTAAAGTTAGTGTTTTGATCACTATTAGACCTCTTCACAGAAATTCCAGGTCTTTTGTTTGTAGGAGATGATGTGTGTAAAGCAAGTGGTTGTTGTTTCTTTAAGGTCCCCCTTCACTGCTCCTCTCTTGATATTCCTGCTGATGCAGGTTTTTCTTCTCTTGCTCAGTTTCAGTGCACCTGCTCATAAAAACTAGGCTCTGTGTGGCTTGCTCAAGCTGAGCAGATGCAGCACCTGAAAGCTTGTTCATAGGCTAAGAAAACTAATTAGTATGCAAAGTGATGCCTGACTTGAGGAACTCCACGTGTGACCCACAGAAACTGGTTGCTAAGTGAAGATGTGTCTTTAATTAGAGGTCAAATCAATTGTCATAGGAAACTGTAGGAATATTTTTTGTTAAAACCATTTCTGTGTAATCAGGACTTAAAGATAGGTAGGAAGGCCCTTTGTGGTCAAGTTTCAGGAAGCTGGAGTGTGACAGGTGGGAACTGGTTAGAGGAAGCTGTGTAGGAAGCTGGCAAATGGGTGGAGAAGCCTGAGAAGACTGGGGCAGCAATATCCATTCAGTCTGAGCATGCTTACATCCTGTTGTACTTGCGATGGAAAATATAGTCATGTAAAGCGTTACTGTGATATTTTGTTATGCCATGCAACGTGCATGGAGAAGGGAGTTGCTTGGTCGGAAGGACAGGCACAGCTGAATATCTAACTTCTGAAAAACAGATGTGATTCCTGACACGATCTTCTTTCTCCTAGTTTTCTGTGTGGCAGACTTCCCAAAATGCACTGCCTGGCACATTACTAATACCATTCTGTGTTCTTGCCTCTTCCCTGTGGCTTAGGGGCTGTGGCACATAAGCACATAATATGTAGTCCATAATCTTCCCCAGTGCACTTCTGCAAGCAGGCATGTAAGAAGCTTGGGCAAGGCTAAGCCTTGGTCAATGCCATTCAAGAAGAAGCTGAAGTGCTCCTCAGGCCCTGTGAATTGACAAAATAACTGGTGAGGTTCAAAGTTATGTTGTAGAGAAGGCAGGGTTCCTTGGTTCCAGGTGGGGGTTAATCAATGTACATTCATCATTAATTTATGCATGTAAGGGGGTTTTGGAGTGGAGATGTCATGCTGGTTGTGATAATGCTAACTCTATCCACCCTGCCAGCTGCTGCTATGTTGTGGTAGTTTGTGTTGCTGCATGCAGAATTATGGTGCTTTTGTGGGAATATTATGTTCCCTGAATAGAGCCCCACAGAGCAATTTGCTTCATCCTTTCAAACCCATCCAAATAACTGGCAATGCCTTACAAATACAAAACAATTGAGAAAATAAATGTATTATACTGTACATCTGTGACAAAACAATGCTTTCATGTGCAAAGAGAGAAATGAGTTTGTTTAACTTATGGTCTCCCATTTAGAAATAAACGCATTCATTTAAATCAAAATGGGATGTTCTTCACATTACAGTATTTTGCATGCCAGATGTAAGAAATATGCTGCTTGAAGAGCAGACTAAAAACTTGGAGTGGTTGATGTTACCAAAAGCACATGTGTGCTGGCTTATCCTAGACACTGCCTCTCTTCCTGCAGGATGTCCTGTACACTGGAGTGGGAACCTCCAGGCTTTGCATGCGAGGGGTCTCTGTAGAAAAGCTTTAGGAGCTTTAGGAGCGTGCTTCTCCCGTGTGTGGCAGTCTGGTGTCCTGTGTGCATGTAGGAAAGCCTACTCTTCACCTGGGCTGTGCTCAGGAGAGAGGGCCATTGGTCATCACACATTGGGATTTTGCATTGCCATGGCCATGAGACAGGTGCATATGACTGCAAGAGTCATAGCAGTCTGAAAGATTTTTGATCATTTGCAGTTTTTGTGCTAAAGAAATGTTAGTTTCATTTATATGCAGCAGTAGAAGTGTTAGGGGAAACATAATCCAATATTTGTTTTAAAAAAATGTGCTCCGTTTTGTAATTTTCATCCTTTAAAATGGTTGAGCTCTTGTAATGAAAGTCGGCTGCATTTCAGTTTACACATAAGCTTAACATCATCAAGCCAAGTTTGTTCTGGGAGTTAACATTGGCATTTTTGAAAGCAGCAGCTTAATTCAGAGCAAAACGAGATGAGAATGTACTTTAATACAGCAGTCTGCTGGTAGGTGTGAGCTTTCTCAAAAAGGGGTTGAAATTTGAGTAACATAACATCACAAAATTTAAGATTACTGTGTCCAGTAGTAGGAGTTGTAAACTGGAATTCCATTATGACATGATTTTTAGAAGGAAAAAAGGCAAAAAAAAAAAGTACATGTAAACCTAATTTTTAATACTAATAATTTTCAGACCATCTTCTAGACTCATTATTCTTTGATTGAAGTAACAGTTAATATTATGGATGAGAAGGAAAGGGCAAGGACTTCTAGCCCCCTGCCAAATGTTGGCTGACACACACTGTCGTGTAATGGTATTTTTTCATGTGTAGTATCAGCACTATGCAAACATGCGATCGTTCTGTCCTTTAAGTAGCTGCAGGGCCATAAGTGGTAAGAATGCTAAGACTTGCTGAATTGTCATTAATAAGGACTCTTTAGTTCAATTTGAAAGCATGATGGTTGCATCTTTCCCATATGAATTGTTATATCCAGCCAGCCAGAGTACTTATGTTATACCCAGCAGGAAACATATCACATTTCTGAAAGTCAGCACTGATGTATTGACTGATTGACCAACAAGACTATACAGCAAGGATAGTTTGGCCTAGCTCTCTTTTTCCTCTGGATTGATTAATTAAATACTTCAAATAATTATTGCAGTTGTGATTAATGTCAACAGCACAGCTAATTACCCAGGGGATTAAAATGACCCTGTTTAAAAAAAAAAATCCCTGTAAATGAGTTAATTATTTACTCTGTTCACCTCTCTAACCTTGTTATACTTGTAAATGGATATAAATACTGATCTTGGAACTGATTTGGGTGTTGCCCATCTTGCATCAGTTTAATTAGGAAGTTCAAGTGTAACCCTCTTAGCTCCTTCTGACCAAGCGCATGCTCTCTCTGCTTTTGTATAAATCATGAAAGTGGGGCTGAACTGGGACCACTAGGGTATAATTGATCTCCAGTACCTGTAGGACTTCCTGGCATTAGTACCGTTGCTACTCTACCTAAACCACTGCTGGCTCTTTGCAGCAGTGCCTTCTTGACCACATCTCTCGATAGCAGACTCTACCACCCAGTGGCTGTTACTGTTAAAACAATCTTCTGTCTCCTCAGTGAGCTGTTTCCTTCTGTTAGCTTCAAGTCACATCTTATTTTTCCATGTTGTCAATCTGTGAGTACATTTTCCCATGTGCAAACTACATTTTAATTGCATCCCTGTTTGCTGTAATGGGTTTCTCCACTGTGACAGTGCAGTGCGAGAAGGCTACAGATTTTTTAATGGAGATGCCTGCTGTCTTCACCAGCATGAGAGACCTGAATACCTCCAATATAGTTGGTTTTTATACAAGGGCTTGTATACACCACATTACTTTACTTTTCCCCTCCCAAACAGCAAAGTCTCATGACTTCCTAGCAAAATGTTGGATTCCTTGTCAAGCTGGAAAAGATTGCTAATTTTAGGAATACTATCAAGGATGTACCACTTACTGAAGGGACAGCAACCCAGAAAGCTCCTCTGCTTCTAACAATTGTATAGAAGAAGTTGTCTGCTATTTGAGGTTGTGTTAACTCCCTGTGCTTACATTTCCTTGCAATTTGGTTACCAGAGTTTCCAGAAAAAGGTTTGGGTATTTCAGCTTCTGGAAAGGCTACTTCAGATATTGCCAAGCTCGGTTCTTTGTCCAGCTCTAATAGACTCCATCCTCTGTGTGGCCATCTGCATGTTTTGGTGGAGCTGTGTCTGCCTTGCTGGGAGATACTAACATCTCTCCCAGAATTTTGCTAGAAGCTGCTGGCATTTTTTGTTCACTTTGCTACAGCCTGATGCAGAGGAGGCAGCCATGGTGTTCCCTCTGTATCAGGGAGACTTTATATAGTGTGTGGGTCTGTGTCTTATTTTTCCCCCTTTGTTTTTGGTCCATTGAAGATGGGAGTCAGACATGCTCATCACCCTGAGTCATACTGTTCATATGAAGATGTAGAGATGCATGTTTGCCCTGGGAGCTGTCATGTGGCTCATGGAGAGCTAAAATGGTGGGTGCCAAATTTCCTCTTCTTGCTTTTCCTTTTGCTTCTTGAAACAGAGTTTTCAAAAGGAAAATGTGACAATGTGGTCAGCAAACAATATCTGTGCATCATGGGCCTTGTGTAAACTCTGTTACGTAAGCTGATGGTCTTTGAACGGGTTGGGCAGTAACTTTCAGAAATGCAATCCTAGCTTTCAAATCCTAAACCATCTGTCACGATCGAGCTAATATAACCTTCTCCATGCCATCAGTGAGAGCTGGATGAGTAAAATGCAGCCGGTGCTTGGTCCAGTAGGATTTGTTCTGTTCACATGGCTTTCTCACACACTTGGATCTGATCCACTGGCCGCTTTGGGGCAGCTCTGTTCTCAGCCCCGTCCCACCTCAGCCCAGACAGAAATGGTCTGAGGTGGTGCTGAGAGATCCAAATTTTCTTTTATTCCAGGAAGAGGTTCAGTTATATGCAACCCCAGGGCTATGTGGGCTTGGTACAGGCTACAAGGATCTGATGCAAGTAGCATTTTTGCTGCTGGACTCAGTGGTTTGTAGAATTTGGTGCCATAACTTTGTAAATCATCTGTGGAGTGCCATTCTGGAGCTAGCAAAGTCAGCAATGCCTGTGAGCATGTCTGGTGCCACATTAGGTGTGCAAGGCCTGTTGCTGGAAGGGCTGGTAGTTGTACTCTGACAACCCAGTTCTGATGTGATCAATGCCAGGTGCCACCAAGGGAACTTGGCTGCAGCTCAGTTGCTTGAAAGTTGATATGCTTTATTGTAGCTTTTGAATGCGGCTGTATTTTCTGGCAGCTGGAGAAAATGGCTTTGAAAAATAATAGCAGCTTTTATCGTCAAATTGCTATCAACATTCACTCTAGGCTATTAAAAGCTAATCAGTTTAAGTTCCTACTTGGCAAATGTAGGAATGTTCCTGACTTGCTGGCCTCTCTCTAGCCCAGTTCTTGAAGTTTTTCACTCTCTTTCCTTCTAATGTGTCTGGTCGAAGACATGTTTGTTTTTGAGGTGTGGGATCTGGTGGGGTTTTTTTTGAAGGCACCCAAACTTGGGCCTTTCTCCTTTTTTTTATAGGAACACTCATGTAGCAGCAGAGGAGAAAAAAGGCAAATTGCTCAAGGCAGGTGCTAAAGCTTCACCAAAGTTCAGCTGATGAAAACCACCAGTCAATGCTCTCAGCAAGGCAACTGATTCCAGCCATCATGCTTGGACTGAGACAGGTGGGTAGTGAGGATCCATGGGGGAGCCATTACAGGCTATTCCAGGGGAACAGAAAAAAGGAAAGAAGCAAAGCTGCTTGTGAATAGAGAGAATCAGGAGAGTGAGAGGTAGATAGGCTGATGAAATAATGCTGTCTTTAACTGTGAATAAGTAACAGCATCACAGGAGGCATTCAGGGCAGCAATTCTGAGGGGTTAAAATGAAGGTTAAAGATTACATTTAGGATTAGGAAAATCAGGACCCTTGAGGTGTACTCAGTGAATGCTAAAGGCTTAGGCAAAACCAGATAGGTCTGGAGTGATGTCTAGTAATTAGAAGTATGTTGTACCTATGTATGATACAATATATCATCTTCTGCAAAAACAACAGCCATGTATATATATCTATTATATGTACACATATCATGTACATTGTACATCTTATTAGCAGTTTACATGTTGCAATGTATGCAGACCCATTCCTTGAGTTTATGGAAGTGTTGGAAGTTGCTGTGCCAAGAAAAAGATTTCCTTTGGCAGCTCTTTACATCAGCCTCCTGTATGATAGCAGCTTACATGTGAAGCTTTTCTGTTGCTCTGACCTGTGAATGCAGCCTTTGCTGAGCCTGTAGGTTTGACTGGAGCTCCTCCTGCCTTCCCTTGAACGTTTGGGGATGGTGCAGAAACTGTTAGCACGCAATGCAGATGCTGGTGAATGAATAAAGTGGAGAAGGAAGAAAGAGCGAGCTTGTCTTCCTCCTCCTTTTCAGAAAGCTGAAGAAGCAGCCTCCAGAGGGAGTTTCTCTTCTCAGCTGGTCTCTAGGCATGGGGAACTGATGCCTCAGGGAATCTCTTGATGTATGAGCCTATTTTACTTGGCTCTGTCATGATGCTTCAGAGGGCATTTATTTCCTGTTTGGTTTTAAAAGACTGGGCTTACTGTATGCTAATTTTGTATGAGGACATCAAACCTTACAGAGAAACCAATGCACCAGAACAAACTCAGTTTCAGCTCTGCTAGGAGTCTAGCATTTTGCCTACCAGGCCTGGGCTCTGCAACGTAGGGCTCAAGTAATGAACCTCCCCATCAGGTTTGAGACTGATCAGCTCTAACTACAGAGCCATGTGTTTGGTGTGGGAACCAAATTACACAGTCGTTCCTTCCGACTTCAAAAGCCCTATCAGGTCTGATATGTAGGGGTTGACTGAGCTGTTTTGTAAATCTCGGCAATAAAAATGTGTCCGCAATCACCCAAACAATGGAAGGAAAAGATGAGAGCATAAAACGATTATGCTGGTGAAAGAAAGGAAGACTAGTGGTGTCTGAAAGAGATGTGGGCAGGTGAGTAATGGGCCTTCTGAAGCAGAACGAAATGCATTATTATTTTTAATGGAAATTCAAAAAAGGCTTTGTAGATGCACTGGGCAGAGAATGAGTAGAGAAATTGCTAATTCTGTTTTATAAAGATGGTGGGAGTGAAACTAGCTTTGTTCCACCGCTCAGGCAAATGGATGTGGCCGCTGGAGAGGACTATCTGGCAAGGGATGGAACCTCACATGGGGACTGTGCTTCACACCTGCCAGTTTTTCTTCCCGTTTGTGCCACAGAAGTCCATTGTGCTGGTGTGAAGCTGCAAGTTCCCTGTGGAGGGAACAAGATGTCTCAGACATTTTGGTGAGATGCTAATGCCAGGCTTCTTACCACCCTTCTGCCTTGAGTCTCAAACCCGGCCACACCATATGTTCTGTCAGATTTACTTAGTCCCTAAGCAAGCTTTCTTACTTGGGCTGTCCTCCATCTAGCATCCTGTAAGTGTGCTTGAGGCTTTCTGCCCTCAGAAAATTTCCTGCATGTGGGATTTGCAATAAAAATAATAGAGACTCTGGAAACTGTGAGCAGAATCATTAATAACATTTGCTCTGAGAGTGTTGAAGGGAAAAGAATTTCTGCATAGCAGTTATGCCATCAGACTAAATCTGTACAGAGGTGTTCTATTTAAGTAGGTTAATTGTTTCTTCCAAATTACAGGTAACTAAATCTGCACTGAACTTCAAGCTCATGAGTTACAGGCATGTCTGTCTTGGGTCTGATGCCACCAGCAGGGAGCAGAAGTCCTAAGACTTTCACAAGACTCAGGTTCTCTCCTCCTTTCTTCTGAGTTGGGTGGCTAAACTCGGTTTCAAAAATGACAATAATCTGACTAGGATATGTGATGGTGGTGCATCACACAGGACATTCCCATCATGCTCAGCGCTCCTTAGAAAAATGGCTCCTACTATTACAGAGGCTGATAAAGAATGTTAAAAAAAAAAGTCTGTGTCCATTGTGAACACATTCCCAAGAAAAGCATTTGCTGAGAAAAAAGCTTTTACTCTGGTTCAGGTAGAATCAGAAGTAATTAAATATCCTAGTGAAGCACTGGGAGTGGGTGTACTTTGGGGAAGAGGCTGATCTCTCAGGTAAGAAGAATCTCAAACCTGAGAATAAACAGTTCCAAGAGAGGTGGTTGGTGAGATTTTCAATGGAGGTGAAGGCCCTGGAGGTAGTTTTATCCTCTTACTGGCTTGATGCAGGAGAGAAGTGGAACTGGTGATGCTGGTGCAGTGGATTCTTTCTGGATCCTAACCAAAGCACCTTCAAGCTTTTTCTGTAGTTGTAGAGATGAAAAGTAACTCAGCTCTTAGCAGCCTTGCTGGCAGCCCAGCTAAATATGTGTGGGACAACTCTGAGCCTTTGGCCAGCTGTGTTGTAGAAGGCTGAAGCACCAAGTATGAAGCCCTTTGACTCTGTATCACTGAGCTTCTTCCCCGGTCCTGATAGCTGACCTACCTAGGACACTTGGAGCCCTGTGGGGACCTGGAGAGTGTGCTGTGATGTGCTGCAGCAATGCCCCATGACTAGCCTATGTTGGCTGTGCTGGATATGATGGGAGATGTACTAACTCCCTCTTGCATTTGCAGGGAAGAAAGCTTGAATGTGGGATCCTTAAGGCAGTGAGTTATTCAGAAGGCTTCAAATAGTGAGTTATGGAGTCAAAGAAATACCAGACAAATACCTGGAAAGAAGGTGATATTGGCAGGAAAGGGCTGTGCCAGCCTTTGGACACCTCCCCAGTTTGAACAACACTCTGGCTGGTTAAAAGGAAGGTCAGTACCATGAGATGGGGAAAGGGGTGCAAGATTAAATGTTTGGGAACAGGGGGAAGGAGGTGTAATATCTGTGGCCAGGATTGGAACAGAAATCAATTTTCTGGAGCAGAAAATTGGTCATGGCTGTGGGGTCTGAGCCTAGAAATACCAAGAGCTAGAGCTTTGACAGAATAAGAAGGCTGATGGTAGAGGCTTAGAAAGAACACAGCTGGACTGAGCTTGCAGTTCTGTGCATTGAATCTGGGGTCAAATGCAGCTCTTTTGTATGATCCAGTTCAGTTTCTGGAGCTAATATGTGACTGTGAGAAGGAGACTTGAAAGACAAACACCAGTTCAGGTTTTATGCTGCAGTTTTTCTCTGTATCTGGTTATACTCATTTACAAGGAAGGATACATGCCATACTCTTGTCTTTGTGAAGGCCTTAACCCTAGTGATGGGGAGTTGGGAAGGGAGATTTCTGAAGTGTGAATTCCATACAAAAGCAAATCACAGATTCTCCAGGGGCAGGCATGGTACGTACCCAAGGCAGCTTCTATGGTTGATGGTTGGCTAAGTGGATAGTGTTAGAGGGATTTAGGTGTTAATAATGGTCTATGATAGTATTCAATAGAAAACGGTGTGGAGGGGTGTTATTTCTGGGGGATTTAACCATTCTGGAAGCACAACACAAGCTTTCCTAGCATGAAGTAATTCTACACATTGTGGAGATGCTGAGGACCATGGCATTAACGTTCCTGTGCACAGCTGCCTGCCAGCCAGATGGTACAGACACAAGGTACCACCACTCTTGTCTGATGAGATATAGGTAACAAGTAACATATCTCAGGGGGCACCTGATTATTTGCGCTAAGCCCTCTTGTACTGGGAGGTACCTGTGCCAGTATGGCAGACTATTGGGCCACATCTCACTCTGGCTTAGTAAAATTTTCCCCATCTGTGCCTGTGTAGTCTGAATACTGGGCATTCAGCCTTGACCTTTGTCTGGTGTTTTAAGGGACAGTCTGAGCACTGCCAGGGTCTTCATGAGAGACGTGCTGTGCCCTGGGTCAAAAATAGGAGCATTGCTTCTCACAGACTTCTCAAGCTGGATCTTGAGGTGACAGGACCAGGCTCACCTCCCTGACAGCCCACCAACATTAAGCATTTCCTTTGTAATAGCCAGTGCCCAAGGCCTGATTTCTATGTGGGGTCTGTAGGGCGGGGGAAGCAAGAACAAAAAGAGAAAGAGGTTTTAGGATTCGTTTTCTCAATGGCAGTTCATTCTGATCCTTTGTGCCTATGTTTGCAGAGTGCAGGAATGGAGGGGTTGCCACTGCTTCATTCAGTGCTGCTCCAGAAGACTAATGGACCTTGACAACTGCAGCACAACATGGAAACTATTAAAAAGGGAAGACTGATTAAAGCCCTAGCCATCCCAGCATTCCCCTGGGCTTTTAACCCCGTGTTGAAGCTGAGAAGCCTAGCAATGCCTCCTCCCAGTCTGCACAATTAACATCTCTTGTCACTAATTGATTCCTGTGGTGCTCACAGGACAATTAGAATTTAAATTGCCTTTTACAAAGGTCATGAAGACATGATAAAAGACGAATCTATTAGGAAGGATCACTCAGGAGTCTCTCTCCTCCTCCGCAGCACTGGTTGTTGGTTATCATACAGACATGAGTTAAGGGGAGCTAGGAGAGGGGTTCATGCCTTGGGTTCATTTCTTCTTGATTGTAGTTCATGGCAGAGGCTCAGCTCTTTGTGGCTTGTGAATATTCTTGCACTGGAGATGGCATTTAATTTTTTACTCTCTTTTAGAAGGGTTTTGTGTCTGTATGTGTTATCCCTTGTCTGTCTGTTCTGATAAGCATTGAAATGAAATGTTTTTGCATTTGAATCTTGAATTCACTGCAGGGGGGGAATTTGTTTGCAATGGAGGGCAAAAGATTTGCCTTCACAGGGCAAAGCTGTCAGCACCAGCTTGTCTTTATTCCCAGAGGGTGGACTAATGGATTAAAACCTGCCATGATTCCCTGGAAAGTAAAGGCTGAGAGGGAAAGGGCAGCTAGAGTTCTGCCTGCACAAGGATGCATGTGAGGATCTGAGTACATGGTTCAGCAGTACTGTCACTCCAGCTTTCTGTAAAATAATCCCCAAGAAGAGAATGCATGAATACAAGCATGTGAAAACATAGCTTCTAAACTTATGCTTTCAACTTTCCTCATCTGCAGCTGATACTTCTAGGAATGCCATTATGACTTTAGAAACCTATGGCACTCATGCCATCACATCTAAGCTGGGTGCAAATCCTGGATATGGGTGCCTGTAGCATCATGGCTAGCTCAGTCTTGCCTCCAAAGTAGAATGTAGCAGTTTGGGGAGAGCTTAGATGGGGATCTAGTATTTTGCTGGAAAACAGCAATATTCAAAGTTGTTAGTTAAGGCAACACTCCTCTCTTGTCACCCTCAAACCTCAGCTGTGGGAAAAGATTTAAAGCCTTCCGTGTCAGGTTTAAGGCAACATCCTGTAATTGCAGCAAATCAGATGGGCATGGATCTTGGCAGGTTACCTAGTTTGTCTGTGTTCTCCGAAGCACGATGAGCTCTACCCACATCTCTACTCTGTTATCCAGAAAACCTTTCACAAAGCTGTCTTTGGTGTGGTGGGGATTAAGATGGGGGGCAGTTTACCCCTTGTAGGATTTAGCAAATCTTGTTCTGATGTGCTTGTTCCTGCCTCAGGGACAACATTATGGACTAGCTGTATTTCAGGTCTGGATGCAGTGTAAAGTAGTCTTAAATGCTGTAGTTTTGTCTTTTTTTTCCCCCTGTCTTATATGCCCCATGCGTGGAGTTTGACAGGAAAAGCAAAGTTTGAGAGCCACTACTGTGGTCCAGAACCAGCCTTATGTAGCTACAGCAATATTTCATGCTGAGAGAAAAAATCTAGCCAGAATATCCAATTGCCGATCCTATCCTGTCCCAGTGGCATCCCCATTTTAAAGAAAACCGGCTGGCTATTTGAGAAACTCATGTCCTTTCCAAGTTCTGCCTTTGACTTCTTGTTATTCTGGTTATTGAAATTGATTTTGCACTCCAGGCATGGGATTTTCCATTGCCAAGTTTAATGTCTGGGATAATAGAAATTATGTTTCTTCTCGCACATAAATCTCAGGGCTGTTTGTGCTCAGATGACTGGACAGTAAGTACAGGTGAAATTGTGATTGTTTCAGTAAAAATGCATTATTATTGTAAGGTTTTATAAAGTGTGTTTAACTGGCTTATACATATTTCTAGCAGTCACTGTGTAGGTTTTTAGTTTTTTGTTTTATTAGAATAAATACAAGTCTCTAAGCAGGCACATAATTGCTGTTCTTGACAGTGTGGTAAATTGGCTGACTTTGGAAGGAGGCCAAAGAGTGAGCAGCAAGACCACCCGGCAGTTGTGCAGTACCCCTCTTTGTCATTGGCTTGGAGAAGCCAAACCTGTATGAAAGATCACAAGGATGTCTCAGCTTTTGCACAACTCCTCATGCGGGGTAAGCACCATACTTTGTGCTGATGGCAGCACAGCCTAGTCTGCACTAAATCTTGCCGTCCTTAGTCAGTGCACATAGGACCCAGTTTTGAAAAGCTTGGGAAAGAATAAGCAAAGGTCAATCTCTTGAGCTTTAAGAGCAAAACAGCCTGAAAAGGTCACTTCAGCTCTCAAGGCCTAATGGAGATAATGGTGTTAGTATCAGGCCCACAGGGATTAGTGACTGAATTGTGGCCTGAAGACACTCTGGCTTTTGAAGTCCCCGTGTCCTAACCTGGCAACTTCTTCTTCTTCCTGGGAGCAGAAAGACTTGTTCCTTTTTAGAATGTATGAGAGAATCTCACACTCTGCAAGGATCAAGGGAGTGGGAGGGAGAACTCTGGAGTGATTGAGGGGCTACAGCCTTTGTCCGCTTTGGCTATGGGCTCCTCTGGTTAGATGTGGATCTGCTCAGCTCTGCAGTCCTCACCTGGGCAACATTCCTGTGAACTGAAGTCCTTGATCAGCTTCCCGAACAACTCTGTGTAGCCCAGCCAGCTGGCTGCAGACCAGCCCTGCTGCCATCTGCTACCCTGTGCTTTTCTGTTGTGTCTGGGCCCTGCAAGTCAAAGATGCTGCTGTAGTTCCTTTCTGAGGGAAGCCCAGACCCTGATAATTCAGGTGTTCTTCAGACAATATTCTTCTTCCAATGAAGTGCCAGCCTTAAACAGCCAGGGCACGCTGTGTGGTGATTAGAGCACCACAATGAATAGACTATATACAAGACAAGTACATATATATATATATATACACACAAGTTTCTTATGTGGCTTCCTACCTGCCCTGACCCCATATTCTTCTATGCTTTGCACGTCTCATGTCCTTGACTCAAGGAGGATCATTAGTGTGTGTCAGGTAGTGCCCAGCATGGTGAATCCTCAGCTTGAGTGGGTATTTTAGGTATTGCTGAAGGTTAAAAATGATGCACTTACGTTATTTTTGTTCTTGCTTGCATTTGGCAATGTTGCTTTACTGTATTATACTGCTTTCCTCACAGAGATCTTAACTTTGGCTGGGAGCAAAGGGGCTCACTTTATCTCTTCCTTACCTCACAGGGGTTTGGTGAGGCTCAGTTAGCAAAAACTTGTAAATTGCTTGGAGATCATTAGAGGAAAAGTGCTGTAGAAGAGCAAAGTGTTATTTATTAGTGTGCCTCTGTCATACAGTGCGATAAATATCAAAGTTTTTATTGCTCAGTCTTGTAATCTGAATAACTTCCTGGAATTATTTATTTATTTATTTTTCATTCTTTGATTGCTTTGGTAAATAATTTTATGGAGTGGCCACTGCACAAAGCGATGCAGGAATGGTGTTTAAAAGCCAGGTCTGTGAAGGATAGATGGCAATGGGATGCCACAATACAACTTTCAGCTGCTCAGTTTCTCTGACTGCTCTAACCTCTTCTACCTCAGTCTTATCCTTTACATATAAACTCATTTTGTCTTTGCCTGTGTTTAAAATCTCACCTCTGCTTGTGAAAGGGCATTACAATGATGAACAGAGATCTTACATTGCAAGGGGATCTGGATCACTTCATCAGCAGTATGAACCCACTAAAAAACTCTAGCCATGCCTGAACATTTGCATTATACCCATTTTTGGGCAGGACATGAACAATGCAGTTGAAGGGCAGAGAAGAGAGAAAATCCTTCCCCTCATCCCACTAAGCTTCAACTGGCATGGAGAAAGGGTGAGCTGGCTGTGGCCATGGCACTTGATCTCCAGACCACGGCAGCAGCTACCTCTTGCAGCAGCGAGGCTGGGAGTGAACTGATTGTAGTTACTCCAGGAAGAGTTTGACCAGCCAAGATGCAGTTAAGTATTTCTTGTGGAAATGCTGAAATCAGGGTTTTTCTCTACATTCAAGAGCTGCCTCCAGATGGGTAGTATTTGGGGTGTATCAACTGCCTTCTCGCTCATCCCACCAGGAACAGGTTGGAATCTTTCAGGTACTTATCTCTGTGCTTGTGAGAAGATAGCAAATGTAGTATTCCAACAGATGACCCGCAGAGGCTGATGTCAGATGCCAGGTGAGGTGATATCTAGTGATCCACAAAGAACCATGTTGAACACTGTGGTGTGGGGGTTTAAAACTGAAGCCTTTGTGCAAGTGTTTCTAATGTGCGATGAGGAAGTTCCTTCCCTCTTTCTCAGTCTCTCTCTGTTTTGTTTTTAATTGCCTCAAAAACATGGCAAGACTCGGCCTGCTTCTTTTTTCCCAAGTGGATGGGCAGCCAGCTGCTTGCTCATGCGTTTCTAAGCTCTGTCATAGGCTGCTCTAATACATTGTTCATAGGCCTTTGAGGTCACCCCATTCCATGCAAAATTCAGCAGAAGCGGCAGAAATTGTGTGTGTGTGTGTTTTTACTCCTTCCCAGCTCTGGCAGATCAACACCCACTTTAAAATATTCGCTTTGGCTGTCAGTGAAATATAGAACTGATCTGAAGACTTCGCTTTTTTCTGGAGTATGAGATATGAATAGCACGGTGCTCTCCCTCCATGTGTCACTGCTCATATTCTCTGCTCCTTCCCAAACTCATTATAGGATTCTGATGGCTGCATGTCTCATGCATCTCATGTCAAACTCAAGGGGATATAATCCCATATACATCAGCATTGTAAGGAAACTTTCAAGTAGGGTCATGAGCATGTTTCCAGACACTCCTGGGTACTGCACCTCAGGTGTGGTGAGCAGACAATTTCTCTGTGGTCATCACAGAGGTGAGGCCCCATCTTGAGTACTGTGTCCAGTTTTGTGCCCCTTACCACAAAAAAGATATTAAGGTGCTGAAGTGGGTCCAGACAAGGGCAACAAAGCTAGGGAGGGGTCTGAAGAGTAAGCCTTATGAAGAGATGCTGAGGGAGCTGGGGGTGTTCAGCCTGCAGAAAAGGAGGCTGTGGGGAGACCTTCTTGCTCTCTACAACTCTCTTGAAAGAAGGGTGTAGTGAGGCAGGGGGTCAGTCTCTTCTCCCAAGTTGCAGGTGATAGGACAAGAGGAAAGGCCTCAAGTTGTACTGGGGAGGTTCCGACTGGATATCTGGAAAAATTTTTGTACTGAAAGGGTTATTAAGTCTTGGAAGGGGCTGCCCAGGGAAGTAGCTGAGGCACCATCCCTGGAGGTGTTTAAAAAACAGGTTGACATAGTGCTTAGTGATGTGATTTACTGACGGGTTGGTTTTTATCAGTTAGGTCAATGGTTGGACTAGATGATGTCAAATGTCCATTCCAACCTAAACAATTCTATGATTCTATCATGAGTTCATGGAGAAGGAGAGAATATTTGCTGTTGTGACCTTCACACTGAGACCATCACTGAAATCCCTAGTCTCCAAGGGATGGGCTTTCAGTTGGCAGCAGAATTTAAAGCTACATCCAACTTATCCCTCAGTTGTAACCATCTGCCTTTTTTGCTGCCTCAGACAGCCTCACTTCCCATTCAATTAGCAACATTCCCCAAGGGACTCAATTATGCCACCTGAGACAGAAGGGGAACAAATGGTCCATGCTTCAAGGGAGAAAAAGGAGTGTTAAGTCCTAATTCAAGCACAGTGGCAGACTGGCCTTTCCTCATGAGATTGCACTAATGCTTTTTCAGAGAGGAAGTCACTAATATCTGCTGCTGCTGAGGCAAGCATGACTTCCAGAGGTACCGTGAATGCATCTGCAAATGCTGAGGGCCATGAAGTGTGCACCAGGGGAAGATCTCCTGTAATGATTGCCCATTACATGGGCAATATCAATCAGGACAAGTCCTAGCCCCTTTAGCTATGCTAACCATCTTCAGTGCCAGTGATTCATATGCTCTCTATTTTGTTTCACATATGTGGTTGATATTGAAAAGATGCATTTTAAGCATAAAAAGTCTTTAAAGAGTTCTGCTTACGCTTACAGAAAGGAGATCCATATTTCAAAGGTGTAGATGAAACAACATCAAAGTGAAAAAGGAAGAAAACAGCACATTTCTTGACTACGAAGAATTGAGAAGTATTTTGAAACCTAGGAGAAACTCTTTGCAAGGGGAAATGTGTTTTCCTCATGCATTTTGGCTGAGATTTCCAAAGATTTTTGCAGCATGACCACAAGCTGGAACCTGGGGTGATAGTGGACTGTATGTCTAAAAGCAATGACAAGCTCTGGTGTTACAGGAGAGAGGGCTTGGGGGCTACCAAGGAGGTTGGTATTCACATGGATGCCCTCAGAAGCATCTGTAAATGTAGGGACAATGTCTGGATCTGTCCTGGGCTCTACTGAGGATGTGTCTAGAGGTCAAGAGTTAACTGAATTAATACATCAAACAAACCCTGAATAACACTCGCATTCTGCCTCAGCTCAAGATCTTCAGCTGCAGGGTGATCTCTGTGCCTTCCACATGCATGTGATGGCTTCTGGCCTTGCCTTTTGAGCCTGGCACCAAAGAGGTGGAGATGGAAATTGGTAGTGCTATACACTAGGGCCTTGCTCGTGCAAGGCTTGATAAAGACATGCAGTTATTGCCTAGTAGGAGAGCTGGTGTGGACTGGTCAGCAGTGTTACCACCCTGTCCTGCCCAACCTAGCTCTGAGCAGGGCTGGGGTCTCAAAAACATCTGTACAATCAATTTGTAGTAATTTAAGACTCCTACTTGCTTAGGTTCTACTCCCTGCCTTCAGCTGATGGTTGGCAACTGATCCCTTTAGTTAAAGCCTTTGAAGTTATAATGAGACTTTTTAAAGTAACTGGGTGAACTGAGTGGTGAAGCCTACCAGGAGTGTTCATATGGTGGCCCTCTGTGGTCACAATTGGTGCACAGAAGCCAAGAGGCAGTAATTTCATCTGGGTTCTTGGTAAAAATATTGACACCCTTCAGCACATTGTTGCACTTGGCTAGTGGTGTTGCTGGCAGAAGACATGTGGGCAGGCTGAGGAGCTTGATGGTGAAAACTTGCTGTCTGAACTAAGGAGTCTGCCAGCATTCACAGTGTAGCAGAACTTAATTCCAGCCCCTTGAGTATGGCTCAGCTTGGGACTCCCAGCCAGGTCATATTTATGACTGGAATTAATTGCTTTTATATCAAAGGGCAAAAGGAATAAGGCAAGAGGGAGAAAGAGGAGGGGCTGTGGTCTGGATCAGGTGTTCTCAGCTTGAAGAGCTCTTCATGCCCGTGTGGTTGCTGCTGCTGTGCTCAGCTGAATTCATGCTACAGTCAAAGACAGCAGTGAAATGGTTAAGATGCATTGGCCAGGCTGCTTTAGAAATCCAGTGTGGGAATAGCAGAGGCTCTTAAGACTGGGACTAAATTGTGATGACAGGGTTATGTGGACAAAGCCAGTGGGGAGACTTTAATTTCGCTGGTGCTCAGGAATGGAAAAGAAATGATAGCTGGCACATGATTCTGTTGCCACTTACGAAGTGCCCATCTGCCTTTTAAAAATTCAATTTATGGGAATGGTGAGTAAGGCTGGGCCAGTTCTTAGCTATTAGATCCATGCTATTTACATCCCAGCAGCTTCATTGTATCAATGGCATGCACTGAGTGAGGAACATCTCTCATGCAGGATTGGCAGAAATTTATATTAAATGGATCTAATATTCTTAAATTTGTATTCCTTCCCAAGACTTGCAGTGACCCCAAAGGGCAGAAGAAATAATAAGTAAAGGCCTAATTCATTATTTATAACCAGGCAAACCAGGGCAGTAACTCGGGGAGATTACCCGGATAATCCAGCATTAGCATCTTGTTTCAGAGATCTTTATTAGGTCTCAGGAAAGGCTTCTAGGAGAATGAAGACGGTACAGTAAATTCATATGCTAGCCTTTGACCCTGCCTAGTGCCCTGGCCTTATAATTTACTTTGGGACGTGTGTGAGTTCAACAGAAAGACAAACACTACTGGCTGAAGAGCAAGGAAAGGAGGCTGAAGAGGGGCACTACCATTTTAAACTGCTTGGAGTGGATTTCAGAGTCCTCAGCAAAGCTGCCTCTGCAGTCATGCACCACGAACAGCCTCCAGCTGCTCTTTCTTCTCTTGCCTAGTTTATGGGGCCAAATTAATTTTGGGAGGTAGTCCTTGGTCTTTTAGACTCTATTTTATAGAATGGAAAGAAAAATATCACATCCTAGAGATCATGCTTGTGGTTAATATTTATGTGATGCTCTGAGCTTTAAAAACATTAGTTCTTGTAGTTCAGTGTCTGTTATTCTTTCTCAATGCAGGGTCAGCCTATAGGCCTTTTGAAAAATTATTAATTTACTGTCCTGTCCCTTGTTCCTTTTTTATATTGTATGTGGATGATTTTGCAGTAGGTGGGGACCAATTGCTGAGCTGCAAGTTGAAAAATATTGCCCTCATTGTATTCTTGGATTTGGTTGGTTGGGGATTTTTTTGGCTTTTTTTTTTTGGTGTTGTTTGTTTGTTTCTTTGTTTTGGTTTTTTGTTCTACCTGAAGAGGTTTATAATGGTTTTAGGTGGCAGAAATTAAACCAGCTGAAAGGTCAGAACCAAATTTTTGCAGGAAGATGTAAAAGAGAATATAATGGGGGGACACTGTTCTTCTAAGATTGCCAGCTCAGTTTTGCAGATGTGAAATGTTTGGATAAGTTATGGGAAAATAATTTAATGCGTGTTTAGTTCTGATAATGACTTCAGGTCTTTACGCTTTGCCAAGCAGTGCTTTAGAGTGGGAAGAGGTTTGCTTTTGTGTACTAATAGCAAGGAGATGGGAGGTACACTTGTTGGAAAATTCATGGGGACTCCCCTCTGGATGGCTTTTTGATTGGGACTGTTACTCATCTTAATTCTTTGCATTCATCGTTGGTTCAGATTCGTGGGCTGAGAGTTCAAACAGGAGCAGAGCAGGTTGTCAACAGTTAATAGACTAGCAGTACAAAGCAGTACAACTGCTTTGCATTTATATTGTACCTTCCCTCAGAGGATCTCAAAGTGTTTCCAAATATTAACTAATCCCCACACCTGCCAGGTAGGTACAGTCAATAAGAAGTCCATTTTAGATGAAGAAGGCTGAGGTTTAACAGTTCCATAACAGATCAGGGGCAGTGCTAAGAATAAAGCCCAGGACTCCCAGGTGCAAGTCCCTGGCTCTGATATACTCTTCTTTGCTTCTTTTTCATCTAAATGGATTTACCCATCCCTAACATAAAGCAGATCAGATTACCTACCATGTCTGCATACACAAATTTCCTTTATACAATAGCTGTCAGTGGGCCTTTTCATTAAATTACTCACAGAGAAAAGAGAGAATATTACCATCTGGGATATCATATCAGCACTTTTAGAGATATTTGGTACAGGATGTATCCAATTATAAATGAGCTAGAAGTGTACAGTCTAACAAAAGCAGGTGGGACCTTATCACCAACAATGAACAGTTTAGGAAAGGAGACTTAGTGGGATTATTAACCCTCTTGAAATAGATTCTGTCTTCCAAAAGAGAAAATAATAATGTCCATAACAGAAATAATTAACAGAAAAACAATTTGCAACACTTAATGAAATGAATAAGAATATGCTAATGCAGAGTTAAGACTGCACAAAGGCTTCTACTACATTGCATGTTAAATATGCAATTTTTATACACTCATACTTTGTTAAATCAAAGCCAAACTTCTTCCAATTTAGGAAAGCACAGAGTCCTCATTGAGACTGTATGCCAAGTTTCAAGCACCAGCCATGCTTTCTGGTTTCACCAGCTTGTTGGGTTTTGGGTTGGATGTTTTTTTCCCGAAGTGTGCTTTTCATCATTCTGTAACTCACAAGCAGCAAGTGATTTTTCTGATATGATTCAAAACACTCTTCAACTCTGGGAAAACATTGGATTGTGAAGTAGTTGTTTATTTATTATTTTTTTCCCTCAAAACTGTGTTGAAATGGACTGGGCAGGAGAAGTATCTCCTAGCCATACCTGCTGCGGGTGCTGGAATCTCCACCCGCACTAAGTTTATCATTATGTGAATTGCATTACTACCTCAAATTGTATCTGAAAGCAATGGGCACTATAGAGCTGCCAGAGCCATACTCTGATTCTAGATATACCTGCTACCCAAATGGTACCTAAATTACTAGGTCTTGCTATTGTTATGGTAGCAGTTCTGTGCCACTATATCTGGCCCAGCTGTTCCACATGCTCATGTGGTTGTGTCATTTTAGCTAAGGGCTGGCAGGAAAGAAGACTCCAGTCCTTTTCCTGAAAGGGCTTATGTGTGTGCTAAGAGGTTTGAGGGGCCTCAAAGAGCTGAGTGGTTTATGTGCTGCCTGGGGTGTACCAAGGAGTGGAAGCTGTGAGCAAGCTGATTCTGCCCTCTTCTGCTGGTGTGTGGCTGTGTGTCATGGAGCCAGTTCTGTTGTAGGAGTGGCTTTAAATTAGGTAAATTACGCAGCTTTAAGGATGTCTGTGTCTGTGCAACTACTGAAGTGGTGACAAAAATTCAGTAGAACTGAATCTGAAAGGTTCTACTGATCCCATGTGGGAGAAGAGCAGGAAGAGGTGCTGTTTATCTCTGGATGAAATCCCTTCTGCTACAAAAGCTGACAAAAATAAAAGAAATTAAAAAGAAAACATTCTAAAGTTACTTCTGGTATCTTCTGTTCTGGGTTTCCTCTCCTTTCAACACAGATACATTTCTGAAGGTGCTGGTAATGGATTGCCTGTGTGCATTTTCTGGTATTAACCTACAAAGGTTACCCAGTGATACACAAAATATCCAAATAATCTGCATTGGGCAGTGTGCATTTTTTGAACCTACTTCCCTTGGGGTGAGAACTCTTTGGGGCTTAAGATTTGCTTTCTCAGTGATGAGATGCCATTCACCACAGAAGCATTTCCAAATAAATAGTACCACTATTGCAGAAGTGAGCCCTATACTAATGGTAGTTTAAGTTGAATATACCTCTGTAGGTTTGCAATGAATTCAGTATACTGCAGCTGACAAGCATACATGATAGCAACGCTTTTCCTGGAAATGCTATTAAATACAGCCCAGGAAACCATGTTCTGGACACATCAGTATCTGCTTTGGAAGATATAGTTCAGGCCTTTTTAACTGATTCCTGATATTGCAAATTTCTCTGCTGAGAGTCCCAGTGGCATTCCTTACATCAACTATTCTCTTACTCCTGGAGTCCACCACTGAACAATTAGTTCTAGGATTGGTAGGTGGGAATAGGGGGATCTGGTTAGGAAATGTGGATTGTATTGAGGAGTGTGTGTGTGGAGGGCTGGGGACTTTCCAGGCTGAACAAGAACCACTGCTCTTCTTCCTCCGCTGTTTACAAAACCCAGGATGAATTCAGCAGGTGGGGACTGTGGGAGAAAAATGACAAGTGTGGGAAGAGGAGTGTATGGTTCTTGAGTTTTCTTTGCTGAGCTCTTGTGCTTACTTTCTGCTTCCTTATGAGACAGTTGAGAGAGAAATACCTGCTGAAGTTCCAGGCACAGGGATTGTAAGGGAAGAATACAGCAATAAGAGGAAGGAGAACACAAGAGAATGGGTTTTAGCAGCTCATTTGAGTCAACGTGACCCAAAACAGAAGGCTCTGGCTCTAGCACAGAATGATTATTCCCACACTGCCAAAATGCACAATTTTGCATATTCAATCCACTGCTTCATGGCTCTTTTAAGGTTGAAACGATAGAGAATTCTCTCCCACAGTATATGATTGTTGGGGTTGCAGGCTGTTTGGTAGCTGTAACACACAATAAGTGCAGGTGCTTAGGTAAATATTGCCTCTTCCTTGGCTGAATCAGTACCCATGCTGATCACTTTGTAAATTGATGTGCTTTGATGAGAGAAGAGGGTGCAGTTTACTATTTCACAGTCATTCTAGAATATCTTTTTTCTTCAGATTGTTTTGCTTTTATGGGACTCTAGCCTGTATTCTGCAAATAACCCTGAAATTTTAAATATTTAAATATAGTTGGCCAAATTCTTCCCTTGGAGATACCAATGTAGTTCCCATGGCATTGCTGAGAACCCAGAATGTGTTTCTGAGGACAAGCTTAAGCCCAACAGAGCCATTTCACTCCAGGCATAACACTGTTCAAAGTCAATGGAAGCATGATTAGAGCACATTGTGTTTATATTTTTATAAGTGCTTTTCTATATTCCTTTATTTCCAGGCTAGAGTCCAACAATGTGAATGCCAGGCAGAAAATTCCCATTTTCTTTTTAATCCTTGTTTCCAGTGAGCTGTCCACATGTTTGGGGAATTTAACATGGTGACGATGTGTGTCATGTCATAATGCAAGGTGGGGTTGTGTTTTGAACACTCAAGGTGAAGAGAGCAAAAGGTAGGAAGATTGGCTTGGATTTCTGGAGATATTAAGGTTGCCTTGCTTTGCTTCCACCAAAACTGGCTTGTAATGTTGGCTTCTGCAGTGGCAGAATGAAGCTGGAATGGAGTCCCTTGGAAAAAACTCATCACTCCTCGAAAAAGGTCAGTTTCTGACCAGTTAAAAAGAATTTCCTCCTAGGTTAGCTGCCTGAGATAATCTCTAAGGACTGGTAGCCCCACTCAGTCAGGTTAAAGGACCAACTGCCTTGCTTTCATAAGGTTTAACACATGATTAGCAAGATTGACTTGACATAGGTTTAAAATTCTCCAAGGGGAGACACAGGCTAATGTTTCTGCTCCATCACAGTGGGCCTGGGAGGTACCTTGGCTGGGTCAAGCTATCTTTGGTAACAGCGTCTACCCTACAAATTTTACCTGTGTCCCCGAAATTTCCCTATTTGGTCTCTTGCTGGTGTGTACTCAGGGCTTTTTGCATAGTTCTGTGTGCTGAGATGCTGTGAGAGCTTTTTGTGGCCAACTGTAGGACAATGTGTCTCTTAAGGGAAACCAGGAAATAGCTTTGGAAGGCTACCAAGATGGGAGCAATTTGGACTGCTGAGAGGAAGTGGTGTATGGCATCTAATCTTTACTCACACCCACAATAGAAATGTGCCCAGACTTGGGCCGAGAGCTGTCTGCGTAGATGATGGGACATTTTATGCTAAATCGTGTGTCAGAGGGAGTCCAGGGTACACTGTGTCAATGCTTTAATTGCACAGCTTTCTTGATTCTAGTTAGATAGCTTTTGGCCTGTATTGGAAAATGATGTAGCACCCATGTGGTTCTGTGGTGAGAGCAGTTTAAGGTACACAGGTCTAAAGTAGTCAGTGCAGTTGAGCATGTACAAAGTGTCTGAGCATGTGCAGCAAATCCTTTTCTTGGACATTAAAAAAAAATACTCTTGGTGATTTCAGCTGCCTCCCCAGGAACTGGCAAGGTGACAGGAAAATTGGCTAGGCAGATTTCCAACTGGCAACCCTGATTTAAGACAAATATTCCCTGTCAGATTTATTTAGGAGCTAGAAATATCTACTTCCTGGTTTCTTCTCATCAACTTCTTGTTTCACTGCTTGCTCTTCACCATCCTATTTTCTGTCCACTCAAGGCAACCATTGGCTAGGGTGAGTACCACCTGCAGTTACACAAGACACCTTGCTCAGCATTCTGTGCTCAGACCAGGTCACATGGGAAAAGCTTATCCTTTGGTGACATTCCTGCTTCCCTGTCATGAACTTTTGAGGTGGGCTTGCTCTGGATGGCTGAAGACTTGTCTACCTCTCAGTGTGTAGTTTTGGGGGGGATATTGCTCTCTCCAGGACCCTCACACTGGCAGCACAGGTGGTTGGCATGGCAGTGAGTGCCTAGGGACAGCTGCCCTTGGGAGTCAGCACAGAGTGCCACAGGGCTGGGGAGAGATGCTCTGAGTGACACAACCTGGGGTGCCTGCACCCTGGTAGCACTGTTTTAACAAGTCACTTGAGTGTGGGCTTTTAAAGCTTGTGATAACTTGTGTAGAGAGAGCGAAATTAAGCCAATTAAGCCAATGCTTGGAGATAAGTGGCAGTGAATCTCTCTTGGGTCCTTTAGGTCCTCTTCCCATCCAAGCTGCGCTCTGTTAGAGCTCTTAAGGTCTTTGGTGGTGCTGTTAAGGACTTCAGTGCAGGCTGTACCCCCCAAACCAGGCTCCTCTGCCTCCAGGGTGCAGTTCATTTCAGTGGCCAGTCCTGCCCAAACCATGACACAGGGAGAAGCAGCCCTACAGGGAGCCCCAGCTGCTGGTCACTCAGTCATGGAGCTCTGTGCCACCCTTAGCTGCCCTTCCCCATCCCCCTTGCCACCCTCCATCCAGCACTAGTGCAGAGATTGCTCCTGGGGTCTCAGAAATACCCTGGCATGGACCTCATGCAGTCTGCAGGGCTGCTGGGGAGAGAACCCGCATGTCCTGCCCTATCTAGTCCCTGCTGTCCTTAATCCATCATGGGGTCACTTTTTGCTTTTCCTACATATTGGTCCTGTACCCTAAGGAGGAGCTGCTCCCTTGGCCTTTGGGCAGCTGGACACACATAATAAAACTGTCAACTTAGGACTTGATATTGCAACTTCTCCGGAGAGCTCAGGAAGGCTGTTGTTTTTTTCCTGGATGTTTCCTTGGGAGATCATGGTGGCTTGAGCATTCTTAGATAATAATAAGGGAAAAAAACATTAAACTGAAGTTTTGTAGCTCAACTTTTAAAGATGCAGTTTTGCAATAGCCAAACCTTACTCTATGTGGCCCCATAGGTCTCGCTGCCTATCCAGGGTGCACAGAACAGAGGCTAATGGCTTGTACTAATAGTAGAGCTGATGGAGCAGGAGGATGCGCTAAAGGTGGCTTCCTCCAAAGTCTTCAAGTTTTTTATTTGTAGACCTGAAGAGGTTTCTGAAGTGAGGTGCAGATTACTGCAAAGTGAGTTTCAGTTTTCTGACAGTGGGCCTGCTAGTCCAATTCACAATTAATCCCTGGGCTCCCAGGGACATGAGGAGCATGGGCTGAACCCCACTTCTGTATGCTGTTATGGAAGGAGGTAGTGTTCTTTTGAAGCCACAAACCTGCTATGCTTGTTCCATGCAGTTTCGTTATTGTTCAGCCTCAAGACCTTTAGGAAAATGCTGGAGACACTCTACTGACCTCATTGCAGCATGTCCCAGAGCTCTATGATCTAATATCAATTACAGCAAGGTTCTATATTAAAGCAGAGATTTACCAAGTTTCCATAGGGCTTTCAATGCTCGATTCCCATTAATTTAAAATGGAGTTGGATATTCCCTCAAGCAGCTTTGGAAATCTCATAAAACCAGAAAGTTTGGCATTTTGCTGAATGTGCCCTGTTTAGCCGGGGAGCTTTCTAGTGGTTACTTGTGTGAACTACAAAGGGTTGTCGGTAGTGGTCATTGTTTTGTCTGTCTCTTGTTTTCTCCCTTATGCTCTCCACATTTGGGCTCAGCTCTATTACCTTTAGCTCTGTTGATTTATAGAGATCCCTCAAAAAGTTGTGACATGGCCTGATTCTCTCTCACTTGGTTCATCCAGTTGTCCTCTTGCATTTGGATATCTAAGGTACTTTAGCTTTTGTAAGGTCCCAAGCTTTTTGGGACCTTTTCTAAGGTACCAAACTTTAGTAGCTTGGGAGGACTTAGCAGTCAGTCTCATGGGGCTGGATAAACCATATGACTAAGCAGTAACGTGGCGTAGTAGGGCTTCTACTGGGATAGAAACTGACCCTGGGATGCTTCTGCAAGATAAATCCTTTTTTTTAGAGAGAACCCAAAATGCACTCAAAATGTGTGCATAGACAGGTGAAATGAAAGTCTTTCTGGGACATGGGAAAGTTGACTTTGTNAAAAGACCTTTTTTACCTTTTTTTTTTTTTCTTTCTTTCTCTAGTTTAGTCAAGTAAGTTGTCTGAAACAAGAAAATCTCCTTCAAGGTATTCTGGAAGTTGCTAGGAATAAACATCAGTTATCTGAGGCAAGAGCTGGTCATTGTAACAGATCCTCTGCTCACCATCCTTGTGGGTTCTGGGTCATCTTTCTAAATGTCCTGCAGCAAAATCTCTTCCTAAGATTCTGAGCAGAGGAGATGTTGCCTCTGTGGTCCCAAGATAGGTCTTCCTGTTGAAAGTTGTCACTTAATCCTGCCACTGAAGCAGGAGATAGGGTCAGTGAGTCACAGAGGTGTTGTGTGTGGTGTGGGCTCCAGGCAGCCACCTGTCCTGTCTGCACCAAAGAGGAAAATTGCTTTCTAGTCTTGGCAATGCTGGCTAGTGATCTCAGTGGGGCTTAGAGGAAGAGGCTGGCATGAAGGACTATTTCGTGTGAGCAGGAAGGATTTCTCCCTCTCTCTCGAGATTATAACTACTCTTTTGCCTTTTCTTTCTCTTAGTTTCCCTTCCTTCTGTCCCCTTCCTCCTCTAGTATCTGCCATCTCTTGTAGTTCCCTCGTCTTCTTCAGCTTGATACTCTCTGATAGCAGCTCTGGAAGCAAGAAGCAACCTTGAGCAGCCCTGTTCCTTTCAGAAAAGTCTTCCTCATGAAAAGAGGCAGCAGAATTGCCCCCTAAACCACAGTATTTCCCTGTCAGTGCAGTAATAGGCTTTAATTATCCTCATTGCCCTCGCCTGGGATGTCTGTCCACACCCCTCTGCCCATCAGCCCTGGAGCACTGGTTAAGGCCTGGGCTTCAGTCCTTCATGTCTGATGTACCTGCTACCAGCCCTTTCCTGAACTGAGGATTGTTTGGTTTTCCTGGATTGACCTCAGACCTGGTTTGTTACCTTGCTTTTGTCTGATGATCTGTTAAGAAGACTTGTTTTTATCTGTTGTTGTGGGTCTATACCCTGTTGATGAGGTTACTGCCCAGCCTGGCTCATGGTCACTCTCTGCTTCCAGCCTTTTACTGAAGAGTTGGACCTTCCTCTTTCCTGACACTCCTTTGAGAGCTTCAACTTGGAGTAATTCTGCCTCTCAAGTTAGATACAGACAGAAAGCCAAGAGAAGTTCAACTTGAGCTAATTCTGTCTCTCAAGTTAGATACAGACAAAAAGCCAGGTGCAGTGTAGTCTCACTTGTGGACCTAGGGTCTGGTTGTGCTGTGTCAATGATGAGTTATTGGCTTGGTGACTGTATGCTATGTGCTCCGCACATAAGCAGGCGAGGGCATCCTGGAAGGCAGTGGCTGTTGCTGGTACTCCCAGACTGCACAGTGCTGGTGGCAATCCCAAGCAGTACTAAACTCTGTTTCACTTATATCTACAAATGCTGACACAGTCAACTGAAGCTGTTCTGACAGCAGCATTTAATAGTTTTGCTGTCTGCAAATCCCTGGGTTCCTGTACTTGCTGACAATGAATGTGTGTTTTTAGAAGGCTGTATTTACTGTCCCTAGAGCTAGATTTATAACCTAACCATCTATACACCTGTATACACAGACCACTATGAAAGACAGTGGAAGGGAGGCGGGGATGTGTTGCATGTTCAAACAGACCAAGAGGAAAAAAGGCAGTGGCTTTTGTGCATCTTGGCATACTGAAGTCAGCATATGGTTAACTCCTCCACCCTGAGGGAAGGGAGGCCAATCCAGGGGCATCCAGACATCTCTCCTTCCACAGTGCTTTTGTTGTTTGTAGTGTGGGAGGAAGATGTGATTGAGGATGTGCTACAAGTTGCAGTGCATGGAGCTATGCCTCATGTGAAGTCCAACAGGCTCGCTATTTTCCTAGTGCTTTGCTCTATCCTTACAACATGCTCAACCCTGCCATGTTTATACCAGTGAGGAAGGTGTCAATGGTCAGTAGCAGGGTGTTTTCAAGGTGGGATGTGAGCCTCTGAGGCGTCTTTAGCCCTTGGAATCACTAGTGAAGGGTTACCATGCATTAGGGCCAGCGGCAGGGTTAATAACAAGGGATCTGCTTTTGGTTTCTCCTCTCTGATTTTAGAAAATTGTGTCAGAGAAGAATTTTAGTGCTCTCTGCCATGTTTCACTTCTATTTTCTCTTTAGACTGGCTACAGCCATGCTCATTTCTGCCTTAACAGATTAGGTGCTGTCACTGCACACAGTTGCATCCCACCCTAGGGGTGGCTGCATTTTGGTGATTCATACTAACCCAGAGGAGTGCCCGCTTCTTATTCCATCAATTTGATGGAAAGAGGCAGCATGAGCTTGTTGTTCATATGATTACTAGAGTGTCTGCACAGCAGAAAGCTGCATTTGTAATTAATATCTGTACCGATGGCCTTACAGTTAGCCATGTTTCATTACTGTGTGGGGATTCTCTCTTCTGCAGCTTCAATGGCTGGGTCTTTCCTTGATGCTGTGGCTAACAGCTGCTCAGTGGTCAGAGGCAGTCAACTGTCCTGATCACTTTTAAGCTTGAGCAGAGGTGGCTTAATTGTGGTGTATGGCAAGGAAGCCATTACGGTCTTCCTCTTGTTGCTTAATATCTAAATGAAGCTTCCAGTCAACAGTATGTTGAGAATGTTAGAAACATGTTCTGGCTAGCTCAGCTAAGGTGAAGGATTTTTTATGGTGTTTGTCCTAGGAGTATCTCCTATGTCCTTTGGTGAGCAAAGTTGGGGTGGTGAAGACACACACACTTTTGCAGCCTGTAATGCTCTCTCAGGACCAGGATTTTCTGGCCCATTTCAGGAGCAAAGTTAGTGGTAGGTAAATCATATTGATACTGATTTGCAGGTTATTTTTCCCAAGGACTTCATCAGCCAGGGTTTGGCTTGAGCTGAGGGAAGCACTTTTAGTGGGCCCCTACAAAGCACTGAAGTTTTGTGTTATTCAATGTTCTGCTGGGATTTCAGGAGTGTTCAACGGAAGCAGATGTGGGAGTGAAGCAACTAGATGAGAGGTGGGAAATTCTATAGTTGGGGGGTGGTGGAACAGAGGGAGATTTTATATGGACTTCTGGAGCAAATCCTCCATGGGAATAGCTTTGGGTACAAACAATAAAAGTAAGCACAGCTCAGCTTTCTCTGGGGCTGAGTGGCAGTTTTGCAACAGATCTGCAAGAAATTGTGGAGGCCCCATCCCTGGAGGTGTTCAAGGCCATGCTAGATGGAGCTTTGAGCAACCTGGTCCAGTGGGAGGCCTGTGGCAGGGTAATTGGAACTGGATAATCTTTAAGGTCTCTTCCAACCTAAACCATTCCATGATTCTATAAGAAGCTTCATATGGCAGGTCTCAGACATGCTGCTGTTCTTACCTGGTCCCATCCTGTTTGTTTTCCCTTCTCCCCCTCCTCTCCATGTAGAGCAAGTGCTTTGGGACAGCAGCCTCATCTTCCTGGGTGTTTTGAAAACACTTAAAACATACTTGGTGCTGAGTAAATTACTGATATTGTTGTTATTATTGCATTAATTAGCTCAGAGCCCTTTTGCATGCACCAGACCAGATTATCATAGCAATTTGTTTATAGTGCTGTGCCACAACAATCTGGGTCTCTCAAGCTCTGGGCCTGCTGTGCCAGAGGCTGTGGGTGGCAGGAGTGGAATGGACTTGGGGCTGGCTGCAGTGTGTCCTCCTGCCCTATGGCTGATGCATGAGAGCTCGCACTCTTCTTCAGCATACAATAAAACAGTCTGCCACAAACACTGTGGAGTGGGGCAGTCCTTCTTGAAGGACTCCTAGCTGGATGCGGTAGTTTTTCTACCTTTATTGCACGTGGCAGCAGTGAACTAGACCAGTGCAAAGACAGCAGTGACCTGAAGTCCTTTTGGTAATTTTTCCTTTCTGCAGTGTCCCTTGATTTCCCCCCTTTTTCTCCACAGCTGGCTTAGCAGACAGGATATGCTGATCCAAACAGGATTGTTTGGCCTAAGGGGTGGTATGACTTGCCCAAGACAACGCACTAGTCAGGAGTAAGCCCAGGGACTTTTGCTGCCCAGTTGTGTGTTTTAACTGTTCCGTCTTGTGCCCCAGGACATTCAGATCCTGTTGGAAGCACAGCAGATGGAGTCAGGCGGCAGGTCCAGCTCCAGCTGGCTGGCAGGGAAAGGGCGAAGCAGCAGCACCAGTACCCTTGCTGATTTATTCATGAGACAGTGCTTAGAAGAAGGGGAGGATTGATTTGTCTGTCAAATGCAACATCAAACCATGTGGCCTGCAAGGGGAGGACTAATTGTGCTGCTGACAGAGGCGAGCACTGACTCAAGCAGTCAAGCACCTTTTTATTATGTTTTCCTGCTATTCAGCCCTTCTTTTTTTCATCTATCCTATTATCTTGGGCAATTTATTGATGCAAAGTCAAATTTAAGTGGTTACTTTGACTGCAAAAATGAGAAAAAAAATGTCTGAACTGAATACAGTGAGGTGTTGCAACAGTCTATCCATTATGGTTATTTGGAACCAGTTTGAAGCTGTCTGGCTGTACAAGCCACAGTAGAACCTCTATGGTAGCAGAAGGCCTTCAAGAGTCTGAGTCCCGTATTCAAAAGTACTTTATGGGCTCTTAAGAAAAGTGACCCAAAGCATTCAGGATGTAGGTTCTTGATTTTTGAAAGCATCAAACTGCCTGCCTTTGAAATCAATGACAGAGCTGCCTTTGTTGTTGTTGTTCGTTTGATTGTTTTAAAAAAAGACAATGTTCTGTAAGTACAGTGTGATGGCTGTGAGGCAGCTGTTCTTGAAGATAGGACAGGGCCCTGCTTAAATGGGCTCTGCCTGTTTTGTGAGCTGCACAAGCAGCATCAAGTCTAAATTAGCATGGTGCTGAGTTAATGTGTGCCTGGGTTGCAACACAGGGCAAATGAATCACAAGCCATGAGCTCACATCAGAACTGCCTCCACCACTGCTACCCTGAACGGCTCCTCATCCTCGTCTTTGCAAGAAAGATGTGGGATTAAGGACAAATGACCTGTCATGTGTCATGCAATCAATGAGGTTGGCTTTCTTTTTTTTTTTTTTTTTTCCAGACTGTTTCCCATCTTGTTTGGCAGCTTTATCTGCACTCCAGCAGGTGGCTTTGGCCTGTTCCCCACAGAGATGAAGAGATTTCAGTTCATGGGGGATACCTTCAGAGATCTCAGACTTTGTTTGGTCCTGGGTGGTTCTTGCTAAGGGTTCCTAGCCCAGGCCTGGCTGGTAGTCTGTACAGGTGAGGACAGTCATTTGGAAGATTTCCAATTACTGCAACGGGTGCTGAGTTAAGCCTGCACTGAGGGCGCAGGAAAGAATTCACTGTCTTTACTAATTTGGTTCTCAGATTCTCCCCCACTGCTCTGCTAAATGGACCTCAACCCTGATCTTGAAGCAAGCATTTTGCAGAAATTTACACCCCTACAGGAATCGAGTGGCTCCTCCTTTCACTTCCAGCCTCTCCTTTCCTTACAATTTCTGTTCCTCCTCCACAATTCTTGGAGGCCATTTATCCTCTAGTTGCAAAATGAGCCTCCCCCTCCCCTATTTTAGCTTCTTGCTGTCATCAGGCTGTTGAACATGATTCCATCCTGTGTTGCAAAAATAATCACTTTTTAATTATGTAAAAAAAAGGGGGTTGTAAAAGCTCTTCAAAGCCCTCTGTCTCCGAGCCCTGCTGCAAAGCAAAAGCAACATGAGCCTGGCAGTTTGTTTATGTGTTCACTGTGAGCTGTTCCTTTAAGCCACGTATTACACCCTCCACCAGTGTTTAGTCATGAACGAAAATGCCAGCTGAGAGATTCCAGGCTTGTTTTGAAAGCAAAGAGAGACTAATTTGAGCAAGAACTGAATGCCTTCCTCCCAGCTCCTTTCATCCCCACAGAGACAAATTAGGGATACTGTCAGCATGAGGGCAACATAGTTGGAAAGCCAACTGTTCTGCAGAGCATTTTCAGAAAATCTTGTGGATTTGGCAGATAGGACATCAGTGAAAGTAGCCAGCTACCTCCCAAAAATTAACACCCCCACCACCCCCCCCCCCATCAGAGAAATGCTGCTTGCAGTTTGATTTGATGCTTTGTGTCTCACTATGGTGTTTTTAGGACTTTACAGGGAGTAATGAATCAAGGGACTCAACTTACTCATTCTTAAGGCTTCCTTTTTGCTATGGTGCCCCTGTGAAACGATAATAGCAAGGGCCTGTAAGAAACCCATTGATGTCTCTTATTCACACTGCCTGGTTTATAGATGTTTGCTAAGCAGGGCGCTTGCTAATACATGCCATTGAGTGCTTTTTTCTTTTCACTGTGCTCTGTTTCTTCTCCCTTTATAGTTCCTACCCAAAGAATCTGGGAGAGAGTAATTTTTATAGCTCTTAGCAGTCACAGAGGCTTTGGGGGCAGCAGCATAGTTAGCCATGGGACTCTATTCTGTGTCCCAGGTTGAATGTTCCACTGGGCTGTTATTGAATTATTGTACAGAGTTTTTTTGCTCTCCTGAAAAAATCTCCCTCTACCTGTGGGCATGAGATATGACCCCTTGGAATGTTCTGTAATATAAGTAACAGATGGGAATTTAAGGGGCAATTTTCATGCATTTCTTATAGATGAGAGAACTTTGTTAGGTGAAACATTCAGATAATACAGGGACAGGTGTCATAGAAGATCTGGGATCTCCAGTTGCTGGGTGTTGTGGTTTAGCCCCATCTGGCAACTAAGCACCACACAGTTGCTTGCTCACTCTCCCTCAGTGGGATGAAGGAGAGAATCAGAAAAATGAGAAAGCTCATAGGTTGAGATAAAGACAGTTTGATAAGTAAAGCAAAAGCCACGCACACAAGCAAAGCAAAACAAGAAATTCATTCAGTACTTCCCATTGACGAGCAGGTATTCAGACATCTCTGGGAAAGCAGGGCTCTGTCCTGCCTAAGGATTACTTGGGAAGACAAATGTCCTAACTGCAGATGTCTCCCCCTTCTTTCTTCCTCCCCTGGCTTTTTGATGCTGAGCACGACATCATATGGTGTGGGGTATCCCTTCAGTCAGTTTGAGTCAGCTCTCCTGTGTCTGTCCCTTCCTAACAACTTGTGCTCCCCCAGCCCACTCACTGGTGGGGGTGTGTGAGGAGCAGAAAGGGCTTTGATGGTGTGTAAGACCAGCTCAGCAGTAACTGAAACATCCCTGTGTTATCAACACTGTTTCCAGCACAAATCCAAAACATAGTCCCATACTAGCTACTGTGAAGAAAATTAACTCTATCCCAGCCAAAACCAGCATACTGGGTCATGTGCATTATGCTAGATCACACTTTCTGTTGTAAGGTTGAGGTGGAGAAACTCCAGGCTTGGATATTTGCCTGGATTTCTGTGGATGACTACTCAAATGAGAAATCCTGTGTTCTCCTAATTCTCTGCACCTGAGCTGTGATGATGAAAAGGAATACAACTTTCCTGCTAGCATCTTGGTGAGGCTGGGGTGAGAAAACCTGGGAATGGGCAAACCTGAAGAACAGACAGGCCTTGCAAAAAAACAATCAGACTTGAGCTTTTGGCATGAAGAATTGAGGGAAAGGCAAAAGAGAGGTAGAGAGGTGGGATGGTGAGCGGGACAGGCAGGAGGAACCTGAAGATTTCTATCCCAGCTCTGTACCTACCTTGAAAGCCAAACTTGGATTGGTGTTTTCAACCTGTCTTGCCTCAGTTTCCTATTTGAGCTACAGTGAGTGATTCTGACCTATGATATGGATGCAGGTATGCCTGGGAGGACGGATATCTGCAAAGCGTTGTGATGCTGAGTGTGAAAGAAGAGCAAGGTATTCTTTATTGATACTACATTGTACCAGTCAGAAAACAGCTGTGTTTGACTTCAGAAGCCTCCTACCCCAAGAGAGGCCCACAGTTAAATCCTTGTCCACCATCCTGAGGACAAGAGGACTCTGGAGGTTAGGCAGTGTCTTTCCCTGGCAGAGCTGTGTGCCATAACCCTGTGTTAGCAGTTCATTTGCCTGTTGCACAGGGTTGTAGGCCTCATTGTAAGCCCGAGAATCAGTCAGAACAGTGATGCATTTGGCTGTCACGCTGGGATTCAAATACCTCACGAGTCAGTTCATCTCTTGATTTTGCAAATACTAAAGTAATAAACCTCTTGAAAGAAGGTTTCTGTTTGTCCTGTTGTACTACCACATTGTTTAGACACCAGTTAGAGGAGGTTAGAGTCAAAGCGAAAAACTGATGAATTAATAAATCAGCTTATAGAGCTTTGTAGTGATTTATTCTGCTCTTTGGTCCTTTGGGTTTGCATGCAGCTCATGAACAAGCTTATTATTCTATCATGATTCATAGCTTTGTGGAGGAAGCTGAGTGTATATGTGCCACCAGGGAAGACAGAAGGGCTGAAGATGGAGTATTTGAAGTGGAGATCAGGCAGAGGTCACACTGGAATGTGGAAGGAAGAAGGAAAAGCAGAGGCTGTCCCTGCAGCCAGCCAGTGAATGACAGGGCTGATGGATTGCTATGTGTGCAACGTAGCCGGTGCAGGAGATGACCCTCTGTGATCAAGGCTTAATTTTGTCACTGCTCTTTGGCATTCCTTTTAGAGATTTCAGAGATCTCGTAGTGACCGGAAAATGCTGTAAAGATCTCCTACTGATAGGAAGCTTTGCAATGAGCTTACATAGAGGCTGTCTTGAGGGAGGCTTCAATTCTTCCGTCTGTACCCTGGGACTTCGCTATTCTACTTCTCTCTTCTACTTCTCTCTTCATAGGAGCGATTTCAGCCTTTCTTCACCTCAGTGGCTGAGTTTCTTACAGGGATGTTTTACCCTACCATGCATGAAGGTACCTTAGAAGTCCCTTGTACTCCCCTTATCATATATGACATGGTGTCCTACTTACAGTGCTGCACAGCTGGTTTATGCACGTCGAGAGCCCCTCTGTCACTGGAGATTAATGCGGCAAACAGAAATTGGGAGGCAGCTTGAGACAGGGCTTCAAGATGTCCCAGCCCATCATCTGTGCGTCTGATCTAATCTGTCAGTCAGTCTCCTTGGCAAGGGAGCAACAGTGTAAGCCAGGCTGCTTAGCCAGATGCTGTGGTATGTTTGGTGTTTCAGAGCTGTCAAGGAAGAAAGGAGATGCTCTGGCCTTTAGCACCTCCCTTTATTTTTCCAGAATGAAGCTGAGCTGTATCTGAAGGGACAGCTCTGCACAGCTCTGTGTGAAGGGAACAAGGTCAGGGGAGCCCAATACATGCTGCTCATATCTGATCCCTGTGCCCAGTGATGCCCTTTATTTTCATAGGGACCTCCTCAGCAAAGGCATTTTGGTAGAACCTGACAGCTGCTGATGCAGCTGTGGATGTGTTTTCTCTGCTATGACCTTGGGAGGCCTCCTTTGTACATCCTTTTCTCTAGAATCACGGTGGGACTCTGGTCTTATTTGCTTTCCCTTTGGCCTGATGCAGACGTTACTCTGCTGAGGTTATTTGCCCACAGTGGCATAGGACATAGGAGCTTGAGAGAATAAACTTTTTCATAGTGTTCACAGAGATGCTGTCCTGTAATTCTTCAAAAACATTTTTCATCAAAACTTGCTCTGGCAGGGCATTAATTCATCATATAGAATCACAGAATTCTCCTGGTTGGAAGGGACCTTTGAGATCAACCATACACACACCAAAAAAAATCCCCCCAAAATCCACTCAAAAAAAAACCCCAAATCCCACCAAACAAATCACCCAACCCGACAATCTCTGCCACTAGAACATACCCTGAAGTGCTGCATCTACACGTTTCTTAAATACCTCCAGGGATAGTGGCTCTACCACCTCCGTCAGCAGGCTGTTCTGGTGCCTGACCACCCTCTTAGTGAAGTAATTCTTCCTAATATCTAATCTAAACCTCCCCTGCTGCAACTTCAGACCATTTCCTCTGGTCCTGTCATTATTCCCTTGGGAGAAGAGGCCACCACCCACCTCTCTACAACCTCCTTTCAGGTAGTTGCAGAGGGCAAGGAGGTCTCCCCTCAGCTGGTTCCCTCAGCTTCTCCTCATAGGACTTGTTCATATACTGGGCAATGAGGTGCAGATTCTGTTTTCTATGTGTGCATGTTATTGAAGTTTGGATTCACTACATCTAAGCTGAGGAATGCAAATAAACTGCAAGTGCAGTTGTGTGTGTTGGCCATGGCATTGCAGTCAGGTAGCGCATAGTCACTGCACTCAGAGAGAGGTTGAGAAATCAACCCATCCAAGTCCATTTACCTCCTGGCCATGCCCTCCTCTCTCACTGGTTATAAAAGCGGCTTGGAACAACTATTCTCCTGTATTCCCTTGGGTCTTTAAGGTTAAAATAAGTCTCCAACCCTAGAGAGAAGACCTCTGTGAATTGCATCAAGAGGTAAATCATTCATTGTGATGCTTTTTTGTAGTGCCTGGTGCAGTGCAATGATGGGCAGACACAATATACAGATCTGTGAGTGTTTGTACGAGTAATTTAGAGATATAGGTGAATTTGAGAGTGCTTTGTTTGCCTTAGCCTATGTGAGATCAAATGACCATCCAGCTATGTTTTCTTTCTCCTGTGGTGATAAATAGTGGATGCCTGAGGAAGAATGTAAGAACAGGGCAAGCATGTAGTGACACCTCCTTAATATACTCTCTCCACCTCCAGAGATTTATGACTTTCCTAGCAAAATATGGATTCATTACATTCAGTATCTCTAGATGGGATTTTCTCCCTGAATTTGTATAGTTGCTTTTTCAACTTAGGAGAATTTATAGCATCCAGCCCCCTGAAGCAAGGAGTTCCACTGCTCAAATTCTGTTGGTGTCCAAACCACAATATTTTGTGTTGGCTTTACTCGTAAAGCAAAACCAATAACTCAAAGAGCTGGAGAACCCTAGGCAGACATCGTTGATGCTCCTGAAAACTGAATGCATTTCAGTGGAACTGTGAGTCGGCACAGTGTTGCCTGGAGCTTAGAAATATTTTCAAGACTCCTGGCACAAATATTTCTTCTAAAAACCAGGCTCCCGTTTGTCTCTGTTCCAGGACTCTGGGAGTCTCCTGAAGATGGATCGCAGACAAGCATTTCTTCGATGTATTTTGAGGGGAGACCTTATCGCTCTCTACAACTACCTGAAAGGAGGCTGTAGAGAGGCGGGGGTTGGTCTCTTCTCCCAAGTTACAGATGATAGGACAAGGGGTAACCGCTTCAAGTTGCGCCAGGGGAAGTTCAGGTTAGATATTAGGAAATATTTCTTTACTGAAAGGGTTATCAGGTATTGGGACGGGCTGCCCAGGGAGGTGGTTGTGGCACCATCCCTGGACGTATTCAAAAGAGAAGTTGACTTGGTGCTCAAGGATATGGCTTAGTGTTGGGTGGTGTGGTGTGTTGTTTATGGTTGTTGTGGTTTTTTGGATTTTTTTTTTTTTTTTTCCCCATTGGTTGGACTAGATGATCTTAAAAGGTCCCTTCCAACTTTGGTGATTCTGTGATTCAAATCTGCTGTTAGTAAGGCTAGGAAAGAAAGTAAGTTAATTTTTCTCCTTCGCATCAGCTTATAGTTATGTGCAATAGTGCAATCGCAAGATTCCCCTACTTAAGCAAGGTAAAGGCTGACTTCAGCAGCCTCCTCTACCTGTGTGGTGTTACAGCAATGCTGGTGTAGAAAAGCCAGTGGTTAATTGTGTTTGACTGGCTGCTTTTGCTAGGTGCTGAGAAGGTTGTATACTCTCTTTGCTGGGAAGTGGGCTCAGAGTTGGAGAACTTTGTGATAGGAAAACATCAAGGGAAAGCAGAGAGTGGCAGAGCGATTCTGTGGTGGTGAGAAATGTAAATAAAGGTTCTGCTGAAACAACACGAGCATTCAGGTGTCTCATCAATCCCTTTGACCCACAACACTAACACCCAAGCTGAAAAGAGTGCATTTACATTCCAAAGAGAGGTAGAAGCTATATAGGATGAGGCACTTTATCTGTTTGGTGATCCTGGGACTAGGTTAAAGAGGCAAGAATGGACTTATTTTCTTCTATGCTTCAGTCATGTGCAAAACATGAGACTGTGCTTGCACAAATAGTTTGCAGCAAGAGGTCTCCATCAGGGAGACATCTCCAGGGTGTACATGGCTTGATGTCACTTTGTCAGAGCTGCACCTGCTTACACCAGCTTTGAGAGTGGCTGAGGGCCAGATAGCACTTGGGTAATCAGATGGGAAATAAGGAAGTGACTTTGATTAAAGCTGAGAGACAACATGTGGGGGAACAGTGGGAAGAACAACTCAGAGCTAGTGGAAGGGAAATCTTCTGGAAAAAATGATAGGGAAGGATTTCTGTTGTTGTAATGGATGAAGTAATAAGAAAAGAAAGGCTCAGAGAAGGCTGCAGGTCTCTGGGAGATATGACAGCTTGGGACAGCAACAGGAGATCAGCCAAATTCTCCTGTCATCACATTTCAGGCCCACTATGGGCAAGTGGCACAGCAGCTTTTGGAAAAAATACTAAAACCTAAAGAGTTTTCCAAACAGTGGGCCCCTCTGCTTAAGGAGACATGGAGAATAAATAAGAAGTCTGATTCTGGGTTGTGCTGGCCACCCTCTGTTGTATGCCAGAAGTCAGGATTTGGCCCTATGCTGTATAGTGTACACTGTGAAAAGCTCACATTGGTTTATTGCTGTGGTGGAGTCTCTGCTCCCTCTGCGATCCTGCAGGGAGTTGGCAGCTAGGAGACTCACAGGGGATGGTGACATTGTGTGGATGGTGTGGGCAGAGCTAATCAGGAACACTTCCATGGAGCTGATGCAGCAGGTTAGGCTCTGGGATTATGAAATCTCTGAACCAGTGAATTTGTTGCACAAACCTGCCTTGCTGTGTTTCAGGAGACAGGCAGGGGCATGTGCTTATATTTATGCATCTATCAGAAAATGCTGCTCTCCAGCACCTCCAGAACTGTATGGGCAGTTTGCGTGGTGTCAGACTGGTGGGAGCATGATGGGCTTTGCTGCACCCCATTGACATTTTTTCTTGGCTCTGCTGTGCAGCCTTCTGAAAGGAATTTTTTTTTTTTTTTTTTTTTTTTTGAGAGCTTCTTGGCTATAAATTTGACACGCCAAAACAAGTTTGCTTGTTCTTTTTGTCCCTCTGGTTGCCAAGATGTATATAATACGACAAATGTAGGAGGAAACTCTGAATGAACAGAGAGAACAGTTACCTAACCTTCCTGTTGTCCTGAAGGTGTGACTTGTTAAAGCCATTAGATTGAGACAGGAGGAAATACAGGATGCGTGTGTGTGGAGCAGAGGGGAACACAAACTACATTAGAGCTTTGAGCAAACCATGTGAGACCCTGTATGATTGAGTCACTCTGAAGGGAGGTACAGTCTGTCACACATACTGACTGTAATGAGTATGAACAAACCCAGAACAGCTGGGTGTAGCATATGGAACATCCAGAAGGCAAGAAAGCTGAAATAGTTCCCTTTCCTCTGCTCTTTGCTTATCCTGGCCCTGATTCAGGACCACACTGGGGACTGTGCTCATTCTTTAGGCCTGCACTTTAGGTCCCAATGATTTCTGTGACAACGAGTTTCAGTTTTACTGTTGACTTAATGAGTTTTCTGTGCAGATAAGCTCTTGTGTGAGTGCAGTTGGGGTACAGCATCCCTTAATCCCAGACTTTGTATAAGGGCACCGGCTCTTCTGTGGATCTCAGGTGGGAGACCAGGTTGCATTCTTTCTCCTGGGTACAAGCTGGGGCTGTAGGTGGGCCTTCATAAAGAAGGCAAGGAAGAAACATAGGATGGAGTCATCTTGTTATTCACAATTAGCCCATGGTGTTTTTACTTTCCCTTAGCATTGATCACGTTTTTGATTTTTAAATCAAATTGTTTTCTTCATCTGCATGCTACACACATGGGAATAGCTGCTCCACTACACTCAGAGGTAGCAGGTTTGCTTGAGCCTTCAGAGAGAATTTGGAAGAAGTTTTCTACTCTTTTCCACTTTTTAAAAATTTTTATTTCCATCAGAGGATGCAGGGACAGAAGGACACAGCAGATAATCAGGCCCCATTGCCAACATTTCTGTAGTAAAGCAGTGACAGAAGGAATGAATTGTGGCATAGGCAATGTATATGGGTGTATGAAAAATGTGAATGTGGTATAAGTGATCTCACCCATCATTTCTGGCTTTAATGCCCAAGAGAGGATAATTATCAGCTGCTGTTGCACAGGGATATGATGGTGGGACTGGGGAGAGTCTGTCAGAAACCAGCAAGAGGAGCAGAGGAATTCACAGAAAGTCTGCTTATTCCTTGTTAAAAATTCCCCTCTGCGTGTGCCCATAAGGGTGTGTGTCTATGGCTTTTGCACTTGCCTCAGCATTTTTGGGTGGGCTGTGAAGCTGATTTCCTAAGCAGTCTACACCCCCTGCTATGCAAAAGCTGGCCTGAACATTTGTTATGTTAGTAAAATGCATCTTTGTGGTACCCTTTAAGCAAGTGCCTCATTTTAGATAAAAATCTGTTTGTGATTATTTAGGCCCCTTTCAATTTATTGGTTCCTCTGATATCCTAAACCTATTAGTTCTCAACCCATCCACAAAATCTTCCAGAGAAACAGGATCAACAAGACCTGAATGTCTAATTGACAAATTAAAAACAAACAAAACCCAACCAGGAATGAAAACAATCAATTCAAATTAAAAGAAAAAGTATCAACAAAACAAAGCCCAGCCCAAGGGTTTCAGACTCTACTTTGTATGCCACAGGAAGGGGGTATGAAAGCACAGCTGCTTTCTTTGTGTTTTTTTCCTCTGCACCTCCCTTACAAGAAAATCATACCTAATCACCCAGTCTCCCAGTGGATAGACTGGTATTGTACCCTGTAGGCAGCTTGTGAGCTGACGGGGCAGCCCTCCCTGGAGAACCAGCCTGAAGTCAGTGGGAGTGGCTAGATGGCAGTCATCTCTAGCTCAGCAGTGCCCCTGTTTGGGATACTGTGGCCCTAGTTCTCTCTGTGTTGCTGTTCAGCAAAGGCCAAAAGGTACAAAAAGAAAAACAAAAAAAAAAACAAACAAAAAAACCCACCCCCAAACAAAACAAAAAAACAGGATGTGGAACTTCAAGGAATTTTTCAGCAAACCCCAGCGTTGACATTACAACATATTTGCTTGCTCCACAAGCAAAGTCTTGCTATTACCTGCTATTCTCAATGGTGCATTTTATCTCTATTCAAGTAGTCATTCTACAGTTTTGTTTTGTTTTTTTTTGTTTTTTTTTTTTTTAAAATACAGTCTCCAGAAGACTTTAACGTTAACATTAAAAAGATAATGAAAACAGGCAAACAGACAAATCATGATGCCCAGTGCTTTGCTTCCTCATTGATAAAACTTGAGAGCTGCTCTCCTCCACAAGAATTTGACTTTCCAGACTGCTAGTCATTTATGGTTTTATTTATGAAAAGGAGAAAAAATGAGTTTCCATCACAGCACCTAAGCATAATAGAAAGGGAAAGCTTTCATGCGTTCTGCATGGGGCTGTGCTGTCAGGCTGTGCAAGTGGTTAATAACGCCATTTCTTTCATTGCAAACCAAAATCTGTCGTCCAGCTTGATCACAGAGCTCAAAAATATGTTTGAGTTTGATAATGTGCCTGTTCTTTCTGCAGCCAAAACTTTCTGCTTTGTACTTTCTTTCCCCTTTGCAGTGTTTTTTTGGGGTAATGCAGCCTTGCCCCTTTGAGTGCTGCTTACATTGTTACTGTTAATAATTATCTGTATTACAGTAGTTCTTAGAGGCCCCAACTGTTACTGGCTCAGTGCATGTAAGAGACAATCTCTGCCTGAGGAGCTTAAGGTCTAAATAGGCAAAGCAGATAGTGGAAATGTTATCAGTCTTATTTTACAGAGAGCTTAAATGGCCTGCTGAAAGGTCACACAGGGAGTCTGTGGTGGAATCGTGACTGGAATACAGATTTCCCCAGTTTAATTTCACCATCTCAACCAGGTTCCTTGTTAAGGCAGGCAGCTGTGAGGAGGCCACCTTTGTGTGTGTGTCTTTGGGTGCAATTCTGGATTTGCAGATGCCCTTCTGGTCCAAGTGTGTCTGCCAGGAGCTTCGGGTGCTGGAATAAATGCACATCTAGCAAATAGCAGCTACAAGATGCAAGCGCACCTGGAATGCACATCTCTAAGTAGTTCAAGGACAGAGCCTTCAATGAGGTGGCATATGTTGTTAGAGTTATTATTTAGACCTTCGCTATTTTTGACTATGTTACAAAAATATGTGGGATACTTATAAAAGATGGTGATCAGTCTAATTTTGGACTGATGGAGAGCACAGTCTTGTGGCTGGTATGCATAGTTGTATGGGCTTTGATGTTCAGAAGCAGGTAAGCAAAGAAACTCAAACTTTGCAAGAAAGCCAGTGTTTTAAAGTGTTGAACACTTTGAAGTGTTAGGATAAAATACATGCTTGAAAAAATGCCAACAAACAAGGCTGTGGGGTGTACAGGTTCCTGTGTGAAGGGAACCACGTGTGTGCTGAAAGTGGCTCTGCTGTATCTAAAGGTCTGGCAAATGGCTTCTCTTGGGCTGAAAACCTGTGCGATGTAGGGGTCCTCTGTTTCTGAGTTTGAAGAAACACTGTACAATAGTTTTGACTATATTTTTTTGGAAACTAGATAGAGTTTAGGACTCTAATAGGATAAGGGGTAATGGCTTTAAACTAGAAGGGATATTTAGATTGCATATTAGGAAGAAATTCTTTACTGTGAGGGTGTTGAGGCGCTGGAACAGATTGTCCAGAGAAGTTGTGGATGCCCCAGCTCTGGAGATGTTTAAGGCCAGGCTGGATGGGGCTTTGAGCAACCTGCTCTATTGGGAGGTGTCCCTGCCTGTGGCAGGGGGGTTGGAACATGATGATCTTTGAGGTCCCTTCCAACTCTAACCATTCTATAATTCTATGATAATATAGAATTAGCACAACCACCTTTCTTAGCTATTGTTTTAAGCAAGATTTTAAAGAACTACTATTTTCCTTACATTTCTAGTCTACTTTTCCATTGCCTGCAAGTAGAAAACTCAATTTTCCTAAGTGTCAATGTTTATCTAAAATATAATACTTATTAGCAGTTTCAATGCATTTCGATGTATCTTTGGGTTTTTTTTTTTTTTTTTTTTTTTTAATTTCACAAAACTCCTTACATGTATAGTTGAAATTGATTTTAATTTGAAACTCAGCCTTAACTGAGTCAATATTTCTGCAATCTACCTTTGCTTGTTTTTAAAGGAAAAGGGTATTTCTGTTGCTGCAAAGGGACATGATGTTTGCTCCGAGAGTTAGGAGCCTAAAGACCCAGAGTTTAAAGAACTTTGGCTGGTTGTGGCTACAGGATTTCTGAAGGCTGTGCTTACGTTATCTACTCTCTCACTATGTGCTGGAGTCAAGGTACAGCGCCACAGAACTTTTTGAGAAATTTCAGCCTTTGAGTAACATTCTTGGTTTCCTAAGAAGTCAATGGGTGGTTTTGGTGTTGGTTTTTTTTTTTTTTTCCATTTTTTTTTTTTTAATCAGTGTCTGAATTGGATTAAGGCAGTTTATTTAATTGAAATGTGAAGGCAGATATTTGTGAGCTAATGCATATTGCTGAATGCAATTCCTTTCCATCTTGTTTTTTTTTTTTTGGATGCAATGTGTTCTTAGATTAAAGTTGCCTTTATGGTCAAATGGTTTCTCTTTGACTCCCTTTTGAAACTTACCTTTCAATTAATGTGTTTGCCATTGCTTTAATTTTAAAACTCTATCATTAAAAAGCTTTTAGACAGCTGTGAAAGGACTGTAAGTGGCGTGGAGTACTGAAAATGCCTCCCTATGTTTGTTAGCCTGAAAGAACTTAAAAATTGCTACTGAACAATCTGATCATCCTCCTCTGCACCAAAGTCACTTCCAACCTTAAACCCAAAAATCGTTTCAAATGTAGCATATAGAAATGCCCTGTGGAAACACTGGAACACTTTGGGGAGATGAATCAAAAAGATGTAAAATTTAGCAACACAGCCTCTTTGATCAAAGGATGATATATCATACTTGCCATATGATACATTCCTATATTCCGTTAGCCTTGGGAAATACAGCTCTATATACAAATGAACATGAACGTTACCAATTATAAGTGGAGACACTTTGCCAATATTGAAATAATTTCATTACAGGAAATCTTTAACTTTTAAAAATATTCCAAATGAAATTTCAGCACTGCTTCCAAAGTAATGAAGGAGAGAATGGGTTGCTTCCTTTTCAGCTTTCTAGTTATAAATGATTATTGGAAATATTTTTTTATTTCCAAAGGCTGTAACATCAGAGACAGAAATAGAATTGTCCTTCTCCAGGACGTCTTTATTTCCTGTACTGAATAAAAATTTAATATATTTTTGTCAATAAACAAAGATTTTGATTTATGAACATGCAGCATTTTAGCTACAGGTAGAAACAATGTTATTTAATTTGCTGCTGCATTCAAGAGTTTTCTGCAAACAACTAAATAGTGTTGTTGTGTGCCTTTGTGTTTTTACAGAAGCTGCTTTGTTACTTTCTGTATTTCCAACCAATAATGCTTTTCAGAAATGTTGCTGTTCAACCTGTTCCATAGTAACCTTCACAATGCCTTCTTTGCCTGCTGTCTTGCATCTGACAGTCCACCATGAAGAACTGAGAAACTTCTGCAAAATCATTTGGAAGTCTTCTGGCAATTACAGTTACCTTCAATGAGTAATGCAAAATCATTTCTCCACTCATCTTGGAAAATACTAAATCTTCAGGAGGTGTATCTTGAATTATTGCTGTAACGCTGCCTTTGCCAGGGAGGTTCTTACTTGACCAAAAAAATATAAGTAAATAATTCTTAGACTCATTTTTTATTATGGACCATGATAAATATAGAGGAAAGAATAATCCTTAGAGATCAACAGGCTCAGAAAGCATGATAATCTGAGTTAATTTCTCTTTTAAAAATAGGTCTAGTCTGCCTGCCTTGTCTTTTGGATCTTAGTGACAATTGAGGCCATTTCTGTATGAAAATTTGTAAAAATATTTAGGGTTCATTGGTCTTGAAGATGCTATACAAATGTGAACTACTGTTGTTTGAGATTACTTACCCAACACTCAATCTCAACTAACAAGATAGTCTGGGGAAATGAAGCAGACTTTGCAAGACAGCCTGAGTCACTCTGGACTGTCTCTGGGGGAGCAAACATTTCAAGTACCTTTCTCAGTCAGTTCCTTTAACTCACATGCATTGATTTTTCTCTCGTCTTGAGCTCTAATCCCGCTGCAGGATTGGAGGGAAGCGCCTGTGCTTGCTTTTGAGGACATCTTCTCTTGTCCCCAAAACCTCTTGTTCATTTCTTATCCTGAGCTGTAAGTGTGCTCATTATCTCTGCTGTGCTGCCAACAGCTCTCCTGCAGCTGGTAACAGGTGAACCCTGAAGGGGATGGAGGTTCCCTCCATGTGTAAGCAGCTGAGACAGGGCAAATATTGTCAAAGTGCTCTGGGGCAGCTACCCTTTAAAAAAATTGAGGGGCCTATCAGAAAGATTTGCTACCATATTTCAAACCCCTATTTTGTACACAGTAGCAGTAAATCTTTGCAACAAACTGTAATAACGCTCACTGTGGCAGTTGTTTGCCTTGCATAGTACCTTAGTAAACTCCTGCAAAATTGTTCTTCCTTGCCTTTCTTTCCTTTAACTGGCTTACAAAGCCAAGAACACAGCTCTGGGGTAATATCAAGCAAAGCCACAGTTCCCATTTCTGGTCTGCTGTTTGATACAATTAAAAAAAAGTNAAGAATGGAGAAGAGAAAAGAGAGAGTTTTCATTTATACTTTTTTCCCCCTTTGGCCATCCAAATAAGGGTTTAGTTTGATGTAAAAAGATGCCAGTTTAAAATAAGTTTAATTTAATAATAAATTATTTAAGGAAGAAGAAANTTTTTTTTGTTTTGTTTTTTGTTTTTTTTTGGTTTTTGTTTTTGTTTTTGTTTTTTCTCAGTGGAAATGTGTGGACAATATTTGTTAAAATTCTGGTTTGTTCAGGTTGAACTCTCAAGTGAGGCAAGGTTTAATCAACAGTTATGCTGCTTAGTGACTCTTTTGGCATTATTTTCTTTGAATCAATCTTCTCCTTTCTCTAATGATAACTGAATGAAGAAAAGGATGTCTTCTAGAAGAAGGGATGCTGGGTGTTGGGATTAGCTGGGGGGAGTGAGTGAATATCTGCCCCGTGATGTCTGTGTGTTTCTACTGTATTGGAAAAATGGATCAAATGTGCACTGGATTTCAAAGTGTTCTGTAATCCAGACAAAACATTTATATGTCCAAATGTGTCATTATTAAAAAAAACACAAAACAAAACCAAAGCAAAAGGAGATATAGGCTGAGAGCTTAGACTTTGGTCTATACTGGTAAAATTCAGAATTTGTTATTGTTGTAGCTTAAACAATATTCTGAAAAAGAATCACTCACTCATTCATGCCTGAGTAAGAAATATTGTTCAGGTACATACCAATACTTCAAGTCTCCATGCCGTAAGTTGGACTCCTGAGGGGTTTTGTTCATTTGTTCTGTGGAGGTTTTGGAAATCTGCAGCTTCCACTGAATTTGGCAGGTTTTGAATGAGGTCCCTGGTGAGCTGACAAAAGAGGACAAGAATAGTTGAAACGTTTTCCATCTTGGCCTTGCCTAAGGTGCAGGTTCTGGTGTGTGTAGGTGTCAGTCAGACTTCTGTCTTGTTGGCAGTGTTTAAAATGGAGACCCAGGCCCAGAGCAGCTGCTGCAAGTCAGAAGTCAGAAGGAGAAGGATTCCTCGCCAAAGCTGCTTTTTGCCTGGCTGTTGTCCCCCAGCCTCCCAAGTATTTAAAGTTTATGAAACTTATCTCGCAATGAAAGATGGTAAACAGCCAAGACCTCCCCTAAAGTATGGGCTGGTTGCAATAGAAAGCAGATGTGCAAACCCTTCCCAAAGCAAGCGGCTGCCAGTGGGCACCCACTGGAATGTTAAAAGGGAAAGAGAGGACAATTTTCTTGCTGATGAAATGCTGCTTCACTCAAGGGACCATATTATGCTGTTATTTATTATTTATGCACAGCCAAAGGTGTGCACAGAGTGCTTTATAGTGCAATAAAAAAAATGACTGGTGTCCAGTCCCTTGGGGTGTCACGCCACTGCTGAAGTATGGCAAAGGGGCAAGATGAAGGGATTGATTCTCCCTCCATGATGATGCAGAGGTTTGTTATTGTTACAGGGCATCTTCTTCAGACTGCTTGGCTGGGGATGTTAGAGTAGCTTTCTCACCATTTTGCTCAATTGTCTATGATCGTGTTCACAAGGGCATGTACCCTGTTTGATATGCATCCGGAGTCTGGCAGCAGTGGGAATGAGTGAACAATAAAATTGCTGCTGTCACAGCCTCAGGTTTATTTTTTATTCTTACAGATTCCTAGCCATCTGCTGCCTCACCAGCTGCTCACAATGCAGCACAAAACTTACCTCCATTCAGACTCAGACCCTCTAGGAGGGCCAGGGCAGTGGGCTTGAAAGTGCCTAAGTCGCCTCCTGTACTCTGTCTGCAGAACACAGCCCCAGTCCTGGGGCCAAGCTCCAGGGATGGGAAGAAGGTAGCGGGAAAGGGTGGAAGAAGTGTAGTTTGAGCATGTGACCAGTTGCTTGTTCACTCCTTGGGAAATACTGCCCACAGGGGCATGCTGGCCTGGAGAACAGTGACAAGGGAGGCTATGGGCCTGAGAAGACATCTCCTTTAGTCATTACATTGACAGAAATGAGGAAGAGGCATTCCCCAAGGCCATGGAGAGGTTTGAGATCTCTCAGTGTTGTGCTGCAGCCAGCTCTTTGCTTTGAAGTTATTTTTGCTGTGGAAAGGGAGCCAAGCCTGGTGGCATCATAACTGGAGGCAGCTGGGAGAAAGCAGCAAGTTCTGCTTTAGGGAAATGTAGCAGCTACCATCATGTACAGCAGAATGAGAGACACAGCTTTTGGAGTTTTGTGGGGCCCAAGGGCCCAAGAAATCCTACAGCCAAGAAAGTGCCATCTATTATTACCTGTTGTCTTTGAGACACCTAGATGAGAATTTACTAATTTCATTAAATCTTATTTTTATAATCCCCTTGGGATCAAGACAGCTGACCTGAGTGCTCTCTAAACTTACCCCTTGATCCCTCCTCTGCCTGCTCCCCAGCAATGGGGGTGATGCTGGAGCAGATGAGAGAAGAGGCAAGTTGGCTGTGGGAGCCAGGAGGGAGTGACCAGGTTCCCTCCACCATTCCCAGAGAACTCCTCTGCTTTGCCTGTGTCACTTCAGACCACCCAGAGCACCCATCCTCCCTTCTCATGCTTTTATGCATTTTCCAATTAAATTTTCTCCACAAGGAGAGAGGCACTCTGAATCCATTAGCATTAGTAATTATGCAAATGCTTTAGGGAGTTGACTGCCATCATTACATATAATTAATGTTTCTGGTTATGAATGGAGGGTTTGTTACTTACCCCCCCTATTTTGTGCTGGAATGGGGTGGGGTAGAGGTGCAGGGGGGGTGATGTCACTGTATTTAATTTGCATAGTCAGGAGGTCTGATTGAGTATGCATGAGGATAGGGGTGGGGGGACCTTCTCCAGTGTGCACTTTGTTAAGTTGGCAGCAAACTTCAGGAGGGAGATGCAGAACGTAAAGTGAGGGTGAGTGCTGCACAGTGACTGCAAGCGGCAGACTCAGGTTTTGGCAGCACCACGGGCACAAAGCAGGAAAGGAGGTGCCCTTAGGTTGGCATGGCTTTGCATGGGTGTCCTGTCCCTGGAGATGCTTATCCTGTCCTTCTCCTTTACTTGTCTGCTAGAAATAGCTTAGGGATTCTCCAAAGAGATCTCACTCCTGGCTTTTATCTTGGACAGCACACCAAGTCCACAATTTGTAACCTCCAAGGGTGTGTACTCCATGTACTGCAGAGCCAGGCCCCAAATACACAAGAGAGTGCCAGAAGACCCACAACCTCCTTTTGTGCCCTATTTCTCAAAGCTGAGTCCAGAGACCTGGATCTGAGTATCTAAGTAGGCATGATTCTCAGAGGGGCTGTGCATTGTGTGTAGCAGAAGCTGTGGGTGTTCAGTACCCCCAGAAAGCAAGGGTTTTAGAGGGGAAGTGTACGTGGATGGACTTGTCTGTCCCTGTAAAAGCAGTCAGGAGAGACAGTGAAGAAGTAAAGTTTTAGCTCAGTGCTGTACCTCTGAGGAAGAAGAGTCAGATTTTACCTCCTAAGTCAAACATTAAAAAAATTAGGGGAGGAAAGTTTCTAGCTACAATGAATGCCCTAGGAAACCTCTCTGCTTCCTGACACGTGTGAAAAAATTGCTCTTTATCTACTGTAAAACATTTTCCTTATGGTCTTCTCATTCCCTGGGAATCTTTTCACTTTTTGTTTCTTGTATTCCTCTTGTCTCAGTTTTATTCCCCAAGAACCCCATCTCTCCTTGGTCTCCACTTCAACCCTGCCTTGCATCCTTTCTCTCAATCCCTGGACGTAGGCAGTTCATCACTGGCCTCCAGACTTCCTTGGTTTTCAATGTTCCCTCACTCCTCCACAAGAAGGCATGACCCCTTAGTTTTTGCCAATTAAGGACTTACAGTAATAGATATCCACTGAAGGGTGGGAGGAGAGACTCTGGAGACAAGATATGCTTGTTGAGATAACATTGTGAAATAATCATGGGAGGGCACAGAAAGGACTCAAGTAAAGAAGAACACAGAGATTCTTAGCATAAAGGGAGATGAAACCTAAAGGTACCATGGAGATGAGAAAAGTGTCTGCGCAGCAGAGACCAGATTGGCCAGACATTGTCTCTATCAATAAAGAAAGAGGGACAGCAATGGCTTAGATGGGGTCGGTGGGTCCCATTCTGCCTGGGTTATTGTGTCCTCTTACTCTGTGGCTATCATTATTTTCTGTTTCGATTGGAATTCACTGTTTGCAATGCAGATACTGGAAACTGGATGGATCTCTTCTGGCATCTCCCTGTTTGGTCACCATGGGCAAGGTGTAAGTTTTCCCCAGTGATGCGGGAATTTGCAGTGGCTCAGTGGAGGTTCCCTGGGTAGGCAGGGGGGAAACTAGCACTTTTTTCCCCCACCCTGTGATCCTCATAGTTTGTAGAAATGTGAGACAGATTTCCAACACAAATTCTAGTAGTGCTTAGAGGAGGTGAGGAGCAGAACACACTTAAAAGGAAGAATCAATCTAGAAAAAATAACGTTTCTGTATATGTGTTTCTATCTGTGTGTTTGTTTTTAAAGGAGAAGAAAATTCTGTGTGTGTGTTTGTATGCATGTGTTTGGGTATATGTTTTTAAATGAGTAGAAAGCTAGGGAAAACTTGAAATGTTAAACTTCAGAGAAAACCCCTCAGACTTGATAGTGGGGCATTATAAGAGGACACTAATTTTGCTTTAAAGTTTAGGTTTTTTGCTACAAGAAACCTGTAGCAGTACTGGATTCTGTTCTTGTCAAGGTTTTGTTTTTTTCTGACTTGAAGTTGCTTTAGAGATTTGTAGTCCTGAGTTTCGTGTTGTTCACTATTTTGTAAAACATTTGTACGGTTGGCCTGCTGCTGGGGAAAACCACTGGGGAAGACATTCAATGAGTAGAAGCACCTGTAAAATCTCCAATGTACACAAAACCAAGAGATCTGATTTGCTTAGACCAAGAACTTCTTGTAAGGATGAGAAAGATCCCACTACTGATCAGGAAGGTGATCTCTGGAGGGCTGGGTGAAATCCCAGAAGGCACTTGTTAGAAGTAGAATGTAGGTCTTTGGGAATTATGTGATGAATGACTGCTGTAAAATTGTAGCTGCAAGTGATGGTGCTTCCTTATGAGGTAGGGATTTTTCTGGCTGTGATGTGGGAAGATGTCAATAGCTCTGCTCTGGTTTTACTTTCTGTGATGTTCATTCCACGGCAAAGCATGTCCCTGAGGCACCAGGGCAGTGGTGTGAGGCAGCCCTACTGTCAAGGGGAAGGAGGAGTTGTCTAGGAAGTAATCACCTATGGCAAACAAGGTGGCCCCAGCCTTTTGAGATGGTTCATTGGCCCAAACCTGGGTTTATGTTCCTGCTGTCACATCTGCTAACTGAATTGTAATAGTCAGACCTATGCTGTATCCTCAGAGAACAGGAGACAAGGTGAAGACCTTGCTGTCCCACAGGGCCAATACTGAGGTCAGGAGGGCTGAAAGAAAGGAAAAGGGAAACAATTGTCAAAGCAGGAGAGAGACTCATGAGGACAAGGGCAGTATGGAGTCCAAATAAAGGATAGAAAAGGAAGAGGATGGCAAGTTGCATGACAAACACCACAATCACACATTGTCTCATGACCCAGGAAGATGCTGCATGTGAACATACTGTGACCATGGTCCCGGGACCATGAGCAACAGAGCTTCCAGTACACACCTGACCTTCTCTAGGGTATCAGCCTCCTGAAACAGAGTGCTCTGCATTCACTGAAGTTAACAGATGGTGAAGTGCTTGAAGATGTCACTGTGGGAAAAGGCAAAGAACAAGGTACCCTCTGAACCATGCTCAGTAGGAGCACCACAAGATTCACATCATTGTTTTATGTGGACATGGCATTTTCTGTCTTTTCCTCTACCTCCCACCCCCCACCCCCACCCCCCTTTT
>VZRU01016837.1:256098-267090 GCA_013398155.1 Pedionomus torquatus | reverse complement strand
GGGTCCAGCAGAGGGCCAGGAAGATGATTAGAGGGATGTAGCACCTCTCCTATGAGGACAGGCTGAGGGAGCTGGGGCTGTTCAGCCTGGAGAAGAGAAGGCTCCGGGGAGACCTTATAGCAGCCTTCCAGTATCTGAAGGGAGTCCGCAGGAGAGGGACTCTTTGTCAGGAAGTGTAGTGATAGGACAAGGGGCAATGGTTTTAAACTAGAAGAAGGGAGATTTAGATTGGATATTAGGAAGAAATTCTTTCCTGTGCGGGTGGTGAGGCACTGGAACATGTTGCCCAGGGAAGTTGTGGCTGCCCCAACCCTGGAAGTATTTAAGGCCAGGTTTGATGGGGCTTTGAGCAACCTGCCCTAGTGGGAGGTGTCCCTGCCCATGGCAGGGGGGTTGGAACTCGATGATCTTCAAGGTCCCTTCCAACTCTAACCATTCTATGATTCTATTCACAATAATCCATGCCACCATTAGACTTCTCTGGAAGTTCTAGGTGTGGTTCATGGCAAATGAGGAGACAAAGCTGTAGAAGGCATTTAAATAGCCTCCTGAGAACCATTGAAAGAGCATCATTCCCACAAAAGTCAAAGGCCACAATTCCATATTTCATGATACAGAGCACAACTGGTTGTGTTTGTGCTGCAGGGAGGTTAGCACAGCACTGACTGACCTTCCAAAGTCCTTTTCTGGCATGTGTGAGTCTCAATGACAATCCTGAGAGAGTTTATCCTGGGGGATAATCTTATTTTTGACGGTTCAAAAATTGTGTCCTGAAATTTGGAGCGGCATATCCCTAGAAAGTTATCATTTTGCAAGCTTTGCTCTTGGTAGAAACTATAATGTGCCTGTTGGGAATGCCCCTGCCTGTCTGCAATGAAGTCATTAGGACAGCTTTACATCTTTGCCCTCCCTTGATTGCTTTGGATGCTGCCCTGCTACAAAGGTTGTTGTCCCACATCCATGCCTTCTGCCTCCTCCCCCACTGCCTCTTCTTTCATTCAGTAAGTGCCTCTTGCCTCTAACATATGGTCAGAGCATATTCTCAGCAATGCCGACAATTCTGCTTCTTCACTTCAGCAGCTGCAATAACTGTGGAACGGGAAATCTGTTGTTTAACTCGGCCATTTGCAGTCACTAAAGAGAAGTATTTACAGTGCCCTTAATTGGCTAACTGCAGAGCCACTGCCCAAGTAGTAATAAATAGTGCATGCTTAGGAGCTGGATGAGGTGTAACCACCTTTTCTTCCAGCAGGCCTGGATGCAGTTCACTTAGGAGGCTAGCAAGGATGGCAGGCTGCTGCCTTGTGGATCCAGCCCTTATACAAGAGAGATGCTGGTCAGCTGAAGGCCCAGAAGTCTCTCCTGAAATGCTTTCGAGGGATCCTGGCAGGATAGGCTCTTGGCAGCTCTAGTGCTGGCCTGCTTCTGTCCAGGTTCCCTGCTTTCCCCTTCTCCTGCTGCTGCCAGGCTAGAGCACTTTTTTTTTTTCCTTAGCAGTGATGCAGGCAGAGCGGGGCCAATTACTCACTGCTTTATGCTTGCTGGAAAACCCACCCAGGACTGGTAATAGCCATTAAGTGAGGGTACAGCTTTAACTACATGCCATTACATTAAGTTTTGAGTTGATATATGGCCTGAGCAAATTGAATTCCTGCTGCTATCCCATCTGACATTTGTTACATTACAATGCCTGATCTTTTGTTTCTGAGTCAATAGTGGCTGCTTTCGAGAAATATGGATTATTAGAATTTATAGCCCGTCCTACATGTCTTTTCAGACACTCATATCCTTCTATCATTTCACTTTGTTGTTATTCTGCCCAGCACAGTTTGTATTTCTTTGGGTTTTAGCACCTGGGACTCTTGATACTTGTGCTAAATCAATACCCTTTGTCCTCATTGCTTTAATATACACAACCATTTGTGTGATGCATGAATTGCAGTGGGTTTTCTGCCTGCGATAGTCATTTACTCCTTCTGCTCAAGCATTCCTTCTCCTGTCTGCATGAGGGTCATGCTTTGCAGTAAATATCACATATCTACATTTAAATTCTTTTATATGATGCTTTCTAGGATGTACAGGAGATGGTGAATTTGCTGGCTTCTTGGGGGGTATCATGAGTTTGACAGTATTCCAGTGCCTCCTGGAAAGGGCTGGTGTGCTAAGTTTAAAAAAATCTACCTTTTGTTTTTATGCTGGATTTGAAATCTAGGCTTTAATGCAGCCACACCTTTTTATAAAGCAGATGTAAAGAATCCCAAGAGCAATAAAAGGGTAAAAAAAAGGCCTTTGGAGACTTGTTGAGGTGTTCTCGAGTCAGTAGCAACTTGTCAGTTGGCAGTTCCAGAGGCTTGTAGGGGAGGAATTGCTCCGATAACTGTCCCATGAATAGTTGTGTGTGACTGAAGCAGAGAGACCCAGGCTAGTGGCTTGGGTGTAACCCTCCAGCTTAGAGTGGATTTGCAGGGAGAGCAGAGCGCAGCCTGTGCTGTCACTGCATCTGCTCTGCCTTTCTCTGCAGATGGAGATGTTCCTAAGGCTGTTCATCTCATAGCTTTGAAGTGTGGTGGGTACTGAAGCAGGCCACCAAGGTACATGGTAGAGATTTGTGTTTGTTTCTGCATCTGCTCATCTGCTGACTGACCCTTTTGGGCTGTTCCGCCTTTTCTCTGCTGGCTGTGGGAGTCCGGGATGTGCAATGGACACAAAGATTCATGTTCCCTCTGAATTTTATACTCTTTTGCCAACTCAGGGGGTGCAGGAAAGAGACAAGAAAGGTGAAGGCATAAAAGATGAGGTGAGAAAGGGAAGGCGTAGCTTGACCAGTCTGCATTTCCCATGCGAGATTGAAATCTTTGCCCTCTGGCCATTATCCTTCTTCCAGACATTCTTCTTTTCCCCGACTCCATGTACTGGCAGTTGCACACCAACCCATTCATCCCTTGGCACCCTCCTGGTCCTTTCTATCCCATGAGCTGCCTCTCCTTCAGACCCTCGACTCAAGCTGCTTGGCTTCATGCCACCGTGTTTCAAGCTCTTCTGTTGTTCCTCCACCCCAATACCAGCCTGTTCCTGCGTTGTGGCTGGCCCTGCCACCACCCCACAGTCTCTATTCTCCTCCTCACTGCCCGGGCTGTCCAGCTCCTATGTGCAGCACAGCCCCATGCCTGCCTTTGCTCTTGAGAGGTGACAATTTAACTAAGTGCAAATACTGAGAATGATGAGTGTCATTTTGAACGTCTCATTGAAACGCAGGGAAAATCCTTCATCCCCAAAGGGAGATGGGTTAAACGCTGCTTCAGAATTAATCAACAGAGCATGAATCTCACTTGCTGTGGTGAGGAGAGGCACCTTGGCATCCTACTTTGTCTCCATGTTCACAGCAATCTCCTGGTTAATCTCTGCCACTGCTGGTTTTTGGTTCTCTTCCTCCCCATCCTGCCTGTAACAAATGAGATGTCACTTCCCTTCAGGGCATGGGTATTCCTCATAATATATTTGTCATGTAAATAAATGGTATTATTTACCTTTCGAGTACATTGACTGGAGCAGAGCTTAGGTACAGCAGAAAAAAGGGTGACCAGATCCTTTGCTAGTCTGTTGTCATCCTCCCTGCCCCCCCCCTGCACCCTGCTCCTGGTGGGCTGCAGTTTGAGCACAGCCATAGTCTTCTGTGCTGGGTGTCAGGACTCCTTTCTCTTGATTTGCAGCAGCATCACTAGAAGTGGAATTTAACCCCCTGACTTCAGGGAGAAAACAAACCAGCCCAGCAGCTGACACTGACTGATGGAGTTTCCCTGGGCTTCAAGTCCTGCCCCTAAATCCCTTTATATTCCTGGTGCAGCCTTTTCTGTTGAATGGGGTTTCAGATCTTCAGATGAAGCACCCATGTCACAGACCCAGGGGGCAGAGCCCAGCAGGGGTGTCAGAAGGCCCTTCAAAAATCTGTTGGTGCAGGTGTCGTGTGCCTGCATGTTCCTTGAAACATAAATGCTCGTGAATATAAAGATTATTTACATGCCCAAACAAAGCTGTCAAACACTTTTAAAATGCACTAACAGTGCCTCTCTCTTTCCGCTGTGCTTGCTGATAAAGGGCCATAAACAAGCTTGACACATTTATAATAACCTTTCTCCTCTCTCTCTTCCCTGTTCTCTCCTTTTCCTCTCTTGCCTCTTTTGCAGGCTGTATCAGGTAATTTTTTATTCTACTGCCATTAGCTGGGATATGTTGTTTGATAGGGGGAAATAAATCTTTTTTAATTTTTATTTTCTTGTTTTAGCGGCAGCTGCTTCAAATGCCAACAGTGGATATTTGGTTTTAAATTTTTTTAAATTTAAAATTTTGTTTTAAAATTCCCCCAGCTTTTTTCCCCCTCTGTTCATTTTCTACCCTTTTCCTGTGTCTCCCTTTTGAAAGGTTATCTTAAATGATGCAAGGATACATGGTTTTGCAGGTTGTTTTTATCATTATCAGCCTATTTCAAAGGCCATTTAGTCTTCTAGGCAAAGGTAGTAGCTTTCAGCCCCCACTTCCTATTTACAAAGGAAAAATGGATCCTGCATTTCTAGGTATATAAATTAGGTATAGGTATAGATATAAATCAAAATGCTAACATATCTGAAATAAAAGATCCTTGTAATTTCTTTGTCTCCAGTCTGAAGAGGTCTCAGGTTCACCTTTTTTTATATCACCTTTTCTTAGAGATATCGATGGAAGTACCACATCTAATGATTCCCTTTCCATCCTGTATTGATGGTGCTGTAGAAAGGTCCACTTGCTGGAGATGAAAGGCAGTGGTGAGCGGTCTGGGTACAAACAGTTCTTTTGGGGCGGCTCTTGAGGCTTTTTTTGTTCAGCAGCTCATGCCTGCAAAAGAAAGTTTGTGTACAATGGGCATGGGGGCCCAGGGGACTTTGCTGCGGGGCCTGCAGGGTTGAAAGTGTGCATTTCTGGAGCCATCCAGCTCATCCTGCCTTTATATTTCGTACCCATAATGATAAAGCACATACTTGTTTTGCCTTCCATTGAAGCACTGGCCAGAGGGAGAGAAATGGATGTGGTCAACCTGACCTGGAATTGTTCATCCCCTGGAAACAAATGGAGCCTTGGTGAGGTAGGCTCAGCCGCTGACACTGGGTTAGCCTTCTCTGGGGGAATTATGGTCCAGGAAATATGGGAAAGAGGCAGCAACAAAGCAACTGCGTAAACAAACATTACCTGAGACATGGCTGAGATAAGGTAAAAAATCTCCCTTGTCTCTCCCCACTTTGTCTTATATAGTACGTATTTTGGGGCAAGCACTTTCTATGAGTATGTGTATGGCTCCTGGTACTGCCAGGGCAGTAGTCATGGTGTGCAGACCTTAGATTGTCATGGTGTGCAGACCTTCTTTTGCTGCTTGAATCTTTCAGATCAGAGTTGAGGATGGGATTTTTTATGACGGATACGTTAAAACTGTTGCTTTTCCTCTTTACTTAATATGTTCTTTTGTATATATTCTATAAATTTGCAGATATTTTGTTGTGTGATTTCCATAACCACAACCAGATAATTAAACGTCCTAATTGTACAGTATATTATCTTCACTATTGTGCTTATCAGCTATTCTGCTGCATCTGTTAGAGGAGGGCAGTAATTATGAAAAAGCTGATACAAACTTGCACTCAGCAGGTGAATCCAGCCAAATCCAAATTTGGTGAACTGATCCCACAAGCCATTAAGCCCTCATAGTGATCTCTGACATAGCCAAAGGTTGAAGAAATTGGAGGAGGGGACAATAATATACAAGAGAGAGATCATGAGGCATTTGCATAACAGGTAAAGCTGGGACCAGTTTAACTTTGGTACCATCCTGTCCCTCTGAGTCTGTTCTGTGGGCCTCAGCTTTTTGCTGTGCTCAAGTCTTTCACCCTTTGTGGTCTTGGCTGGAGTATCTACTGTGCTAGATATTCTGGGGCTTGTGTCAGGTCTGGGGGCTGATGCTGTCTAAAGAATGAGGAAGGAATGAAGTGTCCTCTCTAATATGACACAAAGCCCTCATCACCTGAACCATTTTCCAGTGTATTAATATTCATTTCGCACTAATGCGGGATGAATACATTTCAGTGTTTGGCCAGAGCACATTCGTCATTTTTATGTCATACTCACAGAATGCATCAGTGTGATATATTGTGTATTTTACCATAATAGTAGACAATACAGCTCAGTATTTCATTTGGACAAGAAGCAAGTCTGAGGCAAGGAGACAGCTGCTGCTGGACAAGGGGTGAGCGCAGGAAAACAGAAATAAATTAAAAAACATATTAATCTGCAGTGAAAAGCCATTTCTCCAGTAAATTAAAAGCAGTAGCCTTCACCTCTTGCTCAGTTGTCCTATTATGCTGCTTTAGACAGGCTTGGCCAGGAGCTTCTGCTGGATGTGGCTACAGGTGTGGTGAGTTTGCCCATCTCAGCTGTGCGGATGGCAACATCCTTGGTGAAAGGCAGCACCTGAGAATGATGGTGCCTGGGGAGAAGGTGCAGGACTGGGAGACCCGGGATGGTGCCAGCTGTGGGGCCAGGCAACCACAGCCAGATGTGTGAAAGGAGGTACCATGGTGCCAGTTTTCAGAGCACAGCTGTGATGGGATGAGGTGCTCTGTGTGTGGGAGGGAAGGAAGGAGGGCGCAGCTTCTCAGAGGATCTGTATGATGCCCTTGGAGAGGAGGCTGAGCAGCAGAAAAGGAGGGAGACAGGACCTCAGAAGTAGCCAGTGAAGTCACAGTTACAGGATGGACTTTTCCCTATTGCTTTATTTATTCCCATGTTTTGCCCTGGGCACTGCTGTTTGATAATTTAGACCAAAGGGATCTAAAGAGTTGCTATCAAGGGTAGTTCAAAAATCAATGGATGTTAGAAAGGGTCAAATGATGCCATAAAGAGATTAACAGCAGCAAGGAGAGATAATATTCCCCTGACTGCAGATCTGGCCCTGAGAGCTTTATGACAGGGAAAGAAAAGGGCAGAGGCAGCTAGGCACCTCTTTCCCTGCTTGACCTTCTCCTCCTCCTGAAAGCTCAGGGGTGTTTAGGGAGAAAGGGGGCAGGACTGCTGTGGGCAGTGAGCAGCGAATGGCTGTGGAGACAGGAATGAGAGGAGACAGGCAGGTGGGCCATGCCACTGCCTGATGAATTCTTCTCATCCAGAGAAACTGCAGCTCCATTGACAGTCCCTGCTAAATCAAGCAGGAGGAAATGACTTACTCAGCAGTCAGCCACAGGTTTATAGCACCAGGGTCAGATTTTATGAGGGTCCCCTCGAAATGCATAGAGGAAAAGCAGCATGGCTGTGTGTAACTGTCCTGGCATTGGACCTAAAACCGGGGCAGGCAGTGTGCTAGGCGAGGGACAGATCTAGCCAGAGCAGCCTTCCCTCCCTGCCACTTTCTCCCCAGACCTATTCGTATTACCTCCTTACTGAGCTAGGGAATAAAACCAGGAGCACAGCCTAAGAGACCTGAGAGCTGAGGAAGAGATGACATTTAGTGATCAACTGGATGTACTTGTCAGGAGCAGGAGCTGCTCTCTGGGGTTTTGCTTTTTTGCTTCTTTTTCAACTGTTTTGCTTCTTTTTCAACTGTTCTTTGGTTCCATGGTATGTTCTCTGCAATGAGAATAGTCCCATGTATAAGCATATTGAATTAAATAGCTGTGTTTTCTCCTGTCCCCCTCCCAGGGTGCTGCCTCCCATGGTGGGGACAGGCAAAATGAGGCACTGTCATTTTTTACTTAGAAAGTGCTCTTGATGCACATAGATCTACTCAGGATGTGTGGAGGAACCTTTACTTCAGTTTTTCAGTTGGCTGGGCTCATGGAAAGAGCCTGCAGGAAGTGAAGGGACTAAACCCCATCATTCTCAGCAAGGATTGTCTGGGAAATCTCAGCCTGAGCCCCCCTGGAAGTTTTTCCCTTGGAGAGAAGCCTCAAGCAGCTTTCTCAGGGCCCAGGTGATGCATGGGGACCCCGGCAGGAGCCAGTGACCTGCATACGGGGATCTTGCTTCAAAGCGTGTGCAGTCCTTATAGGCACAGCTCCCTGAGCCTCGTGGCAGTGACAGTTTATGGCATATCAAATAACAATGTTGTTTTCCTGGCATCGCATTGTAGATCTTAGCCTTGGAGGAAATTAAAAATCACACCCAGAGGTACTTAATATTTCCTGGATGAAGGGTCTTTTCTCCTGGGTGCTGCAGATGGCAGGCCTGTCTGGAGCCCAAAGGTGTGGGGGCTGAGCAGCAGGCACCTTTGGGATCTGGTGGGAGTCTCTCCAGGGCGGGAAGAACATGGGAAGAATGGGGTTGCATTTTGTGCTGCGCTGAAGTGAATCAATGTGTGAATTGGTGTGTCTGGAAGAGATGTGTTGAAGAGTCAGCAGACTGATGTACTTGTATTTAGCAAGCCTGGAGGAAAAAGAAAGTGATGGCTAAAAAGAAAGTGATTGAGAGAAGATGACCTTGATCCACTGCCCTGTAAAGCCATGAAGGCATCTGCTTACTGGAAGAAACAACTGCCATTTTATGTGGGAGCATTTGAGTCAACATGTGCTAAGACGACTGCACATGCTGAGCTCTTTGTGCTGCTGTATTCAGGTGGCTTTTGGCCAGCATCAGCTCAAAGCCCTCTTTCCCCCAGGAGGAACCTGCTGCGATTGTTTTGCCCTTGCCCAGAGGGACATTTTTCTCTCCCGCTTCCTTACTGAATGTAGCAGAGACCCTGGTGGCCATCAGGATGCTTGGTCCCTCCCAGGGGAGCATTGTCCATGCTGGGGAAACAGCAGGGAATCCGAATTGCCCCAGCTGTTCCTGCACCTGGGGCAGAGCAGCCAGGAGCACCGAGCAGGGCTTTCAGACCCTGACATGGACCAGCAGTTTGGTCAATCTCCAAGGAAAGCAGCACTTTGCTAACAGACTTTAAACCTATGGGTTTGCTGGCTTTGCTTTTTGCTGTATCGTCTCTTTCCTCTCTTGCTCTGTTCTTGTTAACACTGTGACATTTTATCTTTCTCCCTGTCTCTGCATTTCTCCTTCTTATATAGCTTTGCTTCAGATTCTTCCCCCACTTCCCATTTTTTCTCCTCTTCCCTGTCCTGCTGTCCCCCACCTTGATCACCTCAGGGCCAGGCATAATGGGCTCAGCTCCTGGCCTGGCTTTGTTTTCTAGCCTCGTACCCAGGTGACAGCAGATGAGAGAGTAGGGTGCTGCCACGAGATTTCTGTGCTCGCTTCCATCAGTGCTTCCTGCAGAGCCTGGGAGATTATTATCTCTGTAAACGACTGAAAGAAGTATAGCGATAAAAGGATTAAGCTAGACATATTTTATTTTATTTATATCTCACTGCTCCTTTTCCCATCCCCCTTGCCAAGTTGTGGAGCATATTGTGCTGCAGCTGCTACAGCTGTTCCAGGGAGCAGGGGTGACATGGGGACTGGGAGAGTGATGCAGAGTGGTCCAGGAGCAGGCAGAGAGCACAGATGGGTGCTTGGGCAAGGGGTGCAAGAGGCTAAAGCTGGAGAGTGACTCCATAGTGGGACCAGCTTGCTGGAGAGTGACTCCATAGTGGGACCAGCTTGCTTTCTTTTTCCTTGCTAACAGTCTCCTGTGTGTTGGTCTTTTCAAGATAGGGGTAGGGAGCCCACAGGAGTAGTGTCATGGAGCTGAACCTGGAGCTGCGCAGTGTTTCAGAGGGTTATGGACCAGAAGGGCCCATAACACATTCAGAGTGTCTCTGAAAAGGAATTCTTGTAAAGAAACCTGTCCTGGTTTTCTGGGAGGGACAGGGTTAATTCTCCCCTGGCTCTAGCAGGGCCCAGGTATCCCACCCCACTGAGCCATGCCCAGGGGTCGCTGGGAGCTGCCGGGAAGGGGAGGGGTTACCGGAAGTGCGGGGGCTGCGGTGGGACGGGCGGCGGTCGGTATCGTACTGGCGTTTGTATCCGTCTCCATCTGAGTTACTGTTTTCCCTGTTCTGCTTTGTTGTCCTGTTAAACAGTTTTTGTCCCAACCCACGAGTGCTGCCTTTTTCTTCCAATCGCTCTAACGCCGCCATGAGGCGTTGGCCAACCGGGCTGCCGCGTGGCTCTTTGGTGCCGTCTGAGGCTAAACCACGACAGTGTGTGGTGACAGCAACACCCCTTTATTAAATCCTACCATTTGTTCTGACTCATGCTGTGGCTGCAAAGCAGCTGATGTTTACTGGGCTTTTTGTGCTTTTGGACCTCAGCCTCCATCACTAAATCTAGATCTAAAGGGCTTCTTTATTTTATGATCAGCAACAGAGGCTGTAGGTGTGACATGACCCTCTATGAGCCTGCCGAGGGGCTCAAGGCCAGTGTTAAGTGTGCTGCCTTCACAGCCTAAGGCCAGACCCATAGATCTAAGCAGGAGAAACAGTTATGTCTTTTCAAGCAAGGCATTTGGAAGATGAAGCTACATCAGAAGGGTCCTTTCTAGACTCATGTCCATCCCTGGAGAATGCAAACAAGGTGAGATGGCCAGCTATCACCTGGGGGATGGACATCATCTCACAGCATGACACAGCTCCATCTAAAGTCGGATTCCTCTAGGCTGGCTTTTGCTGTGGTGGCATCTCTCCACAAATCCCTGCTGCCTTTTGCTTTTCCCTGCCTTTCTCAGCCACTTCCACCTTCCCTTCCCTCATTGCCCACAATGAGCAGAGCAATCCAGCATGGTCCAGTTTAATATTCCACAGATCCTCCCAGGCTGATAAATGAGAACACGATAAGGAAGGAGGGGGTGGGAGCCTGGTGCACGGGGGAAATATAAAGCCCTGAGCCTGTATTCAGAGAGGCAGAGATAACAGTAAGCAAGAATAATACTCTAACAAGTCAGAAATGTCACACGCGATCTGGTGCCATTAACACAACATGGATCTGAAACATCACATAATTAGTTTTGTGCCTGTTGTTCTGATTTGGAGAGAAAAAATATTAAAG
>VZRU01016837.1:245131-256072 GCA_013398155.1 Pedionomus torquatus | reverse complement strand
GGGGGGGGGCAGAGAGGGGAGTGCCAGCAAAGTGAACTCATAAAAGGGTGAAGCCTACAGCGTCTAATGTTTTTGGAACAGTATAATAAAGCTCTATCTCCTTACCCATGTTTGAGGCAGAGATTTTTATCTGGCAGTACGGGATAAAAAGAAATGAGAACTTGAAAAGGGTAGATAAAATTGCAATTGATCTCTCTAGGACTGCCTTGCCTCCTTTCAGGGAAGCTTGTGGGCCTTGTGAATTGCTCCACCACTGAGACATGTGATCTCTTTCCCATGCCACCTCGCTAAAAGATGAAAAACACTGATGTTTTCAAGGCTTCTTTCTCCACCTCACTATAACCTGGTGCACAAACCTTGTGTTTGAAGGCTGGGAAATGGCTCAGAAGTTGTTTGTCTCAGGAGAGTAAGCGTGATGAGCGGGTGTGCTGGGGACCCCCATTGCTGCCGAGACATGTGAGTTCTCATGGGGACTGTTGTCTGGGGACAGTTGTACAAGGAGTGGAACAGGCCTTTTCCTTTTTTCAAAGGTGTTAGGAAAAGAAAACTTGCAAATATCATGTGGGACAATGTCCTGGTTTGAGGTAAAACGAATCAATTTTCTGTTTTACAGTTTTGCTTTCTTAGCTAGGCCTCTTCTAACTAGCTAAACTCTGAAATTAACAGCACATTGTTCAGAACTGTTCTGTCTCACAGTGATAAGACCTGATTATACCAAGGGATGGCATGCAGAGAGGCCTTTGTTTAGACTTATTGCTGGAAGAACCAAGGTCAGATAATTTTCAGCATTTGTCCGTTGGAGGGTCCCACCTTCAAGGAGGAGCAGACAGGACAGGTGACCCAGAACTGACCAACAGGGGTATTCCATCCCATCTGCATCATGCTCCATATAAAAGCTGAAGGATCAACAAGTCAACTCCGTTTTTTCGCCCCTTCTTCGGTGGCTGACATCCAAGGAGGACTCTGCCTATTCATCTGCCTTTGATCNTCCTCTCCCCCCCCCCCCCCCCGCCAGAAAAAAGGGGGGGGGGGGGGGACGGGACGGGACATCTGTCAATCAGGTTTTGGTAAATTTGGCTGAAACCACGACAGACAAACACTCTCAGTCCTATCCTACTTTGCAGCATTGGGGTGTGAGTAACTGTGTATATGTATATACAAAAGCCTTGTGAGACTCTCTGGTTGCGGTAGCTGTACACCTGATGGTATCTGGGTGGGGTTAGGAACAGCTTTAAATGGAGAGCAAAGCCCTCCAGCTGGTGAGGACAGCCCCACAGCCTCTCTCAGTCCAGGCACTCCTCATTTTCTGGCAGGAGCTGCCCCTTTCTGCAGGGCCCACAGGGGCATCAGAAATGGACTTAATGGAGACAGGAGCACTCGAAACAGTGGTACTGCACATTTACCCACCCCTCCATCCTGGAACAGCTTAGTGTTTTCGTGATAAAGTGATGACTGAGATGGGGAAGGATTTCTTAGGTATGCTTTATTTGAAATGTTCCTCTTTCCATGTGCTTTTTCCAGAAAGCCCTTTAGCAAACTGGAACATGAACAGCAAACTCTTTGCCTCTTACTCCAGTGAGAAAGCTGGAGCTGCTTATGGTGAATCAAGCATGGATTTTGTTATCTCCTCCAGCAGCTAAGTCCCCTTCTCCATCCCCAGGCTGTAGGGTGGCCTCTGTGAGGTTGGTGGATGCCTCAGTCCTGCTCATGTAGACAGGTACTAATCGCCCATCAGTGCTTTTACAGGCAATGTTGGCTGAGAGGCTGAAGGACCACATGGTGCACAGAGACCAGAGGTGGTTTTGCCAGCTTGTTTTTCAGAGGGGAGTTGGGAAGGACATTTGCTCCTGTTACTTGCTCTTGCCCTGTCCCTGCAGAGCAACTTTGCACCCATCCAGGCCCACGTTGTCCCTTTCCCTGGTCTCTCCCAGCCTGGGTGAACAGGGAGTAGAGGAAATGTGCTAACCATAGATTTGAATTTTAATGTATAATGAAGGTTTCTATTTTTTTTAATTTATTTTTTTCCTTAATGTGCCAATTGCTAATCACTTTTAAACATATTCTGGGAAAGAGGTACTTTAAAACAAAAGCCAGTCCCTGCCAAAGGCAGGGATTGCTGTGTCCAGCTCCTATCTCTGGAGGATGCCTGTCAGATTGGGATTCAATTAATTCAGTCCCAGCGGATTCATTGCTTTGCCTGCTAATGGCTGGGTACTGACAGTGAGGGTGACAGCAATGTTGATCTAGGGCTTGCTGCTCTGGCCAGTCATGACATGAGGCTGCTGTTGCTGCACGGCTGTCACCTCCGGAGCCAAAGCTTTCCACACATGAAATGGGGGATTCACAGGGGCTAAGATGCAGCTGCCTCTGGGGTGGAGCGCAGCAGCTATTTAGCAGAAATCTGCTCCCTGCCTTTGCATAGGAAGGGAAAAGTATTTTCTGTGCTTTGTTCACACTGAACAGAAGTGAAAAATATTAGGACTAGGGAAGGAGCAAGTTTTCCTTTTGACACAAAATTCTGAGGCATCAATTTTTCCTTTGACTCTAAAGCAAATGTTAAAAATTCTGATGAAACACATGGTCTTCCAAAATTAAACATTTCATTTCTATTTCAGCCTTCGCAGCTTGCCAGTATTTTTAAAATACAAAAACAGTGATTTTGTTTGGAAAGATCATTTTGAACATGATTTTAGACTTATCAAAATGCTTTCTTTCATTTTTAAAAACTGAAAGACTATTGAACAGTGTTTTGTGAAATGTGGTGATTTAAATGAAAATTGATTAATTTTCTTCTGTTGGGAAGTAATGCTTTGATGAAAATTTCTGATCTGCTCTACTAAGATAGGCAAGGTCTGTATTATATATTGGCCTTCATCCAGACAGTGAGGCAGCTGTTACTGCAAGACATATAGGGAAGCTTGCATAGAATCATAGAACGGTTGGGGTCAGAAGGAACCTTGGAGACCATTGAGTTCCAACTCCCTGCCATGGGCAGGGATACCTCCCACTAGAGCAGATCGTTCAAAGTCCCATCCAGCCTGGCCTTGAATGCCTCCAGGGAAGGAAGTGCAATGCTATCAATGAACAATGCTATCAAAAAAGCCTTAAACATATAACTCCTCTGTGGAATGCATCGATGATGAATTAAATTTCTTCTGGCACTTTGCAGGGAATTTTATTGGAATGATGCAAGTTGATTTATTCCTAAAGCTTTTTCTTCTATCTTTGTATGATTCTGATTGGAATCCTATCACCTCCAGCTGGATGCATATGCACTATCTAAAGAATCATTGCATGTGTGCTCACAGGCTGTACCACATAAGATGCAACTTCAGGAGCCATTTTCCCTTTTGGAGTTTTCTGGATCTCCAGCCATGGAAATAGGCTGCAAGATGAGCTTGCCAATGCTAGTTCTCACATCCATTTTAGTATGCTTGAGTTCTCACCAGACTTGCTAAGCCCTGACTTGTTGGAGCTTCAGACAGACCCCTAACACCACATTGAGTGTCTGCTGAGAATACAGGTCTTAGACAACTGGACAAACCCCACCAGTTCTGTAACTTTGAGTTGCAAGGCTAAAATTGAGTCCTGTCCCAGCCAAGAGGCTTAGAAATAAGTGGGCATTTGAAATTAGCAATGTTTTAGTACAGATGTTTCAGGTGATAGCAAGGACAGGGTGGGGGTAGCCCACCTCATAATGTCCCTCATTCAGCCCTGAGGTAATTGCAAGCAGATGACAGTAGCAGGGGAGAGGAGGAAAGGAACCTGATGCCAGGTGGGCATTGCAGCACCAGGATTTGATAATGAGAGGTTATAAATCTTGTTGACCAGAAATGAGGGTGAGATAGTAAGGGTACTGAAGAGGGGTGTGTAAATGAGCAGAGATTTAGGGGCAGTTCTAGTATGTTGTTTCATCTTCAGGGGAGAGAAGCCTCTGCAGAAGCCTGAGAAGAACCACGAATGATGATGGCTGAAGGGTGAGTGATTTGAATGGGAAGAAGTCAGGAACTGAAGGTACACTTTGCTGAATGTGGTTTGGTGGTGGATGTGGGTGGAGAAGAAATTACCTCTTCCAGCCCTCAGTTCTTCCCTCTCTCTTAATTGTGATGTTGGATTGTGGTAGTGGTTGAGTTGCACCAGCCCTCTAAGCAGGGACAGGCTGGTGAGTGTGGGAGGAGGGACTGCAGTGAGCTGTAATGGCTGGTACCTTGAGGCAGGGGTACCCTGGCCTTAGGGAGGGCTCTGGCATGGCTGGATGGCTGGCTTGAGAGGACAACAAAAGTTACCCTCTTGGGGGAGTAGGCTGTGGGCCAAGTGCTTCCTGGGCTCAGAGGAGCAAAGCATGTCCATCTTTCCGTATTTGTGGAGGTTGTAGTACCAAATCTTTCTTGGGAAAGGGCCTCCACATTGTGCAACTCAAAGAATTAAGAGGGGGAAAAACCTCAACAACAAAAGGAAGCTTGTTCCATCTGGCTTGCAGCCCTTTGAGGATCAGCTTTCCCCTCCCTCCCCAGCTCCCCATGACCATAAGGATTAGAAACATTCCATCTTCCTCAATTGTTTCAGAAAGTGAGGTTAAGTACAGTGCCTAAGACTCCAGGACCTGAGGGTATGCGATTCCCTGAACTCGTAAAATCATGTCTTGGCAAAACAGCACTAGCTGCAGAGGTGTTCATACTCTTAACCTGTATTTCTCCTTAGCCAATTAGGCTGAATTTCTAGTGAAGGCAATAATGGCTGGGCACACTCCTTTGAACCAATAATGTAGGTGGCTGGAGTAGACGAGTGGCCTGCTAATGAGGGAATGGCTGCCTGCTAGTGATACATAGCTAAAGACCCCTGTCTCCAGCAGTCCGTGACTAGGCAGAACAAACAAACAAAAAAAAATCTATTTCCACCACGTGCTTCATTACCATCCAGATCCACTCAAATGAACTGCTCGATTTGGTGGTGGATATGGGTGATTTGGAGGGTGATATGACTGGGATGTGGCTGTTTTAGGGAAAGGCAGCATGTTTTTCCTGTGTTGTCCTGGATGAGCCCCTCTGCATCTTTGGGTGTTGCTGTTATATCCCCTCCCTGCTTTTGCAATAGTGCAAATTTGCTGCTATAGCTGCAAATAGCAGCAATTTGCTGCTCTGAGGGTCGTGTCAGGAATGAAATGGGTTGACTACATGCTGTGGGTTATGGTGGAGAGGAGAAGTGCCCAAATCTAGAGGTTTTAGTGCCACAGTTTGGAGATACCTGCCTGGTTAGCATTTGTTGCTTCTTCAGCCTCTTCTAGGGGCTAATATCCTTCTGGGTTTGGGGAGGGAGCCCTGGGAAGCAGGTGAGCCCTGGGAAGCAGGCAAGCCCCAAAATTTGTGGTCCCTGTGAAATGCAGAGGTTTCTCCAGGCTTGATCCTTGCCTGGTGAAATCAGTGTCAAAGATACAGATGTGCCTGGGCTCTTGTGCATCTCTGCAGCAGGAGAAGTGTGCACCTTGATCTGAGATGATCTGGTGTAGTACAGGGAAGGTAATTGGTGGCACTGGTATAAGTAGCCCAGCTCTGACTTCTCCATACACCAAAGCTTAGGTGTGTGAGAGGCTGTGTTAGCATCTCTGAAAGGGCTAGGCTTGCTACGTGCTCCTCCGTTTCCCAATGTGTGATAGTGGAGGGGGAAAGGCAGGAGGAAGGTGGGCAGGGTAGAAAAATCTGCTGAGAGATTTCTTCCTTTCAACAGGTTAAACTTTTCTTGCAGAGCTCCTTTGTTCTCCCCTCCCACTTGAAATTATAAATACATTTTTCAGTGAGTTAGTGAAAAATTCAAGCTTCCTACTGTCAAGACCCCGTCTTCTAGCCAGGCCCTGTGAGATCTATGTGTGTCAGTTGAATTAGCCTCATTGCGTCACTGTGGTTAGTAAAATGTATTGAGGTGCCTCCAAGATGCTAAAGAAACAGAAAAAATTGCTGTTAGGCTAACTTATTACTATTTAGCAGAGAACAAATACATTTTTAAAGGGATAATGGCAAATTAAAAATCTTATTAAGCAGATTTGCTTACCTAGTACTTAGTAACACCTTGGGCTTAGATCCCACAGTGGCTTAAATGCATGTACTTGCAAGCCCAAGGAAACCTAAAATCTCTGTGAAATCAAGAATAAGGATATTAAATGTAAAATAATTACAAATAGAAAACCCCCAATGTATTAGTCTCTTGCTCTTGGTACCAGCATTCTCCTCCTTATTCTTCTTCTGTTGTTGCTTGGAAAATGAAAATTGATGAGGTCAGTTTTACTACTGTTCCTAGTCAGTGTCAAATTGGTGGCCTCAAGGCAGTGCTGGTTTTGCAGGAGTGTGCTATTGATGCTGCTCTGATCTGTAGCATTTGACAGTGGTGGAGAGAAACCCATGCTGGCCTAAGAGAGAGTGCCGGTCCATACTGGTGAGTCGCACTTCACCCTCTGCCTCTGGGAGTCTGCAGGATTTGATGCTGTGTCCCCAGGTATGTGAAAAATGTGTTGGCTGGCTGGATTTGGAGAGCTGGCTGCTGTTGTCCAGTGTCAGGTGGTCTGTGCTGCCAAGGACTGGCTATCCAAGGACAGTCCAAAGCAGGATTCACTACTAAATATTATTCTGAAAACTCAGTTTCTTAGGCTGCTGGGGGAGACAGTCAACTTTCTTCAGATGTTTCTTAACTTGCCTTCCACATTCGTGCAGCAGCAGTAACTCATGGGCTGTTCCACTCCCTGCAACTCCCACCTCCCCTTTGAACTACAAACACCCAGGTAAGGCTCCTAGAATTAGTAGAAACCAGCTTTTCTTCAAGTTCTAGTTGGTATTGTTAATCAAAGCCAGAATACTTCTGCACTCCTGGGCCAGAGTGGCATTTATTTATTTTGTTAGCTACAGTTTTTCATGTGTTTTGGTGCAGTTAATGGGTGGATTGTTAATTCTGCTATGTGCAGGCTTTTTTGTGACACAGCAAGCGTTAGGGAGGTGCCCTGGCTGCAAAGGACTAGCATGGGTGAGGTGTCGTGGCAGGGGGAAGCACCAGAATTCAGCCATGATGTTTCCACAGAAGTGCGTGCAGATGTGAGCAGTGCAAAGCCAGAATGAAGCCTCAGTTCATCAGCTGAATTACTGCTGGGATCAGCAACCCTTAAGCAGAGAGCACATAGTGAAGTGTTTTGAGCAGGGATGTGTGCCTGTGGTGCTTTGTTGTGAAGAAGGCCCAAGAAGGTCCTACATGACTCCCTTGGTTACACTGATAGAGCTCTTTATGGGGCATTATGTTTCATCACTGAAATGGACTGGTTGTAAAACACAGTTCCTGATAGCTCTACCAGATCAGCAGAGGTGTGCAAGCACCTTGTGAGCTGTGGTGTGAGGGTAGGAATGAGCTGCTGGGATAAAGAATGGTAGTGAGAATTTTAGCAGGCTTTGTGTGGCCAGAATTGGTATGCTTTGGACCTATGCTCCGTGACTTCTACTGCATGGCTGGCAAGAGAGATCTGCTGAGATCCAGCTTTTGGGTGAGCTCTGGCCCAAACACAAGATGTGTAGAGCCATCTTTATTTCCATCACTTGGAAAATGAAATTGTAGGGGCAGTGCAAATAAACCTGTTACCCAAAAGAGCATGGTGCTGGGTTCTCATTGTGGTCACCAGCACTCTGCTTTTTCCATGCAAGCCTCATCCCTTGCAGATCTCAGTGTTTGCTGGAGTCTTCTCTCTCCTGATCTCACTGAATCTGGCAATCCAACTGACAGTCTGTAGTGAGGTCTGTCCTGCCCACACAGTGTGGGGGGCTGGTCCCCTAAGACTGGTCGCTACTAGCTCTTCATTAGCAGTTGACTTGCTGAGGATGGCCCCCAGGGAGGTTGGAGGCAATTCTTGCTCCAGGCACCCACTGGTTTGTGCCTGCTCTGTCTATATTTCAATTTTGAGATGTGAGTCCTGTGCATGTTCTTGTTGAAAATGACACATGCTATAATTCCTGTAGCAAAAAATATACTTGTGAATGCGTTCCTTGAGAAAAGCGGTGAGTTCAGATGATGGCTCTCAGAAATCTTTCCTCACCATTTGTACAATGACTTCTATTTATGTGAAAGTACAGCTTCTGTAAGCACCCTAAATTTGAGCTGAGCTTGGTAATGAGATTTTTTTTTTTTTCAGCTGAGATGAAATTTTGATAGTCAAAACACTTTGTTTCGGATGTACAGAGCAGTTTTACATTACTCTTTTTGAGCAAATTTCCCTGGAACTAATCCTTTATATTAGATATTAAATACTTGAGACCAGCACTTGGATGCTTTGATACAGAAACAATGGGTTTTTTTCAGTTGGGGCTGTCCTTAAAGCGCTTTTGTGAAAGGGAATTGGGCTCATTCAGCAGTCCAGGATTCATATAGCTGTGCCAGCATCTTGCTTAGGTGCTGTCTGATCATTGCCACCCAACTCAATAGCACTGGTCGTCCAGGCAAGAAAAGGAAACCGCATGAAGTGACCCATTGCAGAGCATGATTAATTACTGAAATTTGAGGGTATTAGCCACAGGTTCCACAATGTGACTGTTACCAAACTGCAAGGATGCTAGGTGACCCCCATGGCTGTGATCTGATTGTAGCTTGGGTTGCAATGCCCCGTAGTTGAATTTGATGAAAAACAAAGCAGGAGATATTTTGATGTAAAAGTAACACCTTCCTATGAAAAGGGCTGCCTCTTTCTATTTTTAGTCTGCGACAGAGCTATCACAAGCTGCTTTGTGACTTTTGGTACGCTTTTATCATGCTAGATCCAATGGGAAAATATTCTTCAGGCTTTTTCTTTGCTTCTACAGACAGGTGTTAGCCTCCATTTGCAGGAGAGCAAAGGAAACCCTTATGGGGAAAGCAGGAGCTTCTTAGTGTATTGGCGTCTTCCTTAGACTGGTGGGGTAGGTTATTCTCTGGGGTACAGGAACTGGGTAGATGTGAGTCATGCCTTGCCCTTGTCATTCTCTTGTTTCCTGAGCTGGCCTCACTGATCTTTCTGAATGCAGGATGTGGCTGGCTTTATTTGGAATGTTACAAGCATCCCTGTCTGAGTTAATTGACCAAGACAAATTTTGTTTAAAAACCTTGACGTTAATAATGAGAAATAAGAACTGGGAGGTAAAATACATGCTCTCTAGACATGCATTAGCAGCACCCCCACCCTTCCAGACTCCTCCTGAGGTAGTATGGCAGAGAGCTTAGGTCAGTTAGTTTTAAAATTAACTTCTAGTCCTCAAGGCAGCCTTTAAATAGAGTATTTGAGCTGTGACTATCACTAGTCTTCTTAGGCTGTATAACAGTGTGAGCCAAGGAAGGATGGAAGAGAACAGACCCAGGGAAATTGTAACTGCTGGTGGCTGGTGTTGTGACTGATCCTGGGCAGATCCTTCATTTCAAGCCCCCAGACCTTGCAAACTGAGCTGGGATATGGTGCACTAATTAGCACCAAAATGGAGATGCTCATCTCCTTCAAGGGACGGTTTCCATGTGCTGTTAGGCTGCACTTTACAGCCCTAATCTACTCTCTGTGATAATGTAATCCAAATGGATGTTATTCCTGCTTCTCTCACCTTGGGTGCCTGTCTGCTGATACAGCTGTGTAAAAGGCTTGGTGTTCTTTGTAGGTGAAGGGACTGGCTGATGTTGCTTTGGGCAACCAACCTGCACTGAGAGGCTACATTAGCCATTGGGTGGAGCCCAGGAGATACCCGGATTCTTTGTATAAATGCAAGAGATAAGGGGGGAAGGGGGGGGGCGGAATTTCTCAGATTGAAAAAAAAAATTTAAAAAAGTTTCAGATGCCTTCCAAGCCTGGTGAGGCTCCTGAAAAAGTACCTGCTTCGTGGCTGGTTGTCGTGGTTTAGCCTCAGACGGCACCAAAGAACCACGTGGCAGCCCGGTTGGCCAACGCCTCATGGCGGCGTTAGAGCGATTGGAAGAAAAAGGCAGCACTTGTGGGTTGGGACAAAAACTGTTTAACAGGACAACAAGGTAGAACAGGGAACAACAGTAACAGTAACTCGGATGGAGAAGGATACAAACGCGAGTACGATACCGACCGCCGCCCGTCCCACCGCAGCCCCCGCACTTCCGGTACCCCCTCCCCTTCCCGGCAGCTCCCAGCGACCCCTGGGCATGGCTCAGTGGGGTGGGATACCTGGGCCCTGCTAGAGCCAGGGGAGAATTAACCCTGTCCCTCCCAGAAAACCAGGACACTGGTGTAGTGATGTGATGTGATGATCTAAGCTGCAGTGACAGTCTTTCCCAGGTCAAAGCATGGTAACATTCATGTGCCTCTTCATTTCCTCTTCACTACTCTGTGGTGAGGAGTCTCCAACAGGGCTACAGCTGCTGTAGTATGAGTCACATAATGTATTTCTGCAAAGAGGCGAAGTTATCCCTGTTTGCTGCTTCCAGGCTGTGAAATGTGTTGNCTGTTAGGCTGCACTTTACAGCCCTAATCTACTCTCTGTGATAATGTAATCCAAATGGATGTTATTCCTGCTTCTCTCACCTTGGGTGCCTGTCTGCTGATACAGCTGTGTAAAAGGCTTGGTGTTCTTTGTAGGTGAAGGGACTGGCTGATGTTGCTTTGGGCAACCAACCTGCACTGAGAGGCTACATTAGCCATTGGGTGGAGCCCAGGAGATACCCGGATTCTTTGTATAAATGCAAGAGATAAGGGGGGAAGGGGGGGGGCGGAATTTCTCAGATTGAAAAAAAAAATTTAAAAAAGTTTCAGATGCCTTCCAAGCCTGGTGAGGCTCCTGAAAAAGTACCTGCTTCGTGGCTGGTTGTCGTGGTTTAGCCTCAGACGGCACCAAAGAACCACGTGGCAGCCCGGTTGGCCAACGCCTCATGGCGGCGTTAGAGCGATTGGAAGAAAAAGGCAGCACTCGTGGGTTGGGACAAAAACTGTTTAAC
>VZRU01016837.1:191982-245012 GCA_013398155.1 Pedionomus torquatus | reverse complement strand
CTGGGCAGGGGAGGTCTGTGGGGTGCATGCCTGGGGTCTGGGGTCATCCTGAGGGCGAGCTGAGGACTGCTGATTCCGACCACCAGGTGGGAGTAAAGAAGACCCCAGTGGGTGAGAAGGGCATGCGCCAAAGAAGATTCTAGAACTTATTAGCATAGACCAACCTCTTCTTAGGAATATGTATGAACAGAACGAATATAAACTGGAAATGGGAATTGTGCAGCGTGCGTCTTGGTTGGGCAGAGGCTCCCGGCGCACCCAGCGCTGTTTGCTTGTCTTTATTCATTTAATAAATTGTAAACTTTGTTTGGAATCCTGTTTGGGACTAAATCACTTATCACACAGGCCCAGGTAGAAATCTGTGTTGAAGCGATGCTCCTGAGAGCATGAGGCCATTAGTAAAAGGAATGTCTTCATTTGCTTCTGGAAACAGGCAGAAACTTGATGCTTGGGAAGTCTCCCATCCAAAGTCATGGTGCTGTCCTGGTCTCTCTCTTGGGACACTGTGCTCCCTTGCCTTTCCCTGGTGATGTGGGCCTTGCAGGCGATCCATCAGCCTGCACTTTTCCCCGAAGTGGCAGGACTGCAGCTGTACATCTCTGATCGATACTGCCCAACCTTAACATGGAATCAGTCATTTGTAGCCATTTCATTACTGCTGGCTAACCGTTTGCCTGCAGCAGCAGAGTCACAACAGGAGTGTTTAGCAGTCTTATTTACATGCAGCATTTCACCAGTCCCTCCTTCCCCTTGCTCACAGGTTGCCATCTGCTCAGGAGCCTCAGAGGAGACAAGGTTGCAAAGCGGTGACTGGAGCATGGTTGCCTGTGTGTTGTTGCCCTGGAGGCTGGGGGTGCTGGTCCCAGGTCTGCCCATTTTAGGCCTTTTCAGCTTAAAACTTCTCTTTTTCCACAAGATTTTGGCATTGTGCTTTGCTTTTATTCTGGCTCTGAAGCTGATTTTAGTTACAGCAATTTTTAATCCACTGTGTGTTTCAGTCTTCTTAACTGCGTTCATACTCTCCAAGGGATGGGCAAGGTTCAGATGCTCTTCCTATAGAGCAACTTATAAATAATAAATTGCCATTTTAAAATTGGGGGATGGATGAGGTCTGGGAATGGAGTTCCCATGAGTCTATTAGCTGGGCAGGTTGTGCCCTGTGTCACTGCAAAGACACTTTATACCAGCAGCAAAGTCTTAGACTTGACTCCTGACCTTGGTCATGAGCCGTTAATGATCTCTGAAGGAAGAAATACTCTGACACATGCACATTAGGGGATATTTGGTACATCAGGATGTTGCTGGTTTACATGAGCAAACTCAGAGTACAAGGTTTACTTAAATGGCTTTTACTTTAAGTTTCAACCTTGGCCTCCAATTTTCATGAGAAGAAACAATTTCTCTCTGGAGAGGGAGGATGTGGGTGATGGTGAGAAATGATCCTGAAATCTCCAACCCTGCTGCCCAGGGTTGGAGAATCAGATGGAAAAGAACAGTGGAGAATGGGAAAAGGGAGCAGCAGCACTAGAAATAGGGGGAGGTGGCATTTGAGACAAGTGGGGTTGGTTATGTGGCATTATGAGGGACCTCTCCTCTTCTTGCTGACGTGACTCTCCTCTTCCTCCTCAAGTAGCTTCTTACAAGGCGGTGTCAAAGGCCTAGACAGTGCAGTGTTGTAGCAGAAATGCCAGGCAGAGCAGTATTTGTGTGTTGGCTACTTTGCTTCTTGTTGTGATGTGTGTGATGCTCAATTGTGATATAGGAACCCCCTGCTCTGGCACTGCAAATGCACAGAGCCAAGAGGCCGTCCTGCTCTCAAACTCCCAACATCAGTAGTGCAGGTCAAGCTGATGTATATGCCATCCCTGCTGAATAAAAGTAATTTTTCTGTGAATCTTAACCAGTTCACTAAATTACTTCAAGTGATTATCCTGTTTCTTTTCTGATGAGGAAAGATCTTATTTAAATACGTTGAACTCAAGACTTTATTCTTAGACATTTAGGGAGGAACTAGCAGTGCTGTTGAATAAATTGTGTTAAAAGTATCTTTAGTCTGATGTTAAAGATGGGAAGGCCTGGTCCAGCTATGGGCAAGGAATGTTCCTGATCTTGTGTTTAGAATCACCACTTTAAGGCCTTGGTTTGTTTTCAGTGGCAAGATAGAAATGGTTGTTTTAATTTCCCTTTTCCAGTGCAAGCAGTGTTTTTTGAGTATCAAGGTGTGTTGTCCATGTCAGGGAGGGAAAGGCCTAGAGCTTGAGCTTGGTGGAGATTTGAAATTGCAGAAGGTTGACAGCTAAATGTTATCAGGATCTGTTGTCAAGCAGCTGGCAAAATTTGGGAGCTTGACCCCCAACTAAAGGATCATGGACAGATACCCAAAGGCTGTCTGTCCCATATAGTGTGGGACTGTCCTTGCCATCAGCATATCTGCACTGTACTCTGTGTGCAGGCCACAGGCATGAGGTATCTGACTTGAAGTGAGGTTTTTGTGCTTGTGCTTTTCCATGGGGAGGTGGACACAGTGTTCCTAGGAAAGCTGGGTCTCTTGGCATGTTTGACAGACTACTACCAGCCTCTCAGGGTAGGGCTGAACCTTAACTGCTTGTCTTACTACTGAGACCAGGCTTGTGCAGGGTGTGTTTGCTCCCTCAGCTACATCCACAGCCTGCCTCAACAGACCCTGTGAAGTTATTAATGTTACCACCAAGGGTGGAGCATGGAGCTGGTGTGGCAGGAGCTGCACTGTGTTTATAGGAATACAGAGGAGGATTATGGAGGAGAGACTCTGAATGCTCAAATCACGGGGAGCACTTCAGTCATCGTTTGTGCTTCCTGCCACAGCAGTCATTGAAGTATGAGGCATGGTTGTAGGATATCAGGCTCAGCACAGTGCTGTGCACCTGCCTTGGTCCTCTTCTGATGTTTGTCTCCTGTACTTTGAAGGAGCGTGGCTCTTCCAGTTCATCTGGGACTCTGTCCTCACATTAGTTGCTAATGAAGGAGAATTTTGTGTTTCAGGGTAAAATTTTTAGGCCTCCGTTTCTCCTCTTGATTTCAAGAGCTGGGTTAGTTTTACAAGAGAGGATTTTGTGCTAGGTTCTCTTGAGTACAAATGTCGCTCCAGAGACTTGGAAGGCAAAGGCAGCCTGAAATGGCTTTGCAAACACAGACTGCAGTGCAACCAAAGTTATTTATTGTAAGTTTTTCTTTCCAAAAAGTTTGCCCCTCTAAGTTGGAATTGGACAGCAGATTAATTTTCTTTTATGCAAGAGATGTTGGAGCTTCTCTGTGGGGTGAGGTAAAAATAGGTCATCTTGACTCATTACACAATTTCCTGGATTTTATTTCCCTTGGAAAAATTGTTAGGAAGATAAAACACACTTCCTTGGCTGGCTGGATGGCATGAAGGTGAGAGGGTTGGGCTGGGTGGAGAGAAGGTCAGGCTAGAAAATTGTCTTGCTTCCCAGGAGGCCAGTTGAAGGTTCTGGGAATACCAACAACCTGGTTGGTGGGCAATGGGTGAAGTGGGTGGACATACATATATAAATATGTATATATATTTATATTCCAGAATCAGATATGGAACAACAAAGTTGTTAGACTCCTAATCTTTGTGGTCTCAGCACCTGAGATGGTACATCTTCCCTGCAGACTGGGTGCTCTGGAGTGAGTAGGGCTACACCAGCATAGATAACATAGCACTGGGGTACAGCTTTCATTCCCTGTCTGAGGCTGGGAAGACCTGAGCAGTCCTGGTGGTGCAAGGTGATATGTGACATCAAGGTCTGAGCAGGTCTGAGCAGTTTTCTAGCCCATCTCCTTCCTTCTCAACCAGACCTCAGCCCCCTCCACTGTAGTAATCCAGATGCAATCAGTCTGGTACTTTCAAATATTTATGAATCATTGATGAATTTTGTGAAGTTAGAAGTTGTAGCTTTCATGGAATCTGGTTTGATTAGCTGGAAAGTCAATATTTTCACTGCGTGATGTCTGAGCTGCATTAGTTACAGCCCAGGCAGCAGCAATAACAGCACTGCAGTGCTAATAGCTCTCTGCTTGCAACGCCTGGCATTTAGGTAGTCTGGGATGAGCTTGGAGCATGTGGAGGAACCTCAGAGAGACAAGAATAAAGCAGTTTAGCTCATGGTGAAAATTGGCAGAGGCAGGTAAAGAAAAAGCCTACAGCAATGTTTGGGAATCTGCAAGATGAGGTGTTGAGACTGCCTTTCTTGATAAGTCATCTCTTCCAGTGCATCCAAACAAGGTGGATTGTTTTTTACCACAATTCCCATTAACTTGTCTTAAAAGAATGAAGTACCTTCAGCAGCATGAATGAGAACCCCATGGGATTAGACCTTTATTCTTTTTATCTGATGCAAATAGGAAATTGATAGGTAAGCAAAGTTACCCTTGTCTTTACAGATGAGGGAGCCAAACCATAGGGGAATTGTATGAGCTCAGCGGCGGCACAAGCACCATCTCTTTCTTTCTGTCTCTTCATGCCATGATAGTCATTGCTTGGACTGGAGAGCCCACCTCTTCCATTCATGTCTGTAATATCTGTCCTCTTCCGAATAAGCTATCCCAGGAACCAAACAACTTCTGTGCTAATTTGCTGTGGCTGAACAGGCTGACTGAGAGCTTGTAAGATGTCCCACCACAGGGCAGGCTGTAGACAGAGCTTCCTGTGCTCTGAGGGTATGCATCTGAGCATCTTTGAGACATGCATTACAGGGAATGTGTCTGCATCTGTCAGGTCCTGGATATTTTGATGTCATCCCAGGGATTAAGTGCATGCAGTAGAAAGTAATGTTCTAAGGTATTTCCTTTAAATACATATGTTTTTATGTATTTAAACATAAATACATGACTACATAAATAAATGAATTCTGTCAGACCAGTTAGATCAAAGAAACCAAGTTTGCATCAGGAAATGCTTTTGATAACCTGTGCTCCCTAAGCAGAGACCACTCAACAGGGGCTAAGAAGGTTGTCTGCTGTGTATGGGTGAGATCAGCCTTTGTGAAGCACCATGGAGCTCTGTGACGATCAAAAGTGCCGTGTCCAGGACTTCATCCTGGAAGGCAGCCTTAGCTCTGTTGATGAAGCTACAGGGACAGGAAGGCCAGCCAGGGCCTTGAGTCAGATTTCTCCTTAATCTCTCTACATCACAAGCTGTGAGACAGGGGCCTGGTGAGGTTGTGATAATGGGATTACAGAGTGCTTGGGGATTCAGAGACTATTTCAGCTAGAGCTGCTTGCATGTTGCAGGGTTGTCATATTGCTGTGGTCTAGCTGAGAGGTGATGAAAGGCATGAATAACTGTGACTGTGGCACAGTTCTCAGTCTGGGATGAGCCGAGATCCTGGCATTAATAGTGTGGATCACGTGTGCTCTGGCATGGTAGTTTAAAGGCAGCAAGGGGTGCAAGGAAGCATAAACTAAGAACTGAGCTGACTGTACCAGTAGCACCACTAACCTCTGGCTTCCAGCACTCAAAGTGCAATTTTTGTGGTGAATTTACATAGCTTGTAGCTTCCATTCATCTCCTAGTATGGTCTCTTAGTTGATCAAGTCTAAGTTCTAGGACACCTTTGTGGCAGTGGCATCTGTGGGAAAGACAGAAATGATGGCAATCCCATTTTAAACTTCATAAACTTTTTGGCAGTGCTAAGTGTGCAGTAATGATGCTCAAGCTCTCCTGAAGGAGGAAATGCAATGGCAGACTGCAGAGACTTACCTGAGGGCTCCAAGGTTTCCAGGAGCTGTGAGGCTTGAGGAGCATGTGCAGATGTACACTCATAGCCAGTCCCTCAGGAGAGTGAAACTGCAGTAAGTACCGGTGAGAGAGATGGCGGATCCTCATAGATTTATGCTGATCATATAGTTGCTAATGCCTTGCTTTCGTGGCTTGATCTTGCTCCTCTTTCTTGTGGTTGCTAATAAATGCAAGCCAGCTCATCTTCTGCTTTGGCTCTTCCTGTGACATTTCTTTAAATTTGGTGAAGTTGTTGATGCACAGATTGTCTTGCCCCTCACCATGAAGATACCTGCCCTGGGATGACCCTGAGTCTCACTGTGATTTCTGCTGCAACGCTTTATTCCTGACTTTATTCAGGAGAGATGAGGCTGCATTCAGTCATGCTCCACAGGGTGATAAAAACCCGTGGTCTGGGTGATGCTCTGTGTAATCGGCCTTGTCAGTACCCATCGCTGACATGCATAGCATGAAGAGGCTTTTGCCAGCTGATTGGGTGCAATGCGACTTCCCTTCCCTAGCCCAGCAATTCTGATTTCATTTCAAGTATTTTCTTGCCATTCTGGGTTCTTGAAGCATGTAGCAAAGACATACTATATTCACCCCCAGGAGATATACAAACAGGGAACATGATACAATGATTTCCTCATTACATACAAGGGAAGTATCTTCCTTCAAAGCTGTGGGGGGCATTACCAGTCCTCTGCCTTAGCTGTTGGTTCATGTTCCCATTAGTCACCTCCATAGGAGACAAATCAATCTACTGCTACTTCACAGTCTTCCCTGCAATTGGCTGTGATAAACAACTCTTTTTAAGGCAAAGAAATGTCAGTTGTTTGGAAACTCTGCTTTCTTATTTGGCAGTGAATGAACTTACCTGGAACATCAGAGCTCCTAGGGCTGCAAGGTCCAGTTCCGTAACAGCTCACATATTAAGGTAAACTGAATGCATGGTCAGAGGGGAAAGCCCAAAGATCATAGAGGATAGCTGCAAGTGCCCCTTCCCTGAAGGCTAGAAATGTAGCTCATTGCAGGGGCCTGGCCATGGCTTTCCTCAAATCATGCCATTTCTGGGTGTGCTGGCTCATTATTTTTACAGGGCATTTGTGCTTTGCCTCTACTGGCAAAGCCAACTGGCAATGAGAAATCCTTCTCTTGCAAAGACTACAGGCTAAAATGGTGTGAGATGTAGCAGGGGAAGAGGAAGATGGCTTGACGGGGGAGTCAGGTGCAGCTGGTTATGGGAAGGGCTTGAGAAGGCAGTTGGGACAGCTTTATGAAACATGTATGGTGTGCACAGCAGTCAGATCTTGTATGTGCTTGGCTGTCATCATTAGTGTGATGTGCTGCTGGCACAGGAGCACCTTCCCTGCTGAAGCAGCTCTCAGAAGAGATAGTAAATGTGCCAGTTGCAATGAGGTGACAGTGATGCAGCAGATAAAGAGCCACCTGGGAGTGGGAACTTGTGCTTTCTGATGCTGTTCAGGGCCCTTTGAGCTTGAAAGTGGTTCGGGAAGGGATGCCCTGGCTACATGCCTACCTATTGCAACATGCTGCTAGTCTGTCTTGGATCCTAGGCACTACTGTCACAGGGTCAAGTACAAGAGGCCTCCAGACCCCTTGCAGCATCAGTAGTCCCTGATATGCAAGACTAGTGAAGCAATAGGGCCTGAAAAATTGTTCTTTGTATTTGGATACTTGTTCTTGGACAGCTGATTATTCCTGCCTGAGAAAAACCTGACTGTTGTATCTGCCTGAAAAAAAAATGAAAAAAGAAAAAGAAGAGGATGATTTCTTGAGATAACAAGATCTTCTAAAAGATCTTCTGTCTTCTAAAAGTACCTGCTGTTCTTTCCACCTTCATGCCACCTGCAAGTTTAGTAGCCTTTCTTTTTCTCCATCATCCAGGTCAATAGCAAAAAGTCCTGAAGAGAGCCAGTATGTGACAAACTCCTACAAGATCCTGTTTGTCAACATGTTCTTCCTTTGTAGCAGAGGAGACCACTAGTATCTGCCCTCTGCATATGGCTCTCTGAGCTGCCCTGTCAGAATTTCTCTTAAGGCCATATTCCTCTTGCTTACGGGAATGACAGGCAAGACAGTGTCGAAAGCCTTTCTAAAGCTGAGATGTTTGACAGGTAGTGCTCTCTGCCCAAAGCCTGTTATGCTGTTACAGGAGGAAGATAGATTGGCTTGATGTGATTTGCGTTTGACAAATCCATATTGGCTGCAACTCATCTCCTTGTTGTCTCATTGCTTTTTTTTTTTTTTTTTTTTTTTTTTTTTTTTTTTGAGGGCTTAGAATTGGGTCAAACAGGGCAACATGTGTGAAGGCAAATTGGGGAACAGGGCAGCATGTGTGAAGGTACAAAAAGCTTCCTAGCTGTAGTACATATTTTGTGTTGTTGGCCACTGCCAGTGAAGTCTCTCTCCTGGTCCCCAAATTGCTTGTTGCTCCTTAGTACCAAAGTGGTGATGGGGCTGTTATTTGTGTGCCCTCGGTGGTGTTTTGTCACACCCTAGTGGCTAGATGGAACAGTGGCCATGGATGTGGTGCTGCTGCAGGCTTCACTCTTCCTTCTCTCCTGTCATCTGATGGCCAGTTCAGTCTCCCCTTGCTCACAACACACCTGTTTTGTCTCCTTGCAGGCACTGACAATGTTCAACCCCAGATCTCCTGACTGTACCACAGCCCTTGGGGTGCTGACCAGCTGCCCTTGTTTGTGGTGAGCTTGTTTCTGCTTCTGTTGCACTATTTTTTTTTTCTTCTATGTTAAAAATAATGCTGATTTCCTCCCCACCTCTCATTAAGAGGCTTGGCCAGGGAAAGGCAGGATTTCCCCAGTCCCTCTTCTCTGAGCTCCCATGAAAGATATGAATCACTTTCACTTTCACTTTGCAATGACAATGCCAGCAAAAATGGCCCTATGAAAGTCCTGCCCACTTGGAGGAAGGTTTGGCTAAGATAGGTCTTTGACTTACTCTTCTGTGGTGGCTATGGGATCATTAGCGTTCAGCATCTTTGCTGATGGGTCTTGTGGTTAACACCTGGCTAATGGTACAACATGTAGACCCCAAAGCTGGGGCAGAGGGAGCTTGTCACATACCTCCTATATATGTGCTGTGGGTTTGAGGCCAGACTGGTTTGAGGCTTGAGTCCATCCCCTCCTGCTTAGAGGAAATGGGTGGAGGGAAATTACCACCATCCTGAAGAAGAGATGTCATTCTGTGGGTATGGGCTGAGCTGCTCTGACTCACTGATAGACACAAATACTTTGTCACAAGCTCATTGTTGGCTGTTTCTCTTTTAGAGCTTCCTGAGCTACGGAGGTTGATGAAAGATTGTTCTTTGTGGGTTTTGGGTTATGAGTGCCTAAGGAAGCACTTGTGGCTCAGCTGTGAGACCGCTTTTGCACTCTCAGTAATTGAGTCTGAAATTGTAGGCTGCTGATGCATTAGCACTAGCATTGAGCTGCCCTGGTGGGAACACTGCTTGGATAGAAACCTTTGTCCTTCTTGTGAGGCAAAGCAGGGAATTGTAGGGCTCAGGTCCATGCTTAGGTCTCCTGGCTATTAATCTAGTTTCCATCCTGCCGGAGGATATTCTGCCATACTGAGAGTAGGCTGCTGATCCCTAGGCAGATGTTTGGGTGCTTGTATGCAGGCTGACAAGAAGCAGAAGCTAGTCTTGGGCCTTTAAAATCCAGAAATATCTGACACTGTGAAAAGTCTGTTTCAAATTACCATCAGCCTACTAGAAAAAAACTGCTGAGTTTATGCTCTTTCCCGTATGGAAGCAGTGAGCATGTTTTTTGCTTACAGATGTTAAGGAAGTCAATGCTGCTGCGATCCCATGTTGTCTCCCTTCCAGACCTTTTATCTCACCTTTGTCTTGTGTAAGGGATGTAGCTGAATTCTGATTTCCTACTAATGGGACTCCTGTGCCCTTGCCCTTGGCCCCCTCCTACTCTCGCTTTGATCATGATATCTTTAAATATCCATCTCCAATGTGTCTGAGTAGCATCTGGAGTGGATGGAGGAGAATATATTTGAACCTGAAAGTTAAACACAGGTCTTTCTCAGCAGTCTCTTTGATTGTTCACAACATGTCTCCATCAAAATTCTCAGATGTTGCTGGGTGAGGCTCCCATGGAGGGGATCTGATGAAGGCTTGAGGGTCTGGTGGTGGTGGCTTGGGACTATTGTGGGGAGAGATAGGAGGGGATGGGGACACTTGCGGATGACATTCATGACACCAGGCAGGTACCTGGTGGTGGCTGTGCCATACTCATCATCTGGCTGTACTTTACCAAGCTGGGCTTCTCTAGGTCACAAAGCAGAATAGAGATGCACAAAGCCAGCTCTGTCATACGGGTGTTGATAGCAGAAAGTGTGCTGAGAGGCAGTGGGGCTCTTCTCTGAGAGCTGGAAGTAATCCAGGAACATGGGGGCAGCAGAACAGAGAAGTCCATTCCCTCTGTTATTTAGAACATCAGAAATGTAGCTGAGTCTGGAACAAAATGTCTGGACTGTCCTTGCTTTGTTTACCCTCTTTCCTGCCCATGTAGCTGACAAGAAGCAAATCATGCCCTTGAGTCAGGTGGAAACTCAAGATACCGGCCTCTCCAGAGTCCCCCTGTAGGCAGCACTGGTGGTTCAGATTCCCTCAGAGACAGCTGAGGTGTCCCAGTAGACTTGCTCTGCAATGGTGCTCAAAAGAAATGTCGTTGAAGCTTCCTGCTGTCCACTGTGGACTAAAACAGGCCGTTGAAGATGCTCGGTTCCTGGTTTTGCTCTGCTGATGTGCAGGTTTCCCTTTCCTGCTTAGCCACCGGAGGGCAGACAGGAATCCCATAATTACCAACCACTGGGGAAAGCAAGCACTGGAATAATTAAAAAGCAATTAGTGTTTGCACTGCTAGATGTGTGGTGGCATTGCTCTTTCCAGTTGTATTCTCTGCCTCTGGCCTCCTCACCACCTGCTTCGCTTCATGGGTTTTCCTTTATCATTTTCACTTGAGCTGGCTGTGGGAGATGAAGAAATTCAGATTAAGTTGCCGCTGAGATCTGCTTTGCTGGGAGGATTATGGAGTTGGCTGTGATGTGTTTGCTGCCAGCCAGGGCAGGAGGAGCAAAGCCTTTCAGCAGGCTGTGATCAAACAGAAGCCTCTGCTTTCCAGGGTTGAAAATGCTGCTGTGGGGTCAAATCCTCCTAGGTTCCAGTCTGCACTAGTGTAATCCATACCACTTCCATTATGGAACTGGTTGATCCAACGTAAACAGGACAGCTGGACTGTGTTGATGTCCTCGGTGAACTCGAGCTTCTGGACTAGTCCTGTAGAGCTGTCAGTGCTGGCAGAGCTTTAAGCAGCAACTGGAGAAGTGCAAACTCTACTCCCACTGATGCATTTTAGTCTGATGTGGTCCCTAGCTGTAGTAGGGAGAAAACTTGGAGCTCTGGGATATACCTCAGATTTTTTTATTGTTTGGGTGAGCTCAATTTCTGGAATTGCTTCTTCCAGGAAGCTCCTCAGCTGTTCCTGTTGTGTGTGTCAAGGAGCTGCATCACCTGAGGATGCACTGCTGTGAGTTGGGAGGCAGAGCAGGCCAGGGCCAGCAGCTGCTGTAGAGGATGGGGTAGAGTAGCAAATATGTGTGCATTAAGACTGGTCTGAATGCACGGACTCTGTACTGAGTTAAAATAACCAGCACTGAGGGGTTGCTCCTTTCAAAATGTTAAAAATATCCCAGATTCTCTGTGAGTCCAGGAGATGCAACTACTGTTGCCTAGCGTGTGGATGACTGTCCTCCCTCAAAGCCCTAGTGAGAGCTGTAATACTTGCAATGAGTTGATATTTTAAGGACCCTTACAGAGTAAATTGCCTTATTCTTTAGTTTGGCAGCTGGGCTGACACAGCTTGGATGCAAACTAGTGGTTCAGGGTGACCCTCTCCTTTCAATGACTGAGCATGAACTGACCTCATTCATTGCTGTCATGAGTTGTCTATGTATGACTAAGACTAAATATTTTGAGCAGGGTGCTTTATCTCCCAGAGAGTCTTCCAGAGGTGAGAGCCTCCCACATCCAAGGGTGGAAGGACCCTGCTCTCAGGTTGGGGAAAAGCATCCCACTTCTCCCATCTCCAGACCTTGTTGGGTTGTGGTATCGCCCTGTCATCATACCACAGCACTGGGGTTATACTGCTGCTGCTGTATAAGAAAAGCACAGCTGTACCTTCACTCTGCCCTGTGTGCACATATTTTCCTTGCAGCCTGTTTCCAGGTGCCATTGGCATCCTCTCCCTCCAAGCCCTGGCTGATGGAAGACTGATTGCCAAGCTGCCACCTCCAGGCCTTTCTTTCCCCTCTGCTCTCACTCCCCTGAGTTACTCCACTAGAAAGTCAACAAAGAAGGCTCCTGTTGCTGGAAGGGCTGCCCTTTTCAGAGCTGTAATCTCCCCACTCTACCTGTTCCGAGCTTCTGGTGTTGCAGGCACAGCCTTGCTTGCCAGCTGCTTCCAACTCCAGGACATTCACAGCAGAAGTGCTGCACAGCTTAGCAGGGGCCAAGGTGATCTCTAAAAGCATCTGTGTGTTGTTGAGATAGCGCTTATCTGTTAGTAGGAAGTGAAAGAGTGAGGAGGCCTGACGTCCAGAGCACAAATCAGACTTAAACCTCATGCCTGAATCTCACAGCTGATCTTCCTTTACCTACAAAAACATGAAAAAAAATCAGTAAATAAGATAGCGAGGTGCTAGAAGGTGATGTACTAATGGAAAGAAGAGGATAGTGTGGTACTTGTAGCTGTGAACCATGCTGTAAATTGGGTCCTGTGTGATGCTGAGCCTCTGTTACAACATAGGGCAGCCAGTGTGTGTTGTAAAGTCTGAGCCCCTCAGTGGGTGCCTACTGCCACCCAAAATGGCTTGAGGCATCTGCTGTGACTACCCCTCCTCCCACCTCCTACACTTGTCATGGCCAAAGCACATATTTCCTGCTCCTAGCCTTCAGAAAGCAGCTGCGTCCTTCTCTTAGAAGAACTTGAAAAGCTGTAAACCCAAATGGTTCATGTAAACCTTCATGTCAACAGCATGTTAATGTATTGGGGATATTACAGATGCTTCCTGCCCTCCTCAGCTTTTTGTTCCCTACTGAAAAGGCGTCCAGCTGCTGCAAGAGCAACAGTCCCAAGAGCCAAGAGCTCATGTCCAGACTGAAATTCCTAAAATAAGGGGCAATGAATGTTTGTTTAAAATTCCCTTCCTTCTAATCTCCACAGATGCTAGTGAGATAACATATTTTTCGCAGGGTTACTCAGCAACGAAAAAATATTTGGGTCAAGTTGAGCTGTTTGCATTCGTCTTGGTCTATCCATCTTGTAGGGAATGAAACAAGTTTCTTCTTAAGTTTTTTCCCCTTCATTTTATTTTTGTCTCAATGCTTTGTATAAAAAGTCTTCCATGTGAATCATGGATGTTATGATTCCAGTCATGATGAAGGCCTTGTGACATCTTTTTGCAGCGGTGGTACATGAGGGATGAGTAAGCTGGGTTTGGTGCAGTGAGAACCAGCCTGGTGTCTGTCTCCTGCACTTTGGTGGCCTTCTGGTTTTGAATGGAGTGTCCTCAGCTTGTGAACTAGTGATGATAATAGGAGTAAATTTCAAGTCTTGTCTTCTAATGAGATGCCCAGTGGCCCAGGGTTTCACACATGATTCTTCAGTCTGTGTGTGAAAATGCTCTCAAGGGAACAGACCTGTTCTTTACACTCCTATTATGTTTTCATGAACTCTTCACTTTCTGATTCTAAGTGAAGGTGCAAATAACAAAATGTCTTTCAAAAGTCAGTTTCTGGTTTTTGTGTGACCACAAAGTCCTGATAAAGAGACTTACTGAAAGATTGGTTGTACTAGTCCTGGTCTTGTAGAAAGCTTACTGTTGTCTATGGGAATTCAACAATCCTAAAAAAAAGCACTAATTGACGATTGTCCCGTATGTTCAGAGGAATGTCCCATGCCTATCCCAATATATTGGCATCTCTGATTTGTGATCTATGTCCTGGGATTTCGTTGGTTTTGCTGACTTCAAATGGTGGAGGCTGGAACTCTAGAAATGATCATCCATCACTGAAAGAGACCATCTCACGTCTTGGCTCTCTATGCTCACTAGCCAGGGGAAGCTGTCTCCCTTTAGGGCTCCCTGGAAGTGCTGCCACTTGAAAAGGATGGAGAAAAAGCCCTGAAGGAATGAAGTGGGGACAGATGATGTGCCAGCTCCAAGGAAGCACTGGACCTGGCTAAGTAGTCTGAAAGTCTTATCTGTCATTAAAGTCAGGAATTTTATCCTAGTACCTAGAGGGCTAGCCGCATGTCCGGAGCTCTGGTGTTGCTGCAGGGCTCCGGGCAAGGTGCGGATGGTGCCTCCAAGAATACCTGGAGCTGCCATAGGAGACAGTGTGTCTCAGGCACATGAATGAGAAGTAGGTCAGCAGTGGAGAGGAGGTCTCTGGACACTAGCATGCTTGCATGTGTCTGGTAAACTCAGCAAATGGGGGTAGAGTGGGGAAAGGTGGTGGGTTTTTGCTTTTGTTTTGTATTGTTTTTTTAATCTTTTCCTTCCCTATGTGGTCTGTGGAGGGAAGAAGGACAGGTTCTTCTCCAGAGTGAATCTTTGTAGCTCCATTGATTTAGTTGGCACTTCACTGGTTAATACCAGTTTGAGAATCTGGGCTGGAGTATTCTTGTAAATAATTGAAGAGCATGTGAATACAGTGATGTAAGGGAGGATGGGAATAAAGCAGAGACTCTGAAAAATTTTAGGGTTTTTGCAATGAGGCTTTTATGTGGAAACACATTGGCATCTTGGCTGCAAGGTGCTATGGTCAAGTGTGAGGTTTTTTCATCGTAATTATAAGGACTAGAGCTGGACTAGAGTTGAAACTTGCGAAAAATGGCAAGCACATGTCAGATGGAGAGAGAGAGACTGCTGCCAGCTGTTTCCCCCTCCCTGTTGCCTGACTAGGTTTGATAAAAATACATTATTTTTTAATACTAAAAATGAGTCCTAGTTCTGGCAATGTGCTAATTTGACAAACCTGGAGATTAAAGCACTTGTTATCCAGAGCAAAATGGTGACAGCACAAGCTTCCCTCATGTGCCGAGGGATCCAGTTAATGCTCCACTGCTTTGGCGAAGGCCAAGAGATACCACTGGTGGTAATGGCATTTTGTGGTGGTGGACTACATGCTACTCTTACGTGCTGGCTGGCAAATCCCTGCCTGTGAAAGATGACTTTTGATGGCAGGTTGGTGGGAGGTGATCTTGATCTGTCTGGAAGCAGATCAAGGGTTTCCAAATTCACACCTCTCCCCTTTGCCTTGGTGTAACATGTCTGTGACAGCTCCAGCCCCTGCTCGTAGGAAGATGTGAGGTTAGGAAATCATTTGATGTATTTAAACCTATCTCTGTGTGTGCTTTAGGGATAAGAAAGGAGCCAAGCCAGTGGCCCATGAGCTGGTGGCTGCCCTTGGCTGCAAGGCGGGCGCTCCAGGGAGCCTGGATAGATGGAGGCATGCTGACATGCAGATGTGAGCTTCAAAGCCTGGAGGCTTCCCAGGAGCTCCTAGGGGCGGAGATGAAGCTGTGAGGCCTGGAAATGGGCCTGCAGATTGTGTGTGAGATGCCTAGAGCTCTATGACACAGATGAGCCAATTTCCCAGTGGAGAGGGGCTGTGTCTACGTTGCATCTGCTGAAAAACTGGGAAGGGGAAAACCCAAGTACATAGAGGAAGTTACTATTCTTTCTAAAGATTAATCCCTGAGTTGCAGAAAGATTCAGGTTTGGTTAGAGCTGGTGGGTTGTTCTTTTTGCTCATCACAGAGTAGAAATTAACGTCCCTGATTTCTCGTCCCCCTCCTGTGATTCTGGGCTGGGGCAGCAGTGGCAGCTGTGTGGCAGCAGGAGCCCCACTGCTCTTTGTGCTCATCAAGGCAGGAGCTGGCTTTGCTGCAGGAGCAGCTGCTGCTTCGTGCCTCAAATTCACATTGGTGAATTGCTGTGCTTTAGCCTCTTTGGGAGGCTTTATAGTCTTCTCCTCTTTATTGCTGTCTTTAGCTTGAATCAAAGTCAGTCAGTAACAAATGACTGTTTTGTGCTAGGTGTGGGGCAATGCAATAGCGGCTGCAGGTGCTCTCCATTTCTTGGACTTTGGGCACAGCTTAACTCCATAAGCCATTTTTATCCAGGGATTGGCGTTTTCTTGCTGTAGTATTTATTAGTTAGCTACTCACTACATTGCAAATCCCTTTCAGTTGCTGGGTCTCTGCTCTGCTGGTCTCTGGGCTGGGGCAGTCTGCACAGAACCCCACAGACTGGGGCTGGAGTAGCAGGGAGTGTTAAAAGTCCAGATTAAGATGTCTTGAGTGACAGATACAGCCTGAAATCACACAGATGGATGCCCTTAGGACAATGCTGTAGGTGGAGATGGCAGAAGCAAGAGGGATAGTGCTCTGGAAGCTAACTGTTAGAGTCCTTTGAAGTTCCAGGGGTGGTATGCAGTACTGCTGTGGGTGTGGTGGCTTTCCTGTGTTTGGGGGTGAGGTGACACTTCGCTACTGCTCCCTGTGACAACAGAGAAGATGCAGAGAGTGCTAAGTAAAAGACCACCCACACAAGTGTCAGGAATGCAGGGCTTAGGGGGCTGCAGTGCCCTCCCAGCTCAGCAGAGGTAGTCTCACCTGGAGCTTGTCTGAGTGCTTGCTGCAGGAAGAAAACTGGAACCTGAGGGGAAAGGTCAAACAGCAATCGTTTGAGAACATGATGATGCTGGAAAAAATGTCAGTCTTCACCCCACAAACTCATTCCAAAATGTATATTAAAGGTTACCCAAGCAACCTTAATATTTCCAGCAATGTGACTTTGAGAACCACCTAGAGAGCAAGAAACTTGCAGGCAGTCTCTGTTGCTGGCCAAGAATGGTGCCCATGTAGTAACATGCTTTATTCCTCACCTTGATTTTGCTCAACTGTGGTTGCTGTCATCTGAGACTCTACTGGCATCGGATTTGCTTCAGAGACTTGTTGCCTCTTGGGGGTGATTCTGGTGAAGCATCTATGCAGCAGTGAAATATTTATTTCCTAAGCATCTACCAGGGAAACTAAGCTTCAAAACTGGCCAACCCTGTGTGGTACTCCAGAAAGGAGATCTAAAGCAACTGTTGAGCTCCCTGAAGAGTATTATTTTAGTTTAGTTTAGTATTTTAATTATTGCACTGGGGCTTAGGGTGCAAAGGTGCCCATTGCAAGGGTGGTAGCTGCCTTCTGGGAGGCAATGGCTAGTCCCTGGGCCTGAGGGTTGCAATGTGATTTAAGTATATGAAAATGAAATTGGGTAAGTAAATATAATCCCCATGAAATTCCTCAAACTAGCAAAGATGTTACTGCTTTCTAGGGACAGGTGTGAAGCAACAGTGGGATTTCTGCACCTGAAATGTTAGTGTTTAGGACATTGCCTTGGCAGGGAGGGAAAGCAGTAGAAAAAAATACTAAAATAGCAAGACAATCACTGCTTTCAAACTCTACTTTGTCACTCTTATTTCATTTGCCTCAAGCTTCTCAGTGGTCTGCTGTGCTTGATGAGCTCTCTGGGGGTCATCAGGCTCATCAAGCTGTTACTGGCCAAGGCTGGGAACAGGCAGGTGGAAGCCAAGAGTCTAGTGTGGTGACCCACAATGTGCTGCTTGTGGTCTGACTCTGTGGCTTTGTTAATAAGAAGCTCTGTAGAGTCCCTGGGACCAACCTCAGGTTATAGTCCCCATGGAAGAGAGACGAAGTGGTGCCTCCACTCATTTCGGTCTTGTATTAAAGCACCAAGTTAAAACAGGAGTCAGACTGGAGGGAATGCTTAGGGATGACCGATGAAGGTGCTGTGGATGACCAGGAGGGTCATCTCCTTGTGCTCCTACCCCTTTCTGAGGCTGCAGCACCCCATTAGCCATGGCTTGCTTACTGTTGAGAAGCTGAGAAGTGGCAAGAAAGGGTTGGAAGCAGCAGTAGGAAAGTAAAGCTGCTACTGAAATAGGCCCAAAATATTCAAATGCTGACTTTTTTATACCTGCATGTTTCAAGGGCACTTGTAAGAGCACTATTAAGAAAAAAAAAAGGGCAAGTGAAATTCTAATTTATTATTCATTCAGGAAAAATAATTTCAGAGTAAAATAAAGTATTTTTCTTCTCCACTTCGTTCTTAATATTCTCTCTTCTCTCTTCCTCTCTCCCCCGCCTTCACTCTACCCTGCAGGGCTTCAGGGAATGGTATGTATGAAATTATTTTGTAAAATCCAATAAAAATTTTAATCAGGTCAACATCATTATAGGAGAGGAAAGTGATGGAGCTTTCCTGATGCATTAAAGAAATGTTAAGGGAAAAAAAAAAAAGTGATGTAAACATGCAGTTGTAGAAAGAGGTATACAGAGAGCTGCGTGCCTGGCCACCATGCAGTGCTGCCTCCTCCTCCTGTCTCCATGGAGCACAGTCTCACTGTCAGCCATGCCCATGCCAAATCTGTGGCTGTTCCCTGGCACAGCCATGTGTATGTGCCTCATCCTCTTGCAGAGACACCAAATCTACTCCAAAGTAGGGAGATGCAGGCAAAAGTGTTTGGTACGTACCCTTTAGGAGAACACCCACCTCTGCCAGTAGATCTTCGCAGAGCCTTAGGCCCCTATGTCCAGCTATTGCTTTTAAACAGTGGTTAGTAAAGCAGAGGGAACAGCTAGTTATGTGGTAAATCTGCCTTTTAATCCTTGTCTTTCTGATTACCACGGAGGGGAATAAAAAGCCCTGGCAACACACGGTCATGCTCTGAGGATTTGCATAGTATATTAAGGCTTGCTAAGATCTCATTCCTATCCTGACATTTACAGAAATTGCAGCTGGTGAAGCTCCTCTCCATCTTCCCTCTTTCAGATTAAATGTGAACTTCTAAATCTGCCAGGAGGAGCTAAGGGAAGGCCAGGGAATGTAACCGTCTTGTGCTGACCTTGGTTCATTACCACCATCAGAAACATGGAGCTAGGCCAAGTGATAGGAGTGATGGATGTCCATGCAGGTCAAAACCCCTGCAGAAGAGGAGCAGACATACCAAGCCCTAAAAGTAATGTACTGTTGACTTCAAGGGATTTGCAAAAAGCATTCAGGAATGAGGCAATCAGTGCCTGGAATAATTTGTCACCATTGAGTTTGTTGGGAGAGTGTGAACAACTGGTTACCTATCACACCTTTCCCCACCAAGATCAAGGTGGTGGTTGTGGCTGATGGTGCCAGCTCTGGAAATGAGCACTGTACTCTGGGGAAGCCCACCTATGCAGTGGGAAATGTAGCTGCTGAGAGCAACACAGCTACTGGTAGTAGAGATGCCAATCTCTGCACTGTTAGGACTTCTCCTGTGGAGTTTGCTGCTTCCCTTGGGGAAGCAGGGACCAATGGAACAACCACAGGTCCTTGTGTTTTTCTGCTGGGGCACAGAATTGTCCTGGAGGACTGGGGATGATTTTCTTGCAGTTCAGAGAAACTGGGGTGGAGGGTTCACCTCTTGGGGATGTGGGTGCCTTGTATTTTCAAGCTGCAGACAGTGATGGTTTGTCTTACTGAGAGGGTGGCATTGGCAGGAACAAGGCAGTGATTACCAGGGTCATGAGCTGCTCTAGGAAAGATGGCTGAATTCTACACAAGGGCAGGAGATGTTTTGAGAGGACTCTACCCCCAGCTAGGATCAATCACTGAGGTGTTTCTGGTGACACCACTGATTTATATTGGCGTCGGAGTGTGTTGTAATTCATCATCTCAACTGTCCCTCTGTGTGGTGGTGTCCTGCAGGACCTGTGGGAATGTGTGACTGGGACCATGAGCTGGAGTCTCTGCTGTCTGCTGCTGACAGATAGGCTAAAATAGGAATAAAAATACTCAGCATTTCTGAAGAGAAAAATAAACTCCCAGGCAAGTGCCAGTTGCAGCAACCTTTTTGGCAGAGTACTGCAGGGTGTGGGAGTAACAGTCCCATGGTCAACAGGAACATCTATAAGTGGAAACCACCCCAGCCCAGAGTACCGGCACTGGCACCCCTTCGTAGCGCACCCAGCAACGTTCAGGCTCTTGCTTTTGCCTCCTCCAGGCATGGACTGTGCGATTGGAGGCAGGCAGAAGGCATGCTGCCCACAGCACTCAGGCTGGCACCTCCTCTCCTCCCCGTGATATGTCTTTGCCACCCTCTGAGTACATGCACACACACATCCTACAGCTCTGATGTTATTTCTCCTTTGGTTGATGTGAAGGACTCAAAAAATGTCCATTTTAGGGTTTTTATATTTTGGGAGCCAGAATGAAAAATCTTTTCATGGTCAGTGACAAGCAGCTTACGGGAAACAGATGAACAATACTCCCAAGAATTCCTCTTGTTGCTGCTTGTGTTTAAAATCTAAAGTTAGAAAGGGAAGGGGGGGCGGAAATAAAGTTTTGTAGGCTGAATTCCAGTTGAGAGCTATGACACAGTCTCCGCAGCTCTCCCTGTGTGGATACAGAGCTCTGATGGTAGAAGTGGGCATGGAAATCTTGGCCAGGTGCAGATCTGGAGCAAGGCCCTGCTCACCTGCTGGGAAGTTGCTCATCTCAAAAGGTTTGGTCTTTTCTGGAGCCCCAAGAGAAATGACAAGTGCACCCAAAGGCCGACAGGCTGTAGTGTCTGTATGGTGCACCCCAGCCAGGCCTGGTAACTCTTTGCAGAGGGGATGGAGTTCCTCTAGTCTCCCCCACCGTGGAGAAGTGAGGGAGACCTTATAATGGCCTTCCAATGCCTGATGAGGGCCTACAGGACAGATGGGAAGGGACTCCTTATGAGGGAGAATGGGGATAGGACAAGGGGTAACAGGTTTAAACTGCAAGAGGGGGAGATTTAGATTAGATACTAGGAAGAAATTCTTTCCTGTGAGGGTGGTGAGATACTTGCTTAGGCTGCTCAGAGAAGCTGTGAACACCCCATCCTGAAGATGTTCAAGGCCAGGTTAGATGAGGTTTTTAGCAACCTGCTCTAGTGGAAGGTGTCCCTGCCCAGGGCAGGGGGTTGGATGATTGGAACTAGATGATCTTTAAGGTCCCTGCCAGCTCAAACCATTCTATGGTTTTTACGATTTTTTTCCAGGCAGCCTGATGGTGATGGAGGATGTGGGGACCACACTCAGCCACACCTGCTGGTGTTTGCAGCAGGGTTGGGTCTGCCTGGCTGTCACCTTTCCCAGTGTTGTAGATGTGGGTACATTTGCCTTACAGGACTGATGCCTGGCCATGCCCCATCCTGGCTGCTGGATCTTTTCTCAAAGCCTTGTGCTGCTGCCTGCAGGGCTGTGTCTGATTGTAGGTGTAGGCAGAAGCTGTGCCTGGAGCTGGGAAGGGAGAGCTGCAGCTCCTTGTAATAGATGGCTGCAGGGACTGATGGCCCAAGTGGTAAATAAATCTTGTGGGCTGGGTGATATAATAAAGCACTTGACCTTTGCCCTGGTGGTTTATTTTGTAATCAGTGCCCAGCAATTGATTTATGGGGTAATCAATCTCTCCCTCTTTCCCTTTCCCTGGCCTTGGTGTTGCCTGCACCATTCTGAGTGATGGCTCCAGGCTACAAACAGTGCCCAGGGATGAGGCTGCTACCCCTGCCCCCTTTTCTCCCCCATGTCCAGCTCAGGAGCAGACTTGCTATTTACAGGCTCATCTGCCCAAGAAATGTTTATTAGGTAGCTCGCAGCCCTCTCCACCTTGCCCATCTGCAGTGCTCCTGGCCTGACAATGGGCCTTCCAGCACCTCAGTTTATAACTCCTGCAACAAATTGTCCTGAATGAAAGGCTTTCATGCCTTGTGATGGATTTGCCTCACATAAATTGAGGCTGTGAGCATCTGTGCACTTCCCAGGGATGCTCTGCACTGGGAAACTGCAGTTGGAGCAGTGGAGCTTGTGCAGGGGCAAAATTCATGCCCAGGAGATGCATGTCTCTGCTGTGTGTTCATAGCATGTCTGCAAGTCCCAATTGCTCTGCTCTTTGTCTGAAGCTAAGTGCTGCTCAGTAACGTGCGAGTAACTTCCTCCCTGACTATAATGTACAGTTTTTCATCTTTGTGGATGTTATTCTCCTTTCTCTTGTGCTGGCTTGTGTCTTCTCTACTCAGTGCTATGCTGTCTGACAGCTGGATGGAGCTGGGATGTGGATGGGAGGCAGGTGAAAGGGAAGGACTGTGATGTGCCTTGGGATGGTGCTAGCCAGGATGGGGCTATGCCCTACTTTGCTGTCCAGGAAATCTGTCATTTTGGGATCCTGGCTCCCCTTTGCTCTCTGCCCGAGAGCTAACGGGTTCCTTGCTGTGCTTATAGCTGCTGTGTGGCCAAGGCCACCTGAGCAATCGATAGAGACCTTGGAGGGATCTCATAAATATAGTACCATAAGGAAAGAAAAGAAAACAAGTCAGGGAGCTCAGCATGCAGGAAGTTTGTGACAGGGAGCAGGTTAACCCAGACAGAGATAGCTTGAGGGAGGCCAATTCCAGCTGGATGGTGCTTGTGATGACCCTGTGAGATATGAGCAATGGAAGAAAGGTCTAAATCTCAACAGGATTACTGTGGGAGAGACAGTAGGGCTGAGGGTGTGAGTTCCTGAAAAGCTCTGGAAAATACTTTCCAGTTTAAATAACATTGAGTTCAGGTGCAGATTTCTGCCAGAGTCTCATCCTAGCAATGCAAGCTTACCAAGACCTGACTCTCTTCCACATGTCCTGAGGGTATGATATCATGTACCATGTGATGGGTGACCATGGTGAAATGGTGGTACCACAAGAGCTGATTGTGTTGATGGAGATCCATGGGATGGATTGGGAAGAGCTATGGTGGAAATAAAGTGGAGGCTTTATTTCAGCAGGTGGCTGCTGGGAAAACATAGACCTAGCTCCCTCGCATGCAGGGCACAGTTCTCTGTGAGGGACACTATAATCCTGAGGTGATGCTTTGTGAGATGCAGGGTTGGGCTGGCTGCAATCGCTTCTGGTCATGGCATCTTTTGGAGCTTTTTAAAAATATCTTTTTCTTCTTTATGGGAAGTCTTTCCTTATATCAATTCTAAAATTGCCATTCTCTTATTTAAGGCCATTCCATTTTGCAATACATCATCCTTGGTCAACCTTAAAGGTTGGAAAACCTTGAGGGAAGAAAGGAAAGAGTTATAATGTCTGATGTACTAAAGGTTTGATTTGGATGCAACCACATTTACTCAGCAGCAAATTAGATCTTCAATCAAACAAATGCAAATCTGACTCCCACTTCAGTCTATTTGTTTGGACTTACTGAGTGCAAGGGGATTCATTATTGTTCTTTCAATCCTGGAAAATTTATATGCACATGTACAGATTTGCATACACTTGTCTGTAAAGCTCCTCTTCCTCCCTAGGCGTTGTGCCTTTGGGAATAGTCACATGATGATCTTGGGGTGCAGGTAGAGCCTGTATCCCTTGGGAAAGCAGTAGGAAAATGACAATTTCTGCCCAGGATGGTACTGTGCAAATGAAGGGAAGGGTACCTCGGAGCTGCAATTAGAGCTCTCTGAAGAACTTGGTTTTTCAGTGTGGTGTCTGAAGTAGAACAGTTAAAAAAAAATGTCTCTGGGAGACTGACAATGATTCCTTTCCTCTTGTACACACCCTGAGGAAAAAACAAACCATGAAAGTCCATTTCATTTGTTAGGGGTCATTTCATTTTGCTTCTTGTTTGTGCATGATGCCTTGCTTTCTAAGTGAAAAGTGCTCTGTTGCAGAAATGTCCAGGAAAAAATAAAAAATTCAGGTCTAAAATGTTCGTTTTCACTTTTCTGTTCTGAAGTTCATTTCTGAATTTGGCCTGTATTTCTCTGGGTTGAATTGAATCCTGTATTTTAGGAGGAGGAGGGGAAAGGTAAATCCATTGCTTTTATGAATGATTTCCTTTGCTTTTGTCCCAGTCTGCCCTGGCCATCTGTGTGTCTGTCCCTGCCTGAACCTGCTATGAAGGCCCTCTAAGTCCTCCTCCTGTACCTTGTGCCCTGTGAGAGGATCAGGGACTCATCCAAGCCCCAAGTCGTGCCACAGGCAGAGCCACCCTTCCCATGCTGGCTTCAGGAGCATGGGTAGTAGCACAGCCCAAACATGAAAGCAGTTATCTAATTTCCACCTGGCCAGGGAGAGGGCTTCTTCCCATGTAATTGTCCTTTGTTTCTGGAATAGCCATGACAGTGTTTGTGGAGAAGAACCCACTTGTGGGTTTTAAAGTTTGATCTGCTTGGATGCAAAGTGGTGAAGTGAGTGGGAGCACACCATGTTCTCCAGCGATCCCTATTTGCCAGCCTGCTTGCGTGCCTGGCACACAGCTCACTTGTGGGCTCACTTAATTCCCTGCAATGTCAGATTCAATAAAACTTTACCAATAAAACCCAGGAGGTGTTTGCAAGGTCTGAACTTACGGTAGTAACTCCTTCAAGACTCAAAGTGTCTTCATGTTGTATGGGTGTTGTGTGGGGGTTTTGTTCCTGCTTGTAGCCTTCTGTTACCCCTGCCTACCAAGTCCAATCTGGATTCACTGCAGAGTGTTTAGAGCTAAAACCAGCTCAAAACACCTCCTGAAAATGGTAGGAAAAAATTTGATACTGAGGATAATGAGCGGTGAGTGTAGAGGAGGGATACAGCAGGAATTCCTCCCTCTAGAAAGTTGCCTCTGAGCCTGAATTCAGTGCCACAAAAACCCTGGAGGATTTAGTACATGGATCTGGATTTGTTGGCTTTTTTCACTCCTGAGGTGGGTCAAAAATTTTTGTCTTTTTTTTATGGATCCAAAATTGTGCATGATACTATTTCAGAAACACTGCGGCTATCGTTTGCGTGGGGCTCCCCCAATTGCCAGGGGCTGGCTGGGAAGGCAACCAGCAGGCTTCCCCTGGGATGTGCTCACGTCCTGGGGACTGGTTCCTCAGGGCTGATGTTGTCTGGCAATGATGTGTCCCTCAAACGTGTTCAAGCAGTGCTAGGGAGGATGGCGGGAAGGGCTGGAGGCAGGGAGGCTCATAAACCTGTACAACATACATGAGGCTGAGATATTTGGCCTCCTCTTGAGCTGAAACCTGGTACGGGCAAGTGGTGAGTCGGCCAAGCCTGGCTTTTGTGGGTGAGCAAAGATCTTGAGCAGCTGGACTAAGGCTCCTCCATCATTCCCAGGTTATCTCCTGGAAGAAACAGAGCTGAGAGTTTGCAGACCTTTCCCCTGACTGCCAGCAGAACCCACTGTGAACATGAGGTCCAACACACAACCAGCTCTTGGCTGGTTTGTGGCAGCAAAGACCTCACAAGCATCAAAAGATTGCCTGTGCTTTCAGAGGGGCACGTGGGCCCACAGTGTCATCTAGTTGCCCTTTTTTCCAGGGAGTTTACTCGCTTTAGGCAAGGGGAGCTCATCTCCAAGCTCCTTGTCTCTCTCCCAAGCAGCCCATGAGTTGTTTCATTTATCTTTTTTTTAGATTCTCTGCTCTGTAAATATTTGCTTGTAAAGACAAAGAAGACAGTGTTAATTATGTGGGGGAAATGGATATTTAAGACTGCTCCACTTGTTTATTATCCACATTATTTTCCAAATGACAGACCCCTTTGTACAGGGCAGTTGCTGCTGTTACCAGGATTTCTGAGCCAACTAGTTTAGGGCTTTGCCTCCTGAGGCCTCTCACCTGGGAGGTTTGGCTGAGCTTGCACGGGGGTGCAGTGACTTTTTCCTTGCACTGTGATTCCCTACCTCTTTTCCCTTTTGATCATCCCTTCCCAAACAGGTCTGCTTTTCTTCCCTTCTACCTCAGGCCCTATTATCTCTCTCCCACCCCTTTTTCCACCTCAACTCCTGTGGCTTTTTGAATGTGCTGTTGATGACTGCTGGCTGGCTCTGCTCCTCTGGTTCCAGCGCAGGGCTGGCCCCGTGCCCTGCCTTCCCCAATGCTGATAAGCTGTCCCTGGCAACAGCTCTACGCTGACAGAATGCTTCCCTCCTCCTGATCCCTCATCCCACAGATGTCTTGAAGACCTGTCCTCCCTTGGCTGCCCAAGCCAGACTTTCCTGGTTCTCTGTCTACCTCTTTGTTTATCTTGTTTGTCTGAAGATCTTCAGCATGCTGGCAGACAACTGGGTTCAGGAATGTCTCCTCAGAGCCCATCCTCATTGCCATCATCTCCTGTGCTGCATGGACCTACATCTCAGCATCTGTGTGCAAGCTCCACAAGGGGAACGGATGATTACCCTAATGTAGGGGCCAGCTTGGCCTTGCTGTTGCCTGTGGGTCAGATGGCTCTTCTCGGCCTGTCTCTCTCCCTCTCCTCGGGTTGCTAAGGTACAGCTAAAACGCTCATCTGGAGTGTCATCATCTCACGGCTCAATTCCTGCAACATCCTTTTCTCTGGCCTTGACAAATGCAATCTTCTCCCACTCCTGCATGTTCAGAGCTCTGCTGCAAGGATCATTTTCCTTGCCTGTCATTTTGCTTGTGTCACCCATGCTTTACTTGCTTTTGCTGGTTCCTGCTGGCAAACAGCAGTTACCTGTCTCTGTTCTCCAACCCTTTCACAGTTTTCTTTCCTGTTAACCTTGTAGTCCCTCTCCACATGTGGTTTCTCACTGTCACTCAACCTCTGTTGACAGCGTCTGCTGGCACACGCTGTGTCTCCCAGCACAGCTCTCTGCTTTCTGCCCTAGTGCCTCTTGCTTGAAGAGGAGCTCCTAGATGCTCCTTGCAAGAAATGCCTCCCTGCTCTTCACTCCTCCTTTGCCAGCTTCTGTCCCAAACTGGTGACAATGGCTCAGGTGCAAGTGTGAGAACCACCTGTCTGCCAGGCAGCAACCCTGCTTTCTCCTGCTGGTTTTTCTCATCTTCTACTTAGGTTGAAGACCTTTGGGGAGTGCCATTTTTAGCAGTGGTTGCCTAAAGAAATATAAGCTTGTGAGATCGTCCTGGCTCCATGCACGTGTGCTGTGTTTCTGTCCTGCTGCCATGCTTTATGGAAGCAGTGTTGAATTCAAGCTGAATTTGACAGTGGGTGAGGATGTTACATTCCTCCCAACTTAGTGAAAAGAGGTGTCTGGGTACCAGGGAGGGACCTTCTCTGGCAGGCAGAGATGGAGGTTTGCCCTGCGCTGGGTGTATATGGCTCTGGTTGAGCCCCTGCCCTTTCCTGCTTGATGTCTGCTCCATTGTGCCTGGAGCCAAGGGTTGCTCAGTTGATCCAGAGGAGCTTCCCGGGCCATGAACCTTGCTGGTTGCTGAGGGACACCCCAGGGCAGCAATTCCTATTGTAGACCAAGTCCTGCCCTAGGCACTGCCTGCCTGGGCTAATCGGGAGCACGGGCAGGTTCAGGGTAATCCTGAGCAGCACGTGGGATCCTGCTCTGGACCACAAGTGCAGGAGGGAGATAAAATCGCATCAATGCCTTCATCTGCCCTTATGGATTTTTCCACCATATTTTCTAAGTGTTCATTTTTATGTGAGATTAAAGTCAGTCCAATTTGGAAATCAACTTGTTTAAGGAGCTTCCCTCAGATCTTATTAGCTTCATGTAGTATTTCTATTCGTTTTTGCTAATGCCATTCACCAGGCTGGTGGTGGTGGTTGCTGCCAGATAACAGTAACCCTCTGCTTGCCAGGCTGCTGGGCTGCTGAGCCTTGTGGCTTCAGGGATGGCTGTGGGAGTGGCAGGATCTGGCCATGAAGTAAAAGGCTGGGGATCACAGCTTTCCAGCTTCCAATAGCATGGAGTCGGGGGGACAGGATGGGATAGTTTTTGACATCTGCTCCTGCATAGTCCCCCCTTGTTGCATCCAGAATCACTGGCAGCCCACCCATCACTGCCAGCATGGAGGGCATCTTTACCTGCCAAGTCTGTAAATCAGTGGCTAGTTTGGACAGAAACCAGTTAAGCAGTGCTCAGGCTATCCTTGTAATTAGAAAGATTGCTGGAAGAAAAAATGAAAAAAAAAATCCACTGAGGGCTTTTAAAGAAGAGAGAGGATACCTGACTCAGGAAGCCCTTCAGCTACAGATTGCCGCTGGCTGGAGAAGTGTCCTGGGGAAGGTATCAATGCACGCTTGGCCGGCTTTTACATCCGTCCCCTGGCGTTCACTGCTAGCTCCTGCCAGAGAGGGTATTGGCAGGATGGACCTGTGTGATGGAGCTGGCAGGCTCCGCTTGCCTTCCCCAGGCATTATTTTAGCATTAAGGTTGGGGGTCAGATGTCAGGCCCAAGCAGGATTGGTGGTTTGATTGTTCCACTCCAGCATGGGATACATACCTTCTCGCCGTACTTTCCCATGCTGGTAACACAGCATGAATCTCCTGAAGCGTCACAGCTGCTCTGTCTCTCCCCTGCCTTTGATTATTTATTTAAGTGGTTTGATACTGGGTGACTGTAATTAAAAGAAGAAAAATACATACAATNAAATTATTTAGCCTGAGAAAAACTTTTTAATTATTTAATTTGAGGGGAAACCTCCCCCACAGCCCTCCTTAGTACTAAGCCCCAGACAAATGGCAGCATTAGTGTAAGGTTTGAATAAAATCTGAATGGGATGAAGGCCTGGAGATGGGAAAGAGGGATGGGGAGCCACATGGTTGCCATGTAAGCCTGCTCTGCCATAGCAAGTCTGTGCTGTGATCCTCTGTCTTGCAGGGGTAATTCTCCCTCTCACAAGGTGGTTCACGCTAGGCACCAGTTATCCAGGGATTTGCTCCACACATGGGAGCCTGGGCTCGGGACAGGAGCTGCTGGGTGCATCAGTCGTGGGATAGGAAATTGCAACAAATTACCTCAGCCTGCCATCTGCGGCTTAAACTCTCTGGACCTGTGGGTTGCTCTGAAGAGCTTCACTGGGGCAGGAGCTCTGGAGTGTCCATCTCATCAATCCATCTCCACCAGGCAGGCTCTGCTGGGCTCACCAGTATGGATCTTGTGCGTGGCATGGGGTTCAGGCTATGCAAACAAGCTGCAAAGCTTTGAACTCATGTCTTGTGGCATTTATATATTGCGGCTGTGATGCTTTTCCCGAGAGCCTCTGCAGGAAAGGTGTTGGGGCTGGCGTCCTGTGGGCATGCCCAGTTGAGGCTGAAGCTGAAGTTCTTCCAGCTGCGTATCAAAGATTGAGGGGTGCGAAGCGTGCGTCTGGCAGTGGCTGATTGTTTTCTGCAGGGGGCTGCTATTCCCCCCCGCCCCCCTTGTGTCTCCAGGTTGACAGTCTCTTATTATTAGCACTTTGACTCAAAAGAGTCATCCCAGCCTTCACTGTAACAATCAAAGCGGCTCAAGAATAAACATGGCTTGGCAAGAATAAACACAAATTGCAGTGCTTGCTGTGAACAGTGATATCCAAGGGAGCAAACATCAAATGAAGGATTATCCCTGTTTACAAGGAAGTTCTTCTAACAAGAGATTGAATAAGGACCATCTGCAGCCCAGAGCAAAGGGGCTACCACAAGAACCCGCTTGAGCCATCAGGAGCTCTCCTGTTTGAAGCTCACGTTGTCTCCTTTAGGCACTGTCTGGTTTTACTTCATACGCTCTGTTGGCTGCTGAAGCCCTGAGCCTGTTTCAGCTCCCTTCAGGTTGCAGACAGCGTGGACAAGCCCAGAAAGCCCCAGGAGGAGAGCTGTGTGGGAGGAAGGTTAGAGAGGATGAGGAGGGCTTCCCTGAGGGGGGCGGGGGGCACGGGTATGGGAATTGGCTGGGACAGGCAATAGTGAAAACGCTGAGCTCCTGCAGCCAAACTGGAGAAACATCACATCCACCAAGTCCTGAGGGAAGTTCTGCTCCTGACACTTAATGCTGCTGATTTTGGGGAAGGAGCCCTAAAGGCAGCTCTCAACCAGCACCCACTGCTTGCGGTAAGCCAAGACAAGCAAGCTCTCATCCCCAAACCCTCGCTGAGAGACAGCCTTTATGACATAAATCAAATTTGGAGGCACAGAGGTTCCATAAACAAGTTTATTTTCTGAAGCCAGGTCCCATTATGTTATCTGTCACTTTATTGGGGTTTCTGAGCCATTTATTTTTATGTATATACATCATAGCTGTTGAGCCAGTGTTGGCCTGAGAGTGTAAAGCTAACAAGACATGGTAGTGGCGTGTGAAACCTGTCAGCAGGGCAGCCGCCTGTGAAATGAACACAACAGCCAATGACGATGATTTTATTTATGGATAATCTCAGGTAGTTTGTGCTGGAGCAATGGGTGCCACCAGGCACGTGCTTGGCCCCTGGCTGTGCCACCCTAGTGCCAGCAGTCCTGAGCCTTCCCAGACCCGTCTCAGGCAGGGATAAAGTCTTGAGGCAGCTGGAAATGAGATTTTCTCCTTAAGGAGTATCTTAAGCTCCTAAAGTACTTCGCTCATCTAGAATTCATATAAATGGGCAAATTTTTTTGGGGTGGGAGGTAATGAATACAGTTTTGCAACACTTAGCTCTCCAGTGTTGTTTTTGTTGGTAATTGCTCCCTTAATTTTTTGTTTGTTTCTTTGCATTCAAGATAAATGCAGATTTAGTATAAGGATTTGTTCTGAAATGAGAAAACTGGAGTTGTCTTATCCAAAAAAAGTAAGGCATTTAAATGTTTTCGGAACTTTTTTTCAGTTATCTCACCCCTGGAGCAACATTTTGCCAAACTCAATTGTCTTTACAAAAGCCTAAATGAATAATTGTTTCTGTCATGTTCCAGGAGAAAACTATTTAGATCAGCATTTTTTCCTCTCAGTTGGAACAAACATTTCGGATGTGAGGTAGTTTTATGTGTCATTGAAAACCCTAAAGAATCACCTAGAAGATTGTCAGTGCGATGGTACAAAATATGGCCCCTGTTCTTACCCTGTCCTGACCTTGCTGTAAGTCCTCTGGTTTAGCACAGTGGATATTGCTGTTGTGGTCTGGTCTTTCAGCAGGTGGAAAGTGCTTGGTACACCCTCATTGCTTTGGAAAGGCAGTTGGATATAGCAAGTGGCCGTGTTGCATGTGGAGGTTGGTGTCCCTTGCCTTATCTTGACAAATATTCATCTTGGGCGGTGAACACATTGCCACTTGCTGTGCCAGCCCTCTCCATTCCAGTGACACCCTGGCCAAAGCTGATAGACACCACCTAGCAGCCAGAGATGGGTGTTATGGTTTGTGCTTGGCAAGGCAAGGGCTCACCACTATTCTGCATCTCGGTCCCACAGGGCTGGTTCTGTGTAAGGATGTCTCCAATGCATGAGACTTGTTTAGATTCTGTTTGGCCGGAACAATACTTAAAATTTTAATCTAGGCTTCATGGTTCATAAGCAGTAGTCATGTGGAAACATGTGTCCTAGAGCCATTCAGGAAATTGTCTGGCACAGCTGCATGTCCCATGGGTGCCCCTCTGAATGCTGAAGGACATAGGTTAGATGGTGGTATTTTTCCTCCCCAAAGCACCAAGCCCTGACCTGTTGATAAAAGCGAGCTTTGCCTCCAGTTTATGTGAGTTTCCTTTCCTTTCCTGTTTGACTTGCAGCTTCATCCCCCAGCACATTGGATGCCAGCCCATTGCAGGAAGGTCCTCTTCTCCCTTCTACTCTGTGAGAGCAGGCAGCTCTGCCTTGATTGATCTGCTGCCTTCCAGCCACAATCATTCCTCTGCAGGTCCATCTCTCACCTGTCTGGGCACTGCTAAATCCTCTCTGGAAGGAACAGCTATGTCAAGTGAAATAGGAAGGTTTGAGCCTCATGTTCTCCAAGGCCACTTGGCAGGATTCGGGCAGCTCTCTGGACACTTGCTAGTAGTACGAGGGGGAATGAAGACCACCACAAAGCTTTTCTGGAGCTGCATTCACCCTGCCTGATATTGGTGCTGCTGCTTTGACCCTTCAAGGTGAGAACTGTGTGCAGTTTGTCCATCCCCTCCAGCCCAGAAAGGTGTAACGTGCCCCAGATGTACCCTCTGTGGGGCAACATCTATGGTCCCTGTGCTGTTGCCTCATTCCTTTGTGCTTCTCTGCACCAAGTCACTTATTGACTGGGAGCTTAATTGTGCTGCATCATGTCTAATTGGTTTGCTCTGTTGCTCTCCATTTGCTTTCTCTGCCTGCATGCTCCCCGCTCCCCTCTGCAAACGTGCTGAGCTGTGAGCGGGGCATGAGGCCACAGTCCTGATTGCTGGAGGAAAAAAAGGCACCCAACTTCCTCCTTTCTTTTCCTAAATTCAAATGACAAGAAACAGAGGAAAATAATTTTGCGAACCCTTGGCAGAGGGCCAGTTCTGATAAAGAGCTGTAATTAATCTCCTCAGCTTTATTAGAATATCATTGCAATTAACTCAGCAATCTTCTGTTGATCAAAGCCATTGTTCCCTGCAGACCAGAGGATGCCGACGACGTGAGCCTGGATTGTGAGGTGCTTACAAGCACCTAGCGTTCCTGCCAGCCCCAACAGCAGCTGCTCCATCTTCCTGGCTGGCAGCATGAGCACCAGCAGCAGTGCAGGCAGCACAGATCTCTCTCCTCATCCTGGCTCTTGAGCCACGTGCAGCTTTGATTAGTTTTTTTTTTAAATTTTATTATTTTTTTCCAGCTACTCTTCTTTCTAGAGCTATTACAGCCCAGGCACCTTGCGGGTACTGAAGAGTCCCTCATTCCCGTGTAGGTGCTTTTGGGCCCAGGCTTTTTAGCACCGGGTTTATTCCTTTGTGTGTGTTCGTAAAGCTCTTTGTGTGCCTGCTTCCTCGTCTCAGCTGGAGATGCGGTGGCTGCTGCAATAATACAGCTAACAGCAGCATAGCGAGTAAAGAAACCAGGGGAAACATTTGTGGAAGCCACATTAGAAAGAAAGGAGGGTTGTCAGAAGGAAGCTTCATAAGCTCTACAGTTAAATAGCCCAAGATGTGTGCTATAGAAAAGCAGAGAAAATGAGCACCATTAAACTACCTCTTTCTTCCTTTTCAAACTGTTCTTTTAATATTGGGTATTTATCTGTAATTTAAGCCCGTGATTAGTTTTATCAAAGAGATGGTTCTGAGGCAGAGATCTTAAAAATGATTAGGTGTGTGTTTGAAAGACAAGAACAGCTCCACTTGCACTGCAGGATAAAGATGTATCTGTTTGCTCCCTTGAGCATCCATTTATGAGGGCCTTGTGCCAGAAGGAACCTCCTGCTTCTACACAGATCCTAACTCACCCCAGGCTTTTGGGCACTTCTCATTCTCCTTTGAAGGGGCCAGAGAGCTGGACCCTCTTGTCACTGGGCAAGATTGTTTGAGGTGGTTTTGTGTCTCTTCTCCACCTTACTTCTGCTTTTGGAAAATGCTCTTAACTTTGGTGCAGGCAGTGGGGCCCTGACAAGCCAGTCTTACTGGTTGCTCAGAGTGCGTGGGCCTGGAGACTACTGGGACATGGAGACGTTTGGCAGTTTTGCTTCAAGAGCATCCCCCTTGATATGAAGAGGGCTGGAGAGCATGCCACCCCTTCCCCATCTGCTCCTGCTTCTTTGTGCATGGTGGAAGCCCTCTGCCAGGCTGGTGTGATGCCCAGGGACTCTTCTAGTGCCTGGTTCTTGGTACCAAGGAGGTTTGCTCCAGGGTACAGTCTGGCTCTGCCTCTGCCTCTGTTTTTGGAGGTATGTAAGATGGCCCAGGCAGAGGTTTTACCTCAAAAATTGCTCTGCCGCAAGGAATTTATGCTGTGAGCAGAAACTGTGAGTGTGAAAACCAGTTTTGGGTCACCTGTCCTGTCTGCTCCTCCTTGAAGGTGGGACCCTCTGACGGGCAAACGACGAAAATTATCTGACTTTGGTTCTTCCAGCAATAAGTCTAAACAAGGGCCTCTCTGCATACCATCCCTTGGTATAATCAGGTCTTATCACTGTGAGACGGAACAGTTCTGCACAATGTGCTGTTAATTTCAGAGTTTAGCTAGTTAGGAAAGGCCTAGCTAAGAAAGTAAAACTGTAAAACAGAAAATTGGTTCATTTTACCTCAAACCAGGACACTTAGTCTCCAAACCTTCATACAAGGGAAAGCTGAGGGTTTTTGTTTTCTCCAAGCCTGTGTCCTTGGGGTGTGGCAAGGGAACCTCCTGTGAGTGATAGACACTTGATTCCGTACCACCAGGGAGGAGCTCTGACCAGTTGATGGTTAGGTTTGCTTTCTCCAGTGCAGTTTGGCCATGGCACAGCCTCCAGCACAGGCACAGAGACGTACACCCTGCAGTCTGTGTCAGGTGTCCTCAGGTTTGATGTAGGCTGTTGCTTAGGACACCCTTCCAACCTCTGCTTTCCCATGCTTTCCCACCCCTTCTGTGGCTGTGGATCTGAGGCACTAGAAAACTCTAAGAACAGACCCATCAGGGCCATAAAGCCTCTGATGGCAGGAGTTGTGGCTTTATGTAAAGTGCTGTAGTTTCCGTGAGGTCCTTTGCTGGTTGGTCCCTAGGATGAGAAATTGTCCTTTCCTGCTGTGATCACCTGTGCCCCTCATCATGGGCAAGGTATGAGGGGTGGGCTGAGGACAGGAGGGGATGCTCAGAAGGAGCAGGAGGTGGGGGTTCTTCTGAAGGGCTTAAAGCAATGCTCCCCCCCTCCTCCATGTCCTGTCCCACCTTCCCTGGGAAGCAGCAAGCACCGCCTGTCCCCAAACAGCTGGGGACATTAGTCAGGCTTCCATGGTGGCTACCTCAGGTCTGCGAATGAGATGCAGGGGCTGAGTGTCAGGTTGTTATTAAATATCATTATTAAGTGACAAAACTATGTGGAGCCTTTCAGGCACAGACAATGACTGGAGGTAGGATCGTTTGCAATGCCGGGGAGGCAAGCTGGTCATGAAGGTCAGAGACACCTCATTCCCGGCTGCCTCTGACTCCCATCTCCTGCTCAGCACCTGGAGAAGGCGGGAGGGGTGGATGCTTCCTTGGGGGAAGACAAGGGTTTGCAGGGAACCCCTGCGTGTCACTGGGGGACTTCAATGTGCCCAAGCATAGGGTCCCCAGGATGGTCTGTGTGTGAGGAAGAATCCCCTGTGTAACTCCAGATCCTCCTCTTGTATCACCCTCTTCTCTAGGGTCTCCAGTACGGGGCAGGGCAGACTCCTACCCATTTCTGTGGAGCTGCCCAGGGGAAAAGCTGTTTTAGAGTATTTTCTGCCCAGTGGAGGCAACTGGGAAAGAAATTTTGCAGATGATTTTCCTTGCTAGCTATTTTCCGTGCTTGGTGCTAGCTTTCCCCAGAGAGCTTGAGATGGTGGACCACTGAGAAGGCAGTGCCCAAACCAGCAGCCCCAGCATCTCTAGGGAAGGTGCCTGGCTAACTGTGGAGCTCTGGGGAGGAGCTGGCTTTAGTGGCAGGGACACAAGCCAAAAAGTATGGTTGGGGGGGGTGAGATGGAGACAGAGGCACCTCTGGTGAGCATGCCTGGAGTGGGAGCCAAGGGACGGCGAGTCGTGTAATCATCTGCTTGAGGTAATTGCAGGCCGTCAGCAAAGTGGAGAGACACTTTCTCGCGTTTATTTAAGGGGAGATGCCCTAGTTTTGTGCTTTCAGCAGAGTCCCTAATTATTCCTCAGTCTTTGTAGTGAGCTAATTAGTTTTGCAGCACTTAGGGCTGGGGAACACTGATAGGCTTGGGAAGCGCGAGCTGGAGGGATGAGGAGGAGAGAGCTGGTGGGAGATGGCTGACTGGCAGACAAGGACGGCTGGGAACAGAGCAGGGTTTGGAGAGCTGATGGGTGATGGTCTGGGAAGGATGACAGACGAGGGAAGGCCCACAATCTCCTGTCAGGCAAGTGTAGCGATAAGGGGAACGGCGGTGAAGTGGCAAGAGTTAATTGTCGGGGAGGTGAGGAGGGTGCAAGACAAGATGCCTGGTGGAAGAGCAGCCACAGGTGGGCTCAGGGGTGGGATCCTGCACAGCTGCACGAGGGGCTGTCCTGTTACAGGGGTGCTGCCTGTCCCAGGGTGCTGCTGGCTTTTGGACTTGCAGGACTAGCAATGTCTCCTGACTGTCTCATCTCTTTTCTAGCCAGTGGTGACAAGAAGAGCTCTGCTGGAGGAAGCCAGCCCAGTCACTGCCACATTGAGCAGCTGTCAAAAGCATGCAGATACAGACCCAATCTAGATGATCACATTCCCACCCAATCAGAGCTGGTTCTTTCAGGGAAAGCCACTGCAGATAAGGTAATCCACACTGATAACAGGGTCCACGATGCTTCCACGTGAGCAGTTTGCTCTGGCTGGTCTGTCTGTGCGGATGTCTCAGTGCTCTAACATAGGGCTGTGATCCAGAGTCCACGCTCCCAACATCTGCACTGCAAGCCTGAGGAGCACAAGGGTCTCATTCCTGTTCTCCCTGTTTTGGGAAGTTCGCAGAGTGTAGTGTGTGACAACTCTGAAGTGCCCAGGTGGCCATAGATTTATTAGGATATTATCCTACTAGTGCTGCAAATGGTGTCATCTGTCTTCTAAACTTTGCACTGTATTTCCGGGAGAAAATTTAGTATATCCAGGCAATATGCTGTAGTTTTAGCATATGATAAAGCCCTGCTGGGAAGTGTAGTTTTATTGATTTTGTTATTAAAGTGCCACTGGAATAAATTTGCTCATTTGAATTAAATGTCTTATTACCTGGATTGTAACAGGCCCATGATGAAATTTCCAGAGAGGCTGGAGATACCCACAGCCTGGTGACAGGGAGCTGAGATGGAGCAGCTGATGGGGACCTACGAGTGCCAGTCTGCTCACTGCGGGCTGGGTCACCCCAAGACCCCCAGCACCCACCTGAGTCCATTGGAAACTCCACTTAGAAACCTCAGGATGGGAACAAGCTGCAGCTGGTGGTGCAGGTAGGGGGACACTGTATTTCCGTCAAGGTTTTATTGCTCCTCCAGTACTTTGCTCAGGTAAGGATGTTGTTTTTAAGGGAATTGAGGAAAAATCTCATTCACAGGGCAATATTTCTTTAGTACCACTGGTAATGGGGGTGGATTGGGAAATGAGCCGTTCCCCATTACACTGGTAGCAGGGATGACACCGTGAAGCCTATGCCCTGTCTCATGGCAAACAGGATGGAGAGTATTTGGGGAGTGAGGGGGGAGGTGGGAAAAGGGAAGGGCATGGCAGGAGGGTGGGGGAAGAGAAGGAGAGGAAAGGCAGAAAGAAGAAAAGAAGCCTGAAGGTCCTTCCCTCCATGCAACTGTTCTTGTGTGGGAGGGAGCAGGATGAGACCCTGTCAGTGGAGGAGAGAAGCAGAGATGTTGAGGAGGAGTGTGTGTGCAGAGAGGGGACCACAGGAAGCACAGATGCGGTGGGGAAGAGAAGAGCACTTGACAGAGAGAAATGACAGGAGAGTGGAAAGAATAGCAAAGAAGACAGAAAGTATTAAAAAAAAAAAAAAGGGAGCAAAGGATAAGGAAGAAAAAAGGGAGACAGTAAAAAATTTACTCTGAAACAGAGATAAGAGAGGGAGGGCAGTTAGTGAAAGAAGGAGTAAAATTAAGCACGATAAGGCCTGATAGAAACAGGGGAAGGCAGCAGCCTGGGACAGTACAGCCAGGGGAGAGGCTGTGGGCAGAGAGCTGGGGGGCATTGCAGGACACAGAGAAGCAAAGGGCCCCCTCTCCTCTGGTCACCCTTGCAGGCCACCTGCGCAGGCAAGGTGTCCGTCCCCAGTCTTTTGCGCTGCCCTACATGGAACGATCCAGGGAGAGGAGCTGAGTGGGCACAGGGATTGATGATGAGGAGGGTTGGGGAGCCAGTGGGTGTAAATATCTTTCCCGCAGGGTGCTTTTGACTCTGCTCCTGCTGTGGAGGAAGGGGAGACCTGGGTCCCTGCCAGCCACAGCCCAGGGCAGCAGGGGGAAATGGGGAGAAGGATATGCCTGGGGTGGATGTGAGGCCCAGGTTGGAAGTGCTAAATAAGCCCCTGTCCTCCTCTGCTGTGTCCCAACACAGTGACTGTCATGGTATTCTCCATGGGGCTGCCACCAGTCTTGGAAGCAGGGGAGCATGTTTCATAGGTCCTCCTTGTCCTAAACACATCTCCTCTGGGTTGGTTGTGTTGTGTTTTGTTTTTTTCCTACCTCTTTAAAACTGTTTTATTAAGTGCTTTTTATTTATACTTATTAAAACAAACAAACAAAAACAACCAACAAGAGCGATGCTGGAACCCAGCTGCTACTCTCTCACCCCTGCTTAAACTGCAAAAGAAACATGCTGTAAATTTCAGCAAAGGAGAGAAAAAGTGACTGAAAAAAAATTGCCCAGTTCACAAAGCATCAAAGATTAAAAAATTCATGTGGATAATAAACTGTGTGGTAGGCAGCAGCACAAAAGAGCAAACTCGCTAATGAGGGACTTTGAGCCTCAGCTCGGATCTGGAGCAGGCAGAGTGGCTTCCCCCGGGGGATTTGAGCAGCAGAGGCAGCGGGTCTGGGTGGCACCTCCTGGGCTGCCAAAAATCCTGTGCTAGCACAGACCGAGATGTTGTGCAGAAAAGAAATAATTTGCTCTCTTCTTTTATATTTTTAAATCTTCTTTTTAACAATGAAAGCCTTGATTCCTCCCTTTGATTGCTGGGACACTGTAGTGTGCTGCAAATACCTTGTTGGATTCAATTATTAGTGTATTTTTTTTTTTTTTTAATCTGTGAGTGTTGAATTACCTCTTCTAATTACAACATTAGAAAAAGATCACTACATTCAATTAATAAGATCTTTCAGATTGCCAGTGTTAGTAGTTGTCCAGGAACAGGGAGACACCCCCCTTCCTCCACCTCTCTGCCGTATGTGCCGTCTGCACACTGATAAGAGTTGTCAGTCCTGGCAACAAGGCTCAGATGGGGATTTCGGCACTAAACCTTCCACTGTGTGTGGCTCTGTCGGTTGCACTGGGCTTGGCATCCTCCTCCTCCTCCTCCTCCAGAGCCCTTGACACATCCCCACCTCTCCCTGGGAAGTGCTCCTCGGGGTCCCCACAGTGGGACCTGCAGTGCAGATAGAGCCGAGTGTGCCTGCCTTCAGCTATGGGCCCCTCAGTTTGGGTGTTGCTGTTTTGTGGTTTCATACTCCACTCACTGAAATGTTGGTTAAACACTGGTGAGAGGGGAAGCTCACAAAGAAGCGTTTTACTTTGGCCTTTTAAAAAATCAAAACAAAAGGAAAAGGCTTTTAAAAACTGTTTTGGTTTCAAAGTTATAAAAGAAAGATGGGTCAGAGATGAGAAACTAACGAATCAAAGCTCCTGAAACCCGCTGAGGAGAAACACAAAAATGTTTTGTTTGAAGATGAATAGAAAGCTGAAAACAGCAAAAAATCCCCCCACTCCATGAGCACAGATGTTTCAGGTTGGCTCTTCAAGATTGGTACATTGCTGGAAGAAAAGCAAATCCATTATTTTCCCTGTCAGTGCTCCAGGTTCCCATCGCTTATTTTTTATCATCTTGTAGTGACTTTGATCCCTGAAGACTCCTTAAGTGCTTTAACAAATCAAGCATGCAAATCTCAGTTCATCCACCTCAGAGATGCCGCCAAGGCTGAGTGGGCCAGGAAACCACTTGCTGGTGCCACCTGTCTTGGTGGCAGCCTGGAAGAATGGGAAACACCTGGTGCTTCAGTAATGCTCATAAAACCTTTGGTGCTCATATTACCAGTTTGCAGGGATGTTTTCTGCTTCTAGCACAGCCAAAGGCCACTAGGCTGTGCAGGGGTCTCGGTACCAGCCTCATGTCTCCCATGGAAAGGCCCTGTGGGAGCGCTGGCACGATCTTTGCTCTGCTCCTCCACACCTTCTGTGCATTGGGAAGTTGGCAGAGACCAACTGGGGCAGGGCTGAGCTGGCCTGATGGTGCTTCTTTTATTTTCCTAAGCTTGACTTGTGCTCTCTGTCTCTTAATTTCACACCTTCCCTCAGTGGTTGCCCTCTTGGCTTGCTCCTCAATTCACTTAATTCATTTGCTGTTAAGCTGGTGCTCTCTGTAGCCTGTGTCACCTCTCGCTGCTATAGGTAGCTCTGGGCTCAGTGTGTGGCACTGCAACACCTTTCCTGCAGGGAAGGCATCACTCAGGGTGACCAGTTTAATCCCAGTTCCTCCCCTTGTCCTCCTTCAGACAATACAACCCCCCTGGACCTCCTGATCCTAAGTACCAGAGGTGAGCAAAGGGAGGTTGCTGCTTGGTGACCACAGTGATGGGCATGCTGGGGCTATCACCAGAGCAGACTGTATGTTATACCCTGCACCCCCTCTCTGCTGCAGCCCCTCTGCCAGTTCTCCTTTAGCTCAGGCTCCGTGTGTGTATGTACTTACAAATTCATGTAATTTTAATTTTTTTTTCCGAGAAAAAAAACTTGCAAGCCTGGACCCTGAATTCCCTTGGAGGTGCCTGAAGGTGCTTGCAAGTCTGGATGCCAGTGGTCGGGTCTGAAAACCCTGGTGAGAGTCATCCAGGCAGGTGGGGACCGGTGGTGGAGCTACTTGATTCACAGGGTACCGGGGGCGCTGGGGTGGGCAGGGCCAGGCAGGGCACTGCCTGCTGGTGCTGCCAGCAAGGGCACTAATGGAATTGCAGCATCCCTGCCTGCAGGGACAGATGTCCATAGCACAAGAGCCAGCTTGTCCCCCATCCGGAGAGGAGACACCACTGTGCTGCTGGCAACGGGAGGCAGAAAGTCCTCTCCCCAGGTAAGAGGCAGTGGGACCCCTGGGTACCCCCAGTCCCACTGCCAGCCCTGCCACGGGGCTGTGTGTTCTTGTCCCTGCACAGAGGGCAGGCAAACAGCCCTGTTGGGCACTGCTGACCAACCTCAGTGCTGTGGTCCTGCTCCCCCAGGCTCCGAGGGCAGGTGGGGGCAACTAGCTATAAAACCACAACCAGTCCTTGGGAAATAAAGTCAAACTCCTCTGGGTGCTGTGTGGTGCCCATGGCACCACAGGAAGCGCTTTTTGGGGCATGTGCCCTTGGTGGTATCAGGAGACTGGCTCTGCCCTGGGGCTGTTCTCAGTGAGGCAGTTGGAAAACGCCTGGGAGGCAAGAAAGCGAGCGCTCGCCAGAGATACAGAACTGGACAGATCAAGAAGTCAAGATTTTGCATTCCAACTATCTATAGGAAATAGGGTTTTTTTTATTATTTCAAGTTTTCATAAAAATCCATAATTATTGAAATCAAAGTTACAGAAGAAAGTTTGTAACTTTTTATTGATTTTATTTCTTTTTTTTATTTCTTATTTTCCCCCCACTCCCCTCAGTTGTTTTTTCCTCTCAGGTTGTATCTGACATCAGAGTCCATCAGACAAAGTTCTTACAAACACAAAGAGTCCTGAAGACATCGGCTGAATATTTTCCTGGTATAAAGAAGAAGAGGAGAAGAAAGAGGTGGTGACAGTGCGGGTGCAGTGGGTTCAGACAGGGGCGAAGGGTGTGGTGGAAGGAGAGAGGTCGGTATGTTTGTAGCAATGTTTGTTTTTTAGTTATTTTTTTATTTGTTCATTTGTTCTTTTTTTTTTTTAAAAAAAAACCCCACCATTATTATTTGGAAGTTGTTGCCTGGTTAAATCATTTTCATGTTGAACTTGCGCGGTGCATCGGCAGAGCTGATGCCTGCATCGGACTTGCGTGGCACATACTCAATTTCAATGTTGTGCTTGGTGTTGCCTTTACCCCGGCTCCACAGGAAGAGGAGCACCAGACAGAAGAGGACTACGCCCAGGAAGGAGATGAAGCCCATGGTGGTGGCGATGATGAGAGTCTTGATGTCAAAGGGGAAAGGCACGGTGGCGCGTGTGCTGTTGGCATCGCTCTCATTGGGCTGGTTGGAGATGAACGCGAAGGTCTTGTTGGGCTGGTGGGGCCAGTCTGGGGAGTAGCTGCGCACGTGCAGGTGGGCCAGCATGGTGTCATTGCCACCTGCGTTGCTGGCGATGCATAGGTAGGTGCCATTGTCTTGGATCTGGGCGTAGCGCACCTCCAGCGTGCCGTCAGGGAAGACAGTGAGTCGCCCGTTGGTTTTGGTGGAGATGAGGTGCTTCCGGGGAGAGAGCCACATAATGGTGGGGGGCGGGTCCCCATCTGCCCGGCAGACAAAATGGACTGTGTGGCCTTCATCCACGAAGATCTGCTGAGGTTTGCGGTCCCGTATCCGTGCTCGGCGGCAAGTGAAGTAGTTGGGTAGGAGGACATCAGGGAAGTCTTTGAACTCCTTGCCCTGGACGAACTCGGGGGTGGAGCAGGTTGGCTGCTGCTTGTTGAAGTTCAACCTCCATCGCCGTCGGAAAACCCAGAGCAATCGACAGTCGCAGGCTAAGGGGTTGTTGTCAAGGATGAGTGTCTCCAGGTTGCCCACCGAGTGGAAGGCTGACTCTTCTAGGGTGGTCAGCAAATTCCCCGACACATTCAGGATGCGCAGGTAATTGAGGCCGCGGAAGGCAAAGGGCTCGACTGTGGTGAGCTGCCCTCCCACCAACTGGATCTCCTGCAGCCTGAGCAGGTCATGGAGCATGGAACCCTCGATGGTGACAATGGGGTTGTAGGACAGGTTCAGGAACCGGAGGTAAACCAAGTGCCTCACTGACACATATGGGATGGACGTTAGGTTGCAGTGGGTGATGGACAAGGAGGTCAGGTTCAACCCGTAGAGGCAGTTGGATGTCATAGTATCAAGGTAGGGCCAGTGTGAGATCTCGAGGACCTTGAGGCGGTACAGCCTCTTGAATGAGTAATCTCGGATGGTGTTGATGTTCAGATGGCGCAGCCGCAGCACAATCAAGCCATGAAGGTGAGACAGGGCCTCCGTGGGGATGGAGGTCAGGTTGCATTTCTCCAAGGTCAGCTGTTCCAGGCTGCTGAGGCCACTGAAGGCCCGGTGGGAGATGTAGACAAGGTCGTTGTCCCCCACCTCCAAAGACTTCAGGTTGTACAAGTCCTGGAACATGTAGTCTAGGAGGATCACAATTTTGTTCTCACTAATGTCTAGCTTGGTAAGGTTGCTGAGTCCGGTAAACACCCCCAAGGGGATCAGCTTGAGTCTGTTACTCCTGAGCCCCAGCGTCCTGAGGTTGAAGAGGTTGTTGAAAGCCCCAGGTTCAATGGCACTGATAATGTTCTCATTTAGCTCCAGCTCCTCCAGGTGAGGGTAGTTGGCAAATTCATCCTGGTTGAGCGTCTTAATGCGGTTCTTGCCCAAGTCCAGCAGCTTGGTCTCAGTCGGGATCCCCTCTGGCACAACCATAAATCGCTTCCGGTGGCACAGGACAGCGCGCTCCTGGGCAGAGCACTCGCAACGTGGCGGGCAGCCTGTGGCGGAGCCAGACAGGATGGATCCCAGCATCAGGAGGAGAATCGGCTGCCAGCAGGCCAGGATTGGGCTGCGCATACTCGCCTCCCCAGCTACCATCCTATCTCTCACCTGCAGGTGACACGAGAGAAAGAGCAAGGTGGAGGTGAGCAAATGATGGGCACAACCACGGCAAAAGGTTTACTGTCCTGGTAGAGCTGATGTTAAAGCGATAGGCACCGATGAGGCAGAGCAGAGGTTCTCATTTACCAGCTGAAATCCAGCCCTGTGGCTACAAGACCATCTCTCCTTCCCAGCCCCCAACTTCCCATTTGATGATTGAACGTGCACAGACTTTGAGTGGAAAGCCTTGAGGAATCCGTGTCAGACAGCCCTTGCTTCCTCGGCTTCTTAAAAAAAAATAATACTAAACACATCTATCTACGTCCTATTTTAAGCTCTTGAAATTATTCAGTTCCCTATAGATGGGGCCTGAATATAAAGCTGCTTTGCAAACGCAGAAGAGCTGAGCGTGGGATGGAGGATCTGGGGAAACTCTGCTTGGGGTCAGCTGGCAGCATGGTGTCTGAACAGGGAGCAATGGTGACAGCTCCATGGGGACTGGTCCCCCATCTCTGTGCTCCCCCAGGCTTCGCAGTAGCCTGGGTTCGGTGCGTCCCCCTCCCAGGGTTAGTCCCTCGCCTCCCACTATGCCTGCCTGCGAGGTGCAGAGTCTCTGAGAAATCCGTGCATACAGTCTCCACTGAGTACAGCCCAGCCTCCTGCTGCCTTCTCTAGGGAGGGCTTGGAGACCCACTTGAGGTTTTGGTTTGGCCCAGAAACGCCCTGACCCATTGGCAAGCACTTATTTTCTTCTTGTGAGGGATCAAATCATATTAATATTGTATATTAGCTGTGTAGAGTATTGCATATTCCAGCCTCTGTTTATATCTAATTGTTATGTGCACACCCTGTGTTGCTTCCACTAATGCTATTTATGGCTATCACTGAATATACACAATACATCGGCTCTGTTTGTATCCATCATTGTGTCCTGTGCATTACTTTCCCTGCTCCAGCACTATTTATGGATCTGGTATGCATTCTATGCATTACTTCCATTGCATCTGTTTATATTCATCATTTCATGACCCAAGTATCGCTTTTATTCCCCCAAAATTATTCAAATTATTCAAAATTTCTTTTCAAGACGTAAGGATGAAAGACAATGTCCACCAGCACTATCTTGGATACCAGCAGGCCTCAGCACACCAGGCAGCCCAGCTGTGAGGTGCTGCAGTCCCCACAGGAGTGCCTCTGTAGGTTTGTCCCAGCTCGCTGTCCTTCTCCCTCCCCTGCTGCTTCTGCTGTGGGGCTGGTCACTGGGGACCACCCGAAGCATGTCACTCCCTGCCAAGTGAAGGGGTGCAGTGCCAGGAGCTGGTCCTGCACAGACTCCCTGGTAGAGCTGCTGAGCTCCCTTGCCTTGGCCTTACGCCAGCACATCCCAGTCCAGTGGAAACATTTCCAGTGGGTCCACTTTGGCCTGGGCCAGGCTGCAAAGAGCCATTTGCCAGGTATTTACAATCCATCATCTCCAGTGTCATCACCTCCCTAGTGCTGACCATGCTGGGCAGCCTTACAGATACAACCAGGGCTGCTGCTACCCTTGTGATGCTGGGGCTGGGACCTGCCAGTACCTGGGGACATGGAGTTGCTCCCCAGGATCATACCCCAGTCCCGGCCAGGGCTGTGTTGCCAGGAGTTCTCCACACCACCATCCCCACCTCTCCCCACGGACAGGGAGGTGCTGGTAGCAGTGATGCTCCTGTGGCCCCCTTGCCAACAGGTGCTGGCTTGCTCGTGGCTTCCCTCGGCCGGTGCTTCTCAGAAACCAATTCCCTCTCCTCACAACCATGCTGAGAAAATCATCAAAGAAAGCAAAACACTGCATGCAAAACAAAATACAGTCTGGGGCTTAATTATGCTAGGGCTGAAAAGGCTTCATTCAGCTCATTAGAGTGCCAGGCAGCCGGCCTTATTTGGATGTGGTTTGTGCTGAAATTTCAGCTCTAGCCCTGCACTGGTCCCTGATAGGTGGAAGGGAAAGAGCTGAATCTCTCCATGGGGCCCCACACATCTCCCCCATCCTTCCAGACATCCCCCAGACTCCTGTCCACCTGTGGGAAGAGGCTTGTGCCTGCACCTTTGGCCCTGTGCTGGTCTGGGCAGAGGGGCAGCCGCCAGAGCTGCTGGGTGTGATGCAGTGGTAATGGCTAAAGTGTTAAGCAAAGCAGTGATAGATGAATGAAGCAAAATCTGCATGGCGTTAAAGATGAGACAAGCCCACTTGTGTAGAAATAAAGTCTAGACACACCTCACATGTTATTAGTTCTCAGCTGAATTTAAATCTGTGATAAATAAAATCCCTGACAAAAACATCTGTAATCTTAATAGCCAGAGTCACAGATGAGCTTTGGGAGAAAGACAATGAATAAGCTGAAAAATTCTGGGCTAAGACGAGCTTTAAATCACTTCTGGTTACCATTTACCTCTGACTGTTTCAGAGATGAATATTTGTGCTTCAAGATGAGGCAGGTATTAAGCAGTACCCTCCTAAAAACGACTCAAATTGTGATTTTTCGTGTGTGCTGAAGTCAGCAACCTGCGTGTGGCTTTACAGTGACTGTCACCCTACACACCAAACCCCCCCCACACACTCCCACCGCTGAATCTGTGGACTCACATTGTATCAGCACTGGGGCTGTGGGGTGCCTCAGATGGGCCTGGGTGGCTCTGGGGACAGGGCTTGGTGCCACCAGGTAGAGATGGCAGTGGCCATTCTCAGCTATTGCTAACTGCAGGAAACTATGAGGTGGCTCAGACTAAGTTACACCAAGGGCTGTCCAAAAAGTGAAATCCTCCCAGACTTACTCTGAGGAGGACAGGGTGAAGGGTGCCCCAGGACTCCTCCAGGGTGGCCCCAGCCATGGCCCCAGCCTGAGCTGCCAGGCAGGATCAGGCTATGATGCACACGCCAGCCCAGTGAAAGCTGCAGCCCTCTGGCATGAACACGGGTCTCATTTCTCACATAAAAAGAAAGAATCAATAAGAAAGGAGCAGTTGCCAGGCTCACTGCTTTCAGGCAATGAGCAAACCAGTACAAACTAAAGCAAAAAATTGTGCCCAAAGCTGTGGCATTCACTGACCTGTCCTCACCACCCTGCTGCCCTTGGGACAAGGGCTCCAAAGTACAACCCCTTCCCCAGGGGAAGCTGCCAGACTTGACCCAAGAGGAGCAGATGGGCACGCTGGGGTTCCACGGCCTTGGTGCTAAACACAGCAAGACATGCTGAATGTCTCCAGCTGCGATTAGCGCTGCAAGCAAAGATGCTCTTCTGGGCCTGTGCCTGGAAGGGCAGCCTGGGGCTAGGCTGGAGCTGATGACTGCAGGGGTTCACACTCCATCTTGATGGGCATAGGCTGTCCTGGCGTGGAAGGGACAGCCCCATGGACATCAAACCCAGGTGGTAACCTAGGAAGCAGTCCAGGCTCAGCACCTGGCTGTGCTCCTGAGGCTGCCACTGCCCTCCTCCACCAAAGGGTGGGCCACATGCCTGGCCACGCTCCCCCCATTGTCACCCTGGGCTGTCTCCTGCTCAGCACCCCATACCCTCAGCACCAAGTGATCCATCTGCTGTGCTGACAGCAAGTGAGTGAGTGAGCGGCAAAAATCCCCGCGTCAGCTATAATCCCCACCTGGCAGCCATCAATTACAGTGCGGTAGACATTCACCCTTGAACCAGATGCTTTTGAGAGCATCAAACAACAACAAGCAATTTAGGACGAAGGGAACCATATCTCCAGGGAGCGGGGCCCACAGTGCTCTGGGGGCTCAGCAGAGCCAGGGAAGCATGTCCACTGACATGACCATCCCTGCAGCAGCTAACCTTGCTACGGTACCATGGGGGCATGAAGAAGCAAGCCTAATATCAGCAGCACTGGGCACTCACGGTGGGTTACAGGATAGATGGGGGGGGTGTCAGCCATGGGCTCCCCCAACCCCACCCAGCTCTGGCCTGCCAGCTTTGGATGAAGCCTCTGAGACACAGCACTAGGAGTCAGTGCTCTCATCTCCTCTAAGCTGCTCCAGCGAAATCAAATTTTATTGAACTTGACTACATTTTAGAGATAAAGACTCCAAGTTTACAAATAAATATTTAACAACCTTTCCTGCTGCTAAAAGAGTTGCTTATCCAGACCCTGGGCTCTGCACTAAGGCTTCCTGTAGCTATCTGCAAAGCAGCAAAACAAAGGGAACAGCTTTAATTTGCCAAACACATTCCTACCCATTTCCTCCTCTCTCCATCATTCCCCCTGTGTCCAGTATGCGTTTGTGGGCCCTGTTGCTCTGTCTCTCCCTCCTCTCCACCCCACCTGCTCCCTCTTCCATTCCCACCCAGTCTCCAGAGCACAGGGGTTGGTAGTAGTTGCTCTCCTTTCCAGTGTCCAGGCATGGGTGGAACCAGGAGCTGGAGCACTCAGGGAGGAGGGGGCAGGTTCCCTCCTGGGACCACGCTGCTTCACATGAGCAAAAAGAAACCAAAAAAGGAAGATCCTAAAGTAAACCCTTGTGAGAAACCGGCCCAATCAGACTGGGACCTTCCAACCCTCAGCACTGCCAGGGCTGGCTGGTGGGCAGCAGATGGGGGGGGGGGGCTGGAGGCACGGTACTGGCCTGGGTGATGCAAAGCTCCTGCTGCAATTCCCCTGGGACTTCAATAATGGATGGGTGCTGACAAAGGACATGAAAACAAAGGGCTGTGGTGCAAAGGGCTGCCCCTTGTCTTGTCCTGTCCCCAAATCCTCCAGAAGCAGCACAGGAGGGTGTGAGAAGTCAGGGAGAAATGGGCAGAAGCTGAGAAGGATCTTGTACCCTCTTCAGGGTGGTGGGGACACATGAGTGAGTTGTGCAAGGCAATAAACTGTGGCACATTGGCCAGAGGGGAGACCACCCCCAGCCCCAAGCTGCCCAGGTCACCGGCTCCCCCTCACTCACACAAAAGTGTGACTCTTCAGCAGGAGCTTTTGCTCAGCCTTCTGAAGTATCTGCTTTCATTTGCTCCACAGTAGGAGCCTGGAATAGGTGTGCTGCAACCTGATCTGCTCTGGCAGTTGCTCTGAGGCTGTAAAAGAGCATGTAAAACTACTTAAGATGCAAATCCCCTTCCCGCACTGACACCACCTGGCTGGGACCAGATATCCCCCAGCAGCCAGCCCATGGGACTGCACTGCCCCAAGGTGTTTGCCTCACAGCTACGGGGCTCTTCCACCCAAAACATGGTGTCCCCATTGCTGCAGGGAAATAAGTCAGGGCAGCACCAAGCCAAAGGGCAAGAAGAGAGAAAGAGGGGAAGAGGATGCAGAGGGGAGGATGGACAAGTGGGCTCAGGGGCTGGGATGCTGGAAGGGGGGGAAGGGGGAGGCATTGGTTCAGCCATCCACTGCTTTAGGTCTGGGCTGTGTCTCTGTTTGACCCCATGCAGGGACAGATATGCTGGAGGGACAACCGGCAATGGCCCAGAGCTGACCTGGAGAGTGGTTTTCAGGCTTGGCAGGAAGGTTACTGGAGCAGGGCAATGGCAAGATCCTGGCTGTCTCTGCAGGATGCTGAAGCTCAAAGCAGTTTTTGCTGCTGTGATCACATCTGTGCAAGAGCTGCTCACCCTCCTTATACCTTTGCTCCTTTATTTTTAATGTCTTTTCTGTCTCTTTGGCTGCACATGCTTCAGTGCCCCATCAGCAAAGAAAACATCCTGACAAGTGATCAATAAGTAATTGCAAAGGCAGCTGTGGATGCTGGGGGCGTAAAGCTGGCAAGAGATAAACGAGGAGTGTAAGGGTGCAGCGCACCATGGAACTCAGGCCTGGAGCTAGCCCCACTCCCCTGCTCATTGACTGAGGTGGCTGGCACAAAAGCTAAGCCCACCGCTGCTGCAGCCACTGCTGGTTGGTGGTTCAACGCGTCCCATGTCAGGCAAGATAGGAGAGGTTGACTTTTCTTCTGCTTGTGAAACAAAAAGCAGTAGAGCTGTGTTTTCTGGGAGAAGATCAGGTCAGCATTGAGAATCCAGTGCCAGAGACTCTTCAGGCTGGATTGGCAGAAGAGTGAGAGAATGGTGTGTGTTGGGAGGCTGGGAAGAATGTGCACCAGGTATTTGAATGGGGCTTCTTTTTCTTCCTTTATTTTGGCGAATCTCCTCAGGATTCCTGTCTCTGTGGACATGGGCTGGGTCATCAGGATGCTTTATGTGCTCACCTGAAGGCACCCAGCTCAGCAGGTACTCAAGTGATGAGGAGCATTGGGTAGAGGCAGCTTCAGTATAGAATAAGGGTCTCTGTAGGTGATTGTTCTTCCCTGTCCGTAGCTGTGAAAGGAGGATGGAAAAACCTCACCCTTTTCTTAGGGCTATGGAAACACTTGTACTGGAGAGGTTAAAGAAAGGTCTGTCTACTGAGTGCCTTCTGGGAAAGGCGCCAGGGTCATGATGACATTGTGAAGCCACCCCTCATGCTCTGCCTTGATGTGCCCATGGTCAGCAAGGAGTCACAGGACATGGCTGTCCCCGAGGCAGCGCCTGCAAAGGCACTTTGGGGAAAGCAGGGCATTGGTAGCTTTGTCCACTGTCCCCACTCTTCCTCATGCAGGGAGAAAACTGCCTTCACCTCCCAGACCAGCTATGGCTGGCAGTTGCCCTTTCTTGTTGCACTGGAGGGATTGTTTTTTCCTGAGAATGGGCTTGAGCAGTACCCAAGCACCTTCTGCGCTCCTCCGAGCTCCCCAGGAGTGCTCCAAGCAGACCTGGCGCTGTCAAGGGCCCAGCAGAGGGCCCTGCCCTGGGCAGCAGCAGTGGATTTTGGAGTGGAGAATGGGGGACAGCCCAGGTGGCTCAGCTGGCTTGCCCACTGGTTCAGCACCCCCTGGTGCTGCTGGGGTAGCTCTGTGTGGCTCAGCACCCTGTTGTGGTGCTGCTGGATCTGCTGATGTGCTAAACCTGGCCTTTCTGTCAGGGGCGGGAAACCACCTGATTTAGCATAAAAGCAGCTGGTACAAAGTCACCCCCCCCTGCCAGAGCACGTTTCCTCGAGAGAAGGAGCAGACAGCATTTCTGTATGGGTCCACCTTGGTGAAGTGATTGGTGGCTTCCCATCTGCACCAAGCCTGGGCACCAGCCCCCAGGAACGGTCCCCGCATTGTGGCCAGTGCCAGCATCCCAGCAGCAAGGTGGTCAAACCCTGCCAGGCTGAGCAGCTACTCTTGGCATTCCCAATGCACAAACCACACCTGGGGGCACCAGAAAGGGCCTGGCAGGGGTGGCCATCTGGCATCAAGACAAGCATCTCCTTCCCCACTGCTCCCTGCCTGGGGACATCCTGCCCCCTCCTGCCATCAGCCTCTGCCAAAAGGTGTCCCATGACTCTGTAGTGCCCTGGAGTTCTGCTCAGCACCCAGAGCAGAAAACCAGGGTCCCAAGCAGAGATGGGGGAGCACCCCCAGCACCTTCTGCCCAGGGCTGGCTCAGTGGGAGAGTGAATGTCAAACCACCCTGACATCCTGGCCCCATGAGCAGCCTAACTTCACAGGGCCATAAAAGGACATAGGCAAAGCTTTGCGATGGGACCCCCACCTCCAATAGTCACAGGTCCGAGCCACCATGTCCCCACTGTGTCCCTGCCACTGCTTGAAGGCAGAAACCCCAGAACAAAGTCCCAAACTTTGCAAGCCACAGCAAGCAAGGACCAGCGAGTGTGTCACGAGCCTGTAGTGCTATAGAGCAACACTGGTGCCAAGGACCAGGTACGTTCCTTACATTTAATTTAAGCTTAGAGGATACTTACAGCACCACTTCTGTTCCTATGCCACATCCCTTAAATACACCTACAACCACTGCAGGATACCTAGAAAAGTACAAGGGCTGCTCCGGAACACTGTGTCTTCCCCTGGAAACCTTTGGGATAATAGGAATAGGACTTCAGAGGACAGAGACCCGGCAGTTCTGCTGACTCCAAGGAAACCTGCTGATTTACCTCCCTTTAGGACCGGCCCTGATATTTATATACTACTGCCTAAAATAAGCAGCCTCNGAGAAAATAGGGAGCCAAAGAAAGCATGAGTGATGGCAAATGCAGAGAGAAGATTCCTCTTCCCAACCTGGCTTTCTCTGTGCCACTTTTACGTATATAATTCTTTTTTCTTTCCTTCATTTCTCACTTGTTTGATTTTTGCATTATTTATGGATTGTCTTCAGGGCCTGTATTTGCTGTTATTGTTTCATTCAACAATAAAATAAATTAGATAAAAACAAACTGTGCTGAGCCATGGCTGAGCCTGCCTATCCTGCAGTCAGCCCTACCCTTGAAGCTAGGCAGAGCNTGCTGGGGTAGCTCTGTGTGGCTCAGCACCCTGTTGTGGTGCTGCTGGATCTGCTGATGTGCTAAACCTGGCCTTTCTGTCAGGGGCGGGAAACCACCTGATTTAGCATAAAAGCAGCTGGTACAAAGTCACCCCCCCCTGCCAGAGCACATTTCCTCGAGAGAAGGAGCAGACAGCATTTCTGTATGGGTCCACCTTGGTGAAGTGATTGGTGGCTTCCCATCTGCACCAAGCCTGGGCACCAGCCCCCAGGAACGGTCCCCGCATTGTGGCCAGTGCCAGCATCCCAGCAGCAAGGTGGTCAAACCCTGCCAGGCTGAGCAGCTACTCTTGGCATTCCCAATGCACAAACCACACCTGGGGGCACCAGAAAGGGCCTGGCAGGGGTGGCCATCTGGCATCAAGACAAGCATCTCCTTCCCCACTGCTCCCTGCCTGGGGACATCCTGCCCCCTCCTGCCATCAGCCTCTGCCAAAAGGTGTCCCATGACTCTGTAGTGCCCTGGAGTTCTGCTCAGCACCCAGAGCAGAAAACCAGGGTCCCAAGCAGAGATGGGGGAGCACCCCCAGCACCTTCTGCCCAGGGCTGGCTCAGTGGGAGAGTGAATGTCAAACCACCCTGACATCCTGGCCCCATGAGCAGCCTAACTTCACAGGGCCATAAAAGGACATAGGCAAAGCTTTGCGATGGGACCCCCACCTCCAATAGTCACAGGTCCGAGCCACCATGTCCCCACTGTGTCCCTGCCACTGCTTGAAGGCAGAAACCCCAGAACAAAGTCCCAAACTTTGCAAGCCACAGCAAGCAAGGACCAGCGAGTGTGTCACGAGCCTGTAGTGCTATAGAGCAACACTGGTGCCAAGGACCAGGTACGTTCCTTACATTTAATTTAAGCTTAGAGGATACTTACAGCACCACTTCTGTTCCTATGCCACATCCCTTAAATACACCTACAACCACTGCAGGATACCTAGAAAAGTACAAGGGCTGCTCCGGAACACTGTGTCTTCCCCTGGAAACCTTTGGGATAATAGGAATAGGACTTCAGAGGACAGAGACCCGGCAGTTCTGCTGACTCCAAGGAAACCTGCTGATTTACCTCCCTTTAGGACCGGCCCTGATATTTATATACTACTGCCTAAAATAAGCAGCCTCAGAAGCCTTTTGTGAGAGGCTGCCAGCAGCCCAGCCGAGCAAAGATGGCTCTGTGGTAGCCCATTGGTGAGACAAGCTGCATGGGACAATGAGGGCAGCACACTGTGCTGCCAGAACCAATGGCCCCACAAGCTCTGGGTGGCATTGGCAGAGCTGTCCCTGGCCACCGGGACTCAGGGGCAGAGCAGGGTGGTGGGCTTGAGCAGGAGCAGGGCTGTGTTTCAAGGCACTGTGAGGAGGTGAAAGCCCTCGTCTTCTCCATTCACCTCCTTTCCTGACTCCTTCCTGCAAGCCAGATCTCTCATTCTCTCTTCTCCTCCCCCCCGCCAACGCACCACCCCACCCCACC
>VZRU01016837.1:133214-190921 GCA_013398155.1 Pedionomus torquatus | reverse complement strand
AAACAAAGGAGGGACCCACCATGGGGATGGAGCAGTTCCCCTGCTGTCCTCAATAGAGGGCTGCTCTTGGGGGGCGGTGTTTGTTGTGTTTTGCTACAGCTGAAAGAGTCCTTTCCGCCCTTTCCTCCCAGTGATGTTGATAATAATAATACCAAGCCTGCACTCTGGGCTGTATGTGAGAACAAAAGCAATCACGGGGAAATACAGTGCATAGAAATTAAATTGGAAATGCAAGGCCAGGGTTTCCATTTCGGTTCAGCTTCTGTATCGTTTCCCATTGAAAAGGATAAACAGGCTAAGCACAAATCAATTTAATGGCAGCACCCAATGGCATCACAATTCCATGTTTCCTGGAGCAAATTGTAGCTCAAGCCCAAAGTGACAGTACGACACGCAGTACACCAGCTCCATAAGATGGCCACACTATGGCACAGCCCCAGCTGAGCGCTGGGGCGCCACTGGGGCCCCCAACCCAAGACTTGCCACCCTCAGCAGCAGTGCTGAGATAACCTGGCTTACTGAGGCGCAAGAGGGGCTGGTGTCCGGGCTTGGGGATGCTGGTGAACCCTTCCCTGCCCACTTCCCAGAATCGCGAGGCTCATGTTTAGGGTTAGACCATATGAATTTGGCTCTTCCAAGCCTGAAGGGGCAGTAAATAAGTCTGGGTTGAGCTATGGGAGGGAGGAGTTTGCCCATATGCCTGTGCAGAGGGCCCCCAAGAGCGCTCAGACATTGCTCGCCACTCCCAGGTTGCCTCAAAGGTCTACAGCAGTCGTTTCCCATTTCACATTGACATCTCAAATCCAAACAATGAGCTGAAAGAATAGATCATGTCAAAATATTTCTGCTTCTTTCTCCTACGAGAATTCCCCATCAGAGACCAATCCAATTAAGGTGCTGGTTATGAAATTAACCATCATTACAAGAGTGATATTTAATGTTTTGCATTCTGATGAAGAAACAGAAGGGAAACAACCAAAAAAATAAGACTGTGGGTCCTACTGAGATAACAAAGAGCACCATGGGGCAGTGGGGAACAAGGGTTATGTGGGACAGCAGGCATCACAGGCGCCCAGCCTAGGGACCCCACAGCAGCAAAGGCAGGGGCTGGATGCTCATGGGCACATTCCTCAGAGACCAGTGGACAGCCTGTCTGCCAGAGCAGGGGACCAGCCCAGCCTGATGGCTGCCAGCAGCTATTTTGCCATTTGAGCATCACTCAGGTGGTGTTGGGCTGCAGGAACCATGTCTTGGGATGTACAGCTCAGTCCTGCACCTCCACACCCTGTCCTCACTCTCTGCGGGGATCCTCTAGCTCACCCACAGGACTGTCCCCAGCTCAGAACACCAACCTCAGCCCTGAGACAAGGGACATGAGAGCTTTAGTGGGCAAAAGCTTTAGTCTCTAACCAGGGCACCCAGGTCCTCCTCCAAAGCCCAGTGGAATCATGTCCATGTATGGACACATGTCCACTGCAGGATGCCATGGGCACTGAAAGTCTGACTGGCTTATAGAGAGAGATACATGAAAAAAATATGTAAGAAAACATGCAGGATGGTTAAACAGAAGACATTTCTGTGCTTAACCAGGAGAATGAATGAAACCAAGCCAAGCTTCCTGGCCTCTGTCAGAGGGATTCTGACCTGCTGCCTAGTCCAGTCCCATGCTAACACAGCTGATGTCTGGATGGGGCACAGGGCCATGGAGGGCAGGGGATTGTGGCCAAGGTGTCAGTGAGGACAGAGCTGAGCTGCTGGTGGAGCTCACAGCAGGGGTCCCCCCAACATGGCCACGCTGTCAGCCATACATCAATACCAATATCCTCTGTGCATCCTCTTGGCACAGAGGGTAAGGCATGCCCTGGATGGGTTCTGTCAGTCACTCCTAACTGCTGCTCCCACAAGGTGGGAATCACTCAGGTCTTACCCCAGCACGGCTATTAACTCCAGCAGTGTGGGGGTCTCTGCTTAAGCTGGGCGCTGCCCCCAGTGTGTGTCCCTTCCCAAAACCAGCTGGCGTGACTCTCAGGGATGGAGGGAGCCTCATGTTCCCTAACTGGGCTAAAGAGGAGATGAGGCCCTCCATGGCATTTATTAGCATTTATTCAATTGCCTGGGTCAAGCTGACAATTAATGCTGCCTGCTCACAGCCACCTTTGTGTGACCTGTCTTTCTCCTAGCTTGCTGTGCTAAGGGGGGACTTCTGACAGCACTCCTGGGGCCAGGGGAGCACTGGGCAGGGGAGCACAGCTGGTGTTTCTCCCCTTCCTCAAGCCTGCCCAGTCCTTGGATGCTCCTCTCTCTGTATCACACATACCCTGACACCATTCCAGAGGCTGCACAGTTAAACAGCCACCAAAACTGGCTGTTAGTAAGACATGTCCCCAGCTGGGGTCCCAGAAAGTGGGGACACATACTGAAATCTTTTTCCATGCAGCCATTCCCTTCTGCAAGCTCCAATTTTTACAATTTTGTTTGATTTGAGTTAAGCATTTATAGCCCTCTTCTCTCTCATCTCAGCCTTCCTTGCTACCTGAAAAGCTCTTCTGGCTCTTTTCCCACCGAAAGCCATTTCTGCTCATGGTAGGATAAACCCCACTCCCTTCGCTTCTCAGGGTTTAGCAGAGGAGGAAGGAGAGCTGCTGACTCAGTGGATCACATGTGTTTGAGAACCAGGCAAACACCCTCCCTTGCCAAGCTGTGCTGTGACTTGCACCACCGTCTGTGCTCTCCTCTCACTGGCTCCAAACCACTGCCACAGTGGCCTGTGTCAACTATAAAGGGTGAATATGGGGATGCTGGGCTCCTAGAAGGAGAGTCAGCCTGTACCATAGGAGAGTCAATAGGAACCAATGGTGTTGCTGATGTCCACTGCAGTGCCAGCACTGCCCAACCAGACTGCCCAAGGGCCCACAAGCCAAGTGGAGACCCAAGGGCTGGCAGGGCTCAGCTGAGGTGACATCAAGAAGTGTCTCTCCACCAGTTTCCACACCTGAAACTTCTCAAAAGAATCACATTTTCCACCAAGATGTTGACAGTGATGTGCCCATTTCAAACATGCCCTCCCTAGCTTTGAAGGGACAGGTCCAGCTCCCAGCCTTGACACAGGTGTCACCCCAGAGATGTCACAGCAGCCCACATCCAAGAGCCATCCTACACCCGCAGGCCCATCACTGCCCAGTGACAACCACATACACAAGGAGTGTGTCAATCCTCATTGAACCATGACAGGTTTAGTTGTGCTTTGTAATTCAGCAACTGTAATTACACTATAATTACACTATAATTGCAGCATTATTATACAGTGATTTATCAACCTCTGACACTAAACCTCAAGTTACAGGATTTTATACTTGTTACATATATCAAGCATATAAACTTCAGCATCATTATAGTAACTGTATTAAGCAGGAAACTAAAGGAATAATAAGTCATTCAGTCATGATGTTAACCTTCCAGTGATATGAAACAGTGGTAATTAGAGGTATCACAGAATAATTCCATTATAGGTGTAGAGTAACTGCAGAACAGAGTAACAGTTCATTTTGTAATTAATCCTTCCACAAAAAAGGTTTGGAAAGGCTGATTCTTCCCCAGGTGTTGTAAACTCAGCTCCACTATCTCCTCCAGTAGCTTCTTGCCCATCCCACGGGAGCCTCAGTGCAAGCCAGGGCTGCCTGAGCACCCAGTGCAGCCAGGTGCCCCTGCCCAGCTCCAAGATGCTGGCTGGGTGCTTACAGCTGAGAGAGAAGCCCCTTATTGCCATCCGGTGACCTGCAAAGTCCCCATCAGGGACACTGCTGTCTCTGTGTGTCTGTCCCCATCCCAGAGTGGGAGCACCAGGGAGGGAGTGTAAGGGCCTGACTATTGGGAAAACTGCCCCAGCATGTCTGCAGGAAGACATGGAAGCTTTAGCCTGGGGAGACATTCTCTCTTGATCATGCTCACCAGCCTTGCCAGGCTGAGAGCTTCAGAGACCACTTCTCCATGGTATGAAGCTACCGAGCTGCAGTGCTCCAGGAGCAGCAGGTCAGAAGGCACAGGCAGCCCAGGCATCTCCTCCCACCAGCCTCAGCCCACACGGCTGGGATGGGTGGAGGGTTGAGAGGGGGCTTTGTACACCCAGAGAGCGAACCTTCCCCTTGGCTCTGTGGCACTTGGGACAGGCATAGGGCATTACTGGCCATTTTCCTTTGTGAAAGGTCCAGAAGGACAAGAGGGAGTGGATGCAGAGGAAAGGGGGTCAAACAAAGGGGTTTGGGCTGTGTTGGCGTGGGGCCAGAATAGCTGTCTTTGAGGTGGGGATGGGTTGGGCAATGCAGGCAGCCCCGGTAAGGTCCTTGCAGCCCCCATGCTGGAGGGCTGGCTTGGAGACAGCCGCACCTCCGGCAGGCGTGAAGGTCAGGTCAGGGCTGCTGCAGGTGGCAGAGTGGGGAGGAGAGGGTTAAGGCTGGTGAGAGGGCTGGGATGGGGATATGGAACAGCTATCATTTCAGAGATGGGCTCTGGTAGGTGGTGCAGAGGAATGGGAGGTGGAGGGAAAAGGAGTTCTGTGGAGCAGTGCTGCTCCTGGGGACGCCTTAACTGCCCTGCCCATGCTCCCCCATGGGCCAAGATGCTGGAGAACAGTGTGGGCTGGGGGCGAGCGCAGGGCTGTCACACAGGTCCCTTGCTGCCAGCTCAGAGAATTGCTTGCCAGAAAGGGCATTTGCTGGGGAAGGACCATGGAATGGTGACTTCTCCAGCAAGTCAGCAGCTGGGCTAGTGACAGGCAGGGAGAAGCAGCAGAGCCTTGGTTTTGCCAACCAGCACACGCTCACAGCAAGAAGAACTGATCCCACTGGTGCCCACACTCACCCACTGTCCCTCCCAGTGCAAATCACTTTCACAGCACCAACACTCCCATTTCTTCTTGGAGGTGGCAACAACACTCCCATCGCTTCTCGGAGGTGGTACCTTCAGCACCTGGAGCAAACCATGCCTCTGCCCTTCACTCAGAGCTATTTATACATGCAAGGTACAAGGTGAAAAAATCCAATAATTTACACATGGTATTAGAAAGCAACAAGCAATGGCACTGCCTGGGAAGGCTCCCACAGCCCTCTTGGCCAGCACGCTCTCAGGCATCCTTGAAATCTCGTCTGCCCTGCAAAGCCTCTTCAAGATTAACCCCTTCTTTTTTCTGCCAGAAGCAAACAGAAGGCTGAGCCCATGCTGACAGACTGACCCTCCCCAGCATCTCGGTTTTCCAGGGTGAATCCTGTGCATGAGGCTCAGCCCAGGATGGGGGGACCCTTCAGCACTCCCACATCCCCTTCTGGAGCCTGAGGAATCACCCCATCCAGCAGCCCCCGACCCCGCTGGCCCTTCCCTGCCCGGTGGTGTCTGCACCCCGGGGCGCGGTGCAAATCAGGCACCGGCGGGCACCCTCGGCACACACACCACGCATCCTCCCGTGTCCTCCCCTGTGCACGCACGAAGTTCCCAGCCGGGAACCCCCGAGCACCGGCGCGGGTCCAGCCCGAGGGCAGCGACGCGGCTCTGGCACGGGGGGACGAAGTCCCCCAGTTCCCCCCACCTCCGGTACCGCCAGACCCGGTCCCCCCACTCCAGCATCCCCATCTCTCTTACCTGCATCTCATTCTTGCCGGCGATCTCCTTCGATCAGAAATGGCATCTCCCCTGGCCCCCACCCCTCCGCCAAAACCTCCACCTGCAGTAACGCAGCTCCCCCTCTCCGCAGCGACAACACGACAGGCGNAAAGTAACTCAGAAACCCCAATAAAGAGACTTTTGAGCCCAAGAAGTGTCATTTTCAGCCCAAAAAGCAACTACGCCTCCCCTCCGGGAGGAGCCGCCGGCGGGCGCGGGGCGGTGCGCGGAGCGGAGCAGGGACGGGAGCGGCGGCAGCACCAGCGGCCAGTCCCCTCCTCCCGCCGCCTCCCCCACTCCAGCGCGGCGAGGGGAGGCGAGATCCGCGGGGGAGGAGGGGATGCGGGTGTCCCCGGGGCCGGGGCGGGCAGCGGGGGCAGTGGAGGAAGCGGTGCTTTTAGGGAAGGGCTGCTGTCACCGGTGTTGTGGCACCGGCAGACCGAGCGCCTGTCCCCGCGATCCGACGGCAAAGAGGGCGGGCGCTGAGGACAACCGGTGGCTGATTGCCCCCAGGCCGTTGGTAGCCCTTGCGGGGGCGGGCACCAGCAGTCCCCCCTCCTCCGCCGCCGGTGCAACCTCGTTGGTTGCAGAAGACGGACTAGTGGAGCGTGGCTGGTCAGTGTCCAACCCTGCCTGAGCCCGCTGAGGTAAGATGCCAGGATACCCTGGAGACCTCAGAGGGTCCGTTCTACAGCAGCTACCTCTGAAAAACCTTTTGCTCCTTTTTATTTTCACTGCCTCGCCCACCCGACCCCCTGCCCCTAGCAGTCCAAGCATAGGAGAGGAAAAGGGCTGCGAGGGGTGGGAGGACACACCTCAGAGGACTGATTTAGGATCTGGTGATCCCAAAGGGCCTCTTTGGAAGCTTGGCACATGCTGAGCTGGTGGCATCTCATTCAGATTTTCTAAGTGCTGCCCACTGCTTCATCCCGTCCCGTTATGGACACTGATTTATTGAGCAGCATTAGCAGATTTGCCTAGGCTCTTCCAGTGGAGGCTGATTTCTCTGGCAGTAATGGACACAAGCTTTGCTTCTAATGTGCATCTCCCCTCTTGCTTCCTCTCAGCAGGGCTCCCCTGAGGTCCTTCCTGCTCTGTCCTGCTTCTACACAGCTGTCCCCTGCAGCATGGCTGGGGACATAAACGCTGCATAAACGCTGGCTCAAGGCATCTGCACCAGGGCCCTCCAAATTGGCACAGGCTGGGAGGCTCTAATGGGAGTCCTTTTGCTGCATTCCATGTAAGCCTTCCCTTGGATGGCTCATTCAGCTAGTGGGAGCTTTTGAGGAAGATGCTGGTTTCGCGTTCCTCCACCAGCCACTTAACAAAGCCCAAGGGTGGAGATTCCCATGCAGAGCATCCCTCTGGGCAGGAATCCCTTCCTCCCTTCTCCAAAAGCAGAGCTGCGTGCTTGGCCCAAGCCTCTCCTGTGCGATGATGTCCTCCCTGGGACACCTGTGCATGCCCACCACGGAGCACAGAGCCCAGTAGCTGAACCAAGCTCGTGTGCCCCAGGGCAGCACAAGCCATGCTCAGATACTCAGAGGCTTTTCCTTATCCTCCTGCTTGGCACACACCAGCTTCTGAGTGAAGCAAGAATAAACAAAAGGTAGGTACGGTGAGCTCGCCAGCTGAGGGCTGAACTACTCCTCCCCGCTTCCACTTAGTGCTCCTGCCCACTCCGAGGATGTCACCTCTTCTCCAGCCAGGCTGGGCTGGGCTGGGAGGGTGGTTGCATATCAGGTGTGCAGCCCTGCATGGGCTTGAGGAAAGATCCTCCTGGCAAGAAACAGGGCGTGTGTGTGTGAGAGGGCCTGTGCATGTGCCCTCTGCTCCCGACTTCAAAGAAATTCAGGCCTGGCCCCCTCTCAGTGGTCCTCAGACCTTTACTCAGCGCAGATCGATGTCTCTTATTATTATGGCTATTTCAGCGATGCCATTGATGTTAATAGCACTTCACAAACACAGACAAAACTGGCAATGTGAATGCGGCCAGAAAAAAAAACACAAACAGAAGACAAAAGGCAGGCTAAGAGCTCTGAATGCCGCTAATGCTTCCCTCCCCTCTGCTCCAGCCCCCTTCATGGTTAAACCCTCACTAAAGTCCAAGACACCATGTATCCAATAATAACACTCCAGAATAATACCCAGCATTGTCTGGTGTGAGCCAGAGGGGAGCCACAAAGATACAGCAAATGCACTGTGCAAGCGGTACTGGTGGCTGCTTGAAAGCGATGCTATACACTGCCTGGAAGCAGGGGGCCTTCCAAGACCACATTTCCAACCTCAGTGCCAACAGCCATTCCCACCCTGGCGGTGCGGTGAGCGGCAGAGGACAGGGGACTTAGCATGCAGAAACAGAGATGAGCTTTTCGGGCTAAGGTGGCATCTCTGCACACCTCTCTAGAAAAGTCCTGTGCAAAACCTGCCTCTTCTGTAGTCTCTGCATTTGATTGCCGAGTTGGGCAGGTGGAGGTGAGTGGCGCAGCAGGAGCAACAATGGCAGCAGGGGTGCCCAAGGTGCGGTGCGTTTTGGCTGGCAGTGAGGTGAGGCAATGGGGAGGACAGAGAGCGCAGCTAAAAGAAAGCATCAGTTAATAATCACTGTCCTAGCTGGGTGCAGGAACACCAAAGCCCTTCTCCATGAGACCAGAGTTTATGAGAAGCTGTTACACCTAATCTCCCCAAGATGTGCTACACCTCTCATGGCACAGAGCTGTCTTCCTGTCAGAGCTTTTCCCTTCCTTCAAAAACTCTCAGCTCACCTCTTGGGTGATATTTTCTCACCCTAACAGTCCCAAGGGTGCCTCAGGCAAAGGCAGGTCCCAGCAGCAACAAATTCCCTTGATTTCTACAGGAGAAACTGCACTGGTTCCCCACACAGTCCCACGTTTTTTGCATTTACTGATCTGTCATTGTAAGCTCTGTGCTTATCCATTGTTCCTCTCTTGCCCCAAAATGTTGCCATGGTGCAGCCCTAGTGCAGCAGCGAGCTCTAGGGACTGAAGGGAGCCATCAGGACAGCTGCCGAGCAGACAGGCCAAGGCTCTTTCCCCCAGGGACCAGTGGACAGCACAGCTCACCCCACACAGCACCAAGGGCCCAGATCTACCTGGGACTGTCAGGCTGTCCTCAGCTCTTCATGGGCCACCACTGGCCAGCACCTTGCCACCACAAACAGCTGCTGGGAAGGCTGAGACCATCCTGCATGCAGACATGCACACAGCCCACACTTAACACATCCCACATCCAATAGGATCAATGATGCAGCTCAGAGGAGCTAGGTTTGTAACATTATCTGGGAGAAGGTCATCAGTGGGTCATGAGGAAAAGAACAGGACAACTGGGTACTACCATTCCTGGCAAGCGGCTGCTTTTGTAGAGGGGCATTCAGAGTTAAGGCAAAGGTAAGCTTACTGTTAAGGTGCCCAAGGTGTTGTAGCATGGGTGACAGAGCGCTGGGGACAGCCAGAAGTACACACCCAAACCTCACTGGAAGTACTGCCCTCTCCTGTCCCCACTAACAACCTGTATCTATTTGCAGCTGCCAGCTTTACAGCAGACATGTTGTTTTTTTTTTTTTCCTCTCTCATCACCTTTACTGGCTTCTCCCATGCTGTACAAACCAATTCCAGCTGCTGTAGGAGGCCACAAAGACCCACTCATCTGGGTCAACCTTCTTCTTGCAGCATGGAGCGTCTCAAAACGAGGGGCATTCTGGCCCTTCAGGTGTGACTGATACATCCTGCCCTATGTGAAGCCCCAGGCTGCAGAGGACACCACAGAGAGCAGCTCTGCTCACAAGTCCTCATTGAATGTTTTCCTCTTTAAAACCTGTGGGGAGTGGCAAGAACATTTGGGTGTCCATCTGCAGGGACTCATACCTCAGACAGATGCTTCAGCTCTTTGCCACTGCCATCCTCAGATGATAATGGGCTGTGGCAGATGGTTCCTTTCTGTTGGCAGGAGGCAGGAGTTTATCCCTACTCTGAGCTCCCTCCTGGAGAGGTGGCACCTGCACACCATAAAAGAGACTGAGCCTCCCACCTTGGCAGTGGGGAGCAGACCTGCCCCTCAAGGGGCCTTGCTGGGACGTGCTCTGATGTTTCCCAGCAACATCTCTCTTGGTTTCAGCGCACATGTCCAGGAATCCCACAAAAGGTTCAGAAAGGGCTGAGCTGGCAGGAGGGAGATAGATTTTAATTACTCCCATTATTATTATTATAGTTCCTTTTCTTTCAGATTTTCACACTTCTGCCATAACAAGCTGAGCTGAGAAAATACGTGCAAATGCCAGGCTGAGATAAGATGTACCAGCTCTGGGAACGCCAGATCGGCTGCCTGCCCCTCCAGCCTCTTCCCTTTCTCAGCAAGGACTGAGGGACTTCCATGTCTGCTCTGCCCCTGTGTACCTGGACAGAAGGGTGCCTTACATTTCCCCTGGGCTTGGTCAGCAACTGGCTCCTTGATCCTGCCTCTGGAGAAGGCAGCCATAACCTCCTGGCTGCTGCTGGAAAGGGGAACCGGATGTCTTGTGTTTGCCTTGCACAACACGTGCACAGACCTCCTCTGACCACCTTGGGGCTGCAACAGCACCTGTTCCCCAGGATGACTGAGAGCTCCAGTCCCTGTGAATGCAGTCAGGGAGAAATGTGCTTTCAGATCACGCGTGCTTTCTTCCTCGGGGGTGGTGACATTTCAGGGTGTGTGTGTGGGGAGTGGGATGAAGGGGCAATGCAGGATATTCCTGCTCCCCCATCCCCATGACCATCTGGATGTGTACTGATGCCTCCTCACAGCAGGCTGAGTCAGTCCGGTGGATTCTCATTATCAGCTGGAGGGAGTCCAAATTCTGCATTGTACGGCTGCTGCTGAGTGAAATTGAAGATCGTTATCAAGTATTATCATAATGGTTTCTCTCTGTACTGTCTTGTACTGCTCCTTGCCCTGGTCAGCTGATTGATTTGGAGCAGAAGGAGGCAACGTACCAAAAATCCTTCAGCCACCAGCTTCCCACTTGGGACAGCTGTGGTAGGAGCCACACAACATCACCATTGACATTGGCTTGGGCTGTGCAGTCCGTTGAGGGCGATCCCACCACTGTCCCCATGCACAGCCTCACTTGCTCTCACTTGCCCTTCTGGCAGCAGACGTGGCTGTGCCCAACTTCCAGGCACCTCTGTTCAACTGAAAGCAAGGTGCGATGCTGTGCTCACTCCTTGCCCATCTCAAACCATGATAGGACCTCCGTGATGCTCTAGAGAACTGGTAGAAAGAGGGAACAAAGCCTTCCTGTAGCCCCCCCATCAAGCAGGTGCTGCTGAAGGGGAGATGAGCTGCTGGTGCACAGGAGCTGCCCCAGCTCAGCTCACCCAGGTCTCTGCCAGGACCCAGCCACCACCCCATCCTGTTTGACCTTGGGGAGCAGAAATTAGGCCTTGCCATAAAATGGTCTGCCATGGAGAGAGGCCACATGTCCTAATGTCAGCCTGACTAAAATATCTAATAGCTTGACTGCTCTGTCAAGCAGCCCAAACACGCTGCATGAAGGGCTGCAGGAAGACTCCATTAAATTCTTAAGCTCATTGACACATATACAGAAGGTATTAATAATATCAAGCATCATAGTGTCTATTGTAGCCCATATCCAGGAGATGAAAGATAATTTCTGGGATAAGGAAGTTATGACAGCTACAGCTTTTTACCAGCTTGGAATAAGAATAGGAGCTGCACAATCGAACAAAGAGTAATGACTAAAGATCTTTGTACAAAGGAGAGAGGGCCAGGAGACTGCAGTGAGTGTGGAGGACATGAGAGTCATGTCAAATGCCCACGCAGAAAAAGAAAAGGTTGTGTTGGACAAGGAGGACGGGAAGGTGGAGTGGGAGATGTCCCACTGGGACTGACTCACAAAAGCTTGACAACAGAAAGGGGTCAGGGTGCCTGGCGGAGATGAAATGGGCGCCTCACCTCAATGTTTAAAAGAGGTTTGGTCCCTGGCTAGTGTGCCAGGCACAGAGATGGGCATGCCTCAGCTGGGGCTGCAGCCAGCCTGGCAAAAGGCTGGGGAGCAAGAGAGGGAGCTGAGCTCTGCTGGAGTTTGGGCGGGACTGGGGAGTGAACACATTGGCCAAAGAAGGGGAGTCTGGCACGGGGCAGGTTGAGAAGAAAGCTATGCTACTCGAAGACCAGAGCCAGAGAAGTGGAGGTGGCAGACCCAGCACCCTTGGAAGTATAATTATGACTAATAACCTTAGTGTTTCTTTGCACACATACACACTCGCCTAATGTACACTGCACATGTAAACAGCTGCCTAGTGACATTTGCACGCCCAATTACATCTGCATATCATTGATTTACATGCACAGTTGGAGAGCAATTAAAACACTGGAGCCAGCTTCGCACTTTCCCACGGCCACCTCCGTGAACCCATGCTGAAGAGGAAAAGCAGCTTGTGACAGGCCAAATCCTGGCCTGGTCCCCTATGGCTCATGCCTTTTGATTCTTTCCCCTGCATAAGTGTGTGGGGAGAGCCCTGGCTCTAGTGTGTGCAGAGTGGGGTGGGCTTACATTGGTGCCCTCTCCTGTAACACCTTCATCTACAGCGACCCTAAAACCAGCTAGTAATGTTTGCTTTAGCTCAGCTCCTGTCGTAAGTGACTGGCACCTTTCCAGAAAGGATTAAAAGCAGGGAGTGAGAAACATAAAAGCTCGTGTAATTATGTGCAAAAATGCCCTTAATAATTTATAGAGGGAGAGGGTAAATATCTTCGTGTGTTATTCAAGTGTAGCTCATTGTCCTGTTTGGCTAATACCCAGCGTGTACACATCACAGGCTTTATCTGGGAGGCTATTTTGCCTTTAATACCTTTCATAAATTATTGAATTTATAAAGAGGAAAGCAGGTGTCATGTCGGTCCAGAAACAGCTTGTTAGTTAAAACTAACAAAGGTGGGGAGCAAGTTTCCTGTCACCCTCTCTGTCTCCCCTCTTGCTGCCTCTGCTCTCAGCTGCAATGTGGTGCAGACCCTGGGCTGGACCAAAGCACTGGCATTTGCCTAAAAAAGCAAAGTCCCAGGGCAGATCAGAAGCCTGGCCACAGAGAAATGGCCTGTGGCACCCCTGTCACCTGGATTTCTGAGACCTGCTTATGCCCTCAGTGGAGGCTAGGGAGGTAGTGAGGATAGAGGTGCAGAGAGGATCACCGGCTTCATCCTCAGCTTGCCAGCTGCAGTGTCGCCACTTTCATGTCACCTGTGGGCAAGCATGAAAGGTGGACCCCGAGGACAGGAGAGGGCAGGAGGCAGAGATCTCCATGGCAGAAGGGCTGAGCACATACGTGTCCCTGCCTGGGGGTCCTCTCATAGCAATGGCCACATCTGTGTCCTGTTTCCAGCAGACCAGGCCAGGCCAGGCCAGGCCATGAAGTTTGAGATCCCCTGCTCCTGAGCACAGGGGATCTGGTTTCAGGCTGACTGGGGCAAGCACAGCACCTCCTTGAATTTTTGCTGAGCCAGGCAGGAGGTGTTAGAAGGCTGCCTCTAAAAACAGTAGACGTGTGACTGAGTCAGGCAGCACGTGTCTGCGCGAGGGAGTCAGCCAGAGCATCCATGCACAAGAAAACCAGTGTGCAAGTAAACCCACGCAGCCCCCACCAGCCAGCCAGGATCCCTCCCTGTGCAGGCTGTGCCCCCCACCCCTGCGCTGGGGGGACAGGGCGTAGCGAATGCACGCTGCTGAGACAGAGCATGCTTGTTCCTGGGGAGCAGCTGGTTTGGAGGCTCTGCTTTCACACCCGTGAGAGTCACTGAAGAGATGAACCCAGACACGCACCTTCTCCAAATATAATACATATACATAAAAAAACCCCAACCAAACCAAACCAAAAAACCCCAACAAAACAAAACAAACAAAAAGCAAAACAAAACAAACAAAAAACCCCCACCAAACAACCCCAAAAAACAGATACAGAAAGGGGAGCCATCAAAAGTATTTTAAACAGTTTAGAGCAGCTAGTGACAAAGCAGGGGGAATATGATGTGACGTGAAGAACCCATATGGAAAATGTTGCTATAGGGAAGCTGGCAATGCTGGTATCCCAATGGCTATGGCAATGGCACAGAGATGGGGATGCACAGAGCAACCAGAGCCGCCACTGCCTGCATTGAGTGCATTTGAGCCACATGATGAATGGCAGACCCTGAAGAAGACCCGGTAGAGCCTCACGGGCATGGGAAGAAGGAACTGAAACTATTGATAATCAATTAACTCCTTCAATTACAGAAGCCTAATGAGGTAGCGCAAAGTCAGCTCTAATGAACAACAGTTTAATAGAGGTGGTTCCTCAGGGCACAAGTTTTTGACTCAATCTTTATAAGGTAGGAAATGCTGCAAAAAGTATCAAGCAATTAGTGTCACTTAATGAACACCCGCTCCCTGCTCTCTTCAGAGCTGACAGTTTGTGGAGAGCAGGTGGCTGTTATGGCACAAGTGTCTCTCACCCCTGGGAGATGTCCTGCTCTGTGCCTGGTCAGTCCCCAGCATGGTGGCCCACCAGCAGCTCTGCCACCACGGCTTTCCATGCAGCATGGAGCTCGTTTATCCTAGCAGAACACACAGATTCTGGGGATGCTCCTGGATGCACTGATTGCCATAAAATGAAGCAAAAGTCACAGGGCCCAGCTCTCCCCTAAAGGCAGCTTTTTTTTTTGTTTTTTGGTGATGACAGCATAAGTGACAAAACAAATGTCACTGCCCGCTGGCCCTAACACCTCCTTGGAAACGTGCCAGGCTCCGTGGAGGGCTGAGGGAGGAAGCAAGTTGGTGGTGGAGGAGGGATGCTGCTCCCCCCAGGAAAGGGCTGTACCTAATGCCCCTGCTCAGGCCTGCTCTGTACCCATCACAGGGACAAGCGGTGGCAGGAGCCCTGCTGCACCCCTGTGCCCAAGGAATATCGGTGAAGGAGAGCATGGCTGTCTTGCTCAGCGGGACACTGCTGATCCAGAGCTGTGGATCTCCCACAAAGCCGGGAGCCCGGTGGTGGTGGCATCCCTTGGGGAGGCACAGTGCTGCACTGACTGTGTTGGGGAGGGATTTACATATTAAGGAGCCTCCAGTGGAGGAAAGACAACCTAACATCTATTTTGGGTCTCAAAGCCAAAGGCTGCAGTTCAAATCTGCTAATCAGGTGAGAATACAGCAAACTCGTGCAGCGAGGAGCTGGGGAAGGAAAGTGAGTCTCTGGCTCCTGGCAGTGCTCCTGGTTCCACAGCCATGTCCCCACAGGGGTTCGAGGGGGGCTCATGTCACCCAGTGCTCCATCAGCACTCACCAGACTTCCAGGAGAACGGACTCCGCTCTTGTGGGGGCTGAGCCCCAAACTCCTGCTGATTGGGTCCCTATGGAGGAGTCCTTCCAGCATCTAACCCTCCACATGCAGGGGCTGCCAGGGCCCTGCCTTTACCCAGGGCCATCCAAAGCTGAACCAGAGCACAGAAGCCACAAAGAAAGTAGAGAGAGGGGAGAAATTCCCCCACATCTTATGACTGTTGAGACAATCTCCCCACCTGATATCTACCCAGCCATTTTTAAAAAGCAATGTCTCCACCTGAAAAAGCACTTGAAACACAAAGACATTTCCAACAAAACGGTCCCACAAAGCTCCCATGCAGCCCGAGCTGCTGGAAGGGCACCATCAGCTTGACCTCATTCCCCATAGATGGAGCAGATGGAGGCAGGAGGTCTTGCTTCTGGAGCCCAGGTGTGTGGTGCTGCCCGTGCCTCCGGCTGCAGTGGCAGATGGGAGGTAGATGTCTGTCTGCTGCCTGTGCTGCTTGGGCTGTGGCCTCTCTGCCCTGCTGATGGGCTTGGGAGCAGGGCAGATAGCTGGAAGAGAGCAGGTGCCAAGAGAAGCACAGGCTGGGTAATTCACCCACATGAATGTCTGCATGTCTGTAAAAGCTGTTGGTTCTGAGCACTGCTCCTAGGGGTGTAATGTGTGGGACAGAGAGCCCCTTGGCCCAGCCTGGGGAGAGCGTGGGGAGGAGTTGAGGAGCCCAGAAGCCATCCCTGTGCAGAGCTGGGCCAGAGTCTGCATCGGAACAGGGACTCAGGAGTCTCCCAGGATTGGTGCTGGCCAGGATAAGCCAGAAAGGAAGTACAAGGCAGTGGACTGGAGGAAGAAGGAGAGACATGGGTAGATACAGGTAAGGAAGATGACAGCCCCACATTCATGACACTAGACCCATACAAAACTCTGAACTTGTGAATCTCGAGTTCCCATGAGCTGAGATCAGTGTAACCAGCAACTCTCCCCAGCTTTTACTAGCCCAATAGCACTGACTACAGATGCCAGCCCTGGGGAGCTACTGGATCCCAAGCTCAAATGGATCTGCAGAGATCTCCAGGGAATGGTTGGCCTTTGGGTGGGCAGGGGTGTGCTTCTCCCCTTCAACCCTCCCAGTGCCCATTTTTCCTGCAGCATGGAGGGGACACAGGGTGTCGGTCCTGGCTGGCCTCCCCCAGACCATCTTGTCACAGTTTGCCAAGGCCAGAAAAGGTGCTGAGTGGGGGTCTTGGGAGTGCAAAATGCCTGGGGAGGTGGGGTGCAGGCTGTTGTATGGAAGATGCTGGAAGAGCTAGTTTCATTAGCAGCTACGCAGCTCCAGACACTGGAGATTATTCTCGTCTCTTTTCTTGTTTGGTTGACTTACTCAAAGACTATTAGTGGATTAACTAAAATTCTGGAGCAGCATCTTCACAGGGGGTTTAGGGAGGTGGAAGGGGTAGCTTTCATGTTCCCCTGGAGCAAGTCTGAGCTGGGCAGGCTTGCCAGGGGAACAACAAGAGGCCCAGAGTCCTGGCAACAGCTGCTCTCTTCTCCAAAACTGGCAGTGTTGTAGAGAAACAGTGCTGTCTGGAGGGCAGCAACATCAGAGGCTGGCAAGACAGGCGGTCCCTCCTGCCTCCTTCCCTCTCATGTTACTCTTTGCAGCTTCTGGGCTCCATTTCACAGGGAGGGCTTGGGGACGCAGGGGACTGAACCCAGGGATATGGGAAGTCTTTTCCCACCTTCTGTTCCTACATTCTCCCCCTGCCGCAGGCAACTCCCACTGGGGGTGTTGTTCTGATAAGCTCTGATTTCTTGCCCCAAAGGGTCCCATGGCCATACCCTGGTCTCCTCACAGCCTTCAGATAAGCAACCTCAACGTCCCTTATTTTTCCAGGCTGTGTTGGCACATGTGGCAGAGTCTTCCCCCTTCGCACCCCTCCTCGTCAGCTGGCAAAGCCCCAGTGGTTTCCCTCAGAGAGCATGCGGTGAGACACAGCATGAAACAACTGCAGATAATTAAAGGATTGAATGGGGTATCGAAGAAGAGCAGAGAGCTTGCAACATCCATAAATAGCTCTCCTTGCTGAGCTGCTTAACTCCTTGCTTGTTCTTGCCAAACTGCAGACCCCAAAGGGATGGTGTCTGTGCATGAATAGGGGTGGAAAGTTCAGGAGTGTATTTTTAAACCATTCAAACCATATTCAGGCTGAGTGATACATTATCGTCTGTGTGTGTCACTTCAAATGTCTTATGAATGCAAGCAAAAAAAAAAAAGCACCATTTTGCCTCTCTAAACTCCCACCCCTCTGCTCCTACCCAAATAACGTCAAGCTAAATCTGACAGGCGAAAGGAAAGCACCACGAGGTCAGGCTAGTTAAAAGCAGCATGAAACGCTCTTATCCTCTGGAAGGAAGAGCCCCAGTTTGCAGGGCTAAAGGGCAGGTGCAAGGGCAAGCAGGCACAGGTCTGCATAAGGACAGCGGTATATCAGAGAAGAGTCTGCTAGAAAAATACTGGGGTCCCCAAAGAGCCCCAGGAACAGCAGTATGGCTGTGTGCATAATGAAGGTGGTGTCCTTCATCTCTCATGGCAGCAGCTTTACCCCAGACCACGGGAATACTGGATGCAGAGTTAGTGGTGCAGGACAGCCAGGAAGTGAGATCAACTAGTCTTGACTATTGCCCCCAAAGTACAAGCACTTACCGCTGTTACCCCACCCTGGGTCAGAATGGGACAGGATCACCTCAGTGCCACAGTGCTGCCCACCCTAAGCCTCTGGGCCTTCTCTGCAGGGCCAACACTTAGAATCATAAAATTGTCTAGGTTGGAAGGGACCTTTAAGATCATCTAGTCCAGCTTGGTGGCAGTGACAGTCTGCCCGTCCCCCAGGGCTGGCAGCCAGCCTCAAGTTGTAGCTGGAGACAGAGATACCAAAAAGTCTGGCTGGAGCCATGGTGAGATACAGAGAGAGAGAAAGGGGAAACAAACCAGAAACCGGTTTGATTTCTCACTGGGAAATCATTCCTCTCCTAAACGATGTTGGTATAATTAAGCAGCACAGGCTTTATGAATGATACCATCTCTGCCTTGAAACACATCATTACCTCTCTCTGTAAGAGCAGTATTTTTAAATACATATTTCCTCTTTAAATGTCTGAGAAGGCTCTGTGGCTGGGACACTGGGATACGTTGCTAATCACCTCTTATTTCACCCAGTGTCAGGAAAGTGTTTCATGCCGAGCTCTGGCTCTTCTGCACACACACTTCTGCTCTGAGTCACCATCTTGCACTTCTCCCCTTCCTCCCCTCTCCCTGTCAACACCAATACATGACAGGGGATGACAGACCCTAATCTACTCCTCACCCCGGCCCCAAAGGGTTCAGCCTCCCCATGCCCAACGTGCCAAGGATTCCAGTGCTGTGGGTCTGCCCAAATACCTCCACATAAGCCCCTCACCACCCTATTTTCTTTATTTTACAGAAGCCAGGGCTCAGGGAGATGACATAATCTCATCAGCTGCTGACCAAAAGTGGTTACCACCCTGGTACCCTCCCCACCCCAGTGGGGTCTGGGTGATGATCTCACCTTGGTATAATCTGGGTGTTTCTGTTCACCTAGCCCATGCCAGCTCTGCCATCAGTGCTCACCGCAACGGATTAGAGAGGCCTGAGCAAGAACGAAGGGCTTTTGTGCTGGAAATTGAAAGTTGATGGAGTGTGTCACAGGAAAATGACAACAACCTACTGTACCTCAAAAGACAATTATTTTCCCTCATTGGAAGTGATTGAATGTCTCCATCAGTGACACTACTAATGTCATCAACACCAACAGCCCTCTAAAGGAAAGGCTCTTTCTCAGCTGTGCACCTGAAATTTCCTTAGACCTGCCCTTTCGCCCTATCCCCCCTCCCTGCTTCACTTCTTGCCCTTTTGCAGGACATGCTCAGCTGATGGCTGACCAAGAGACCAACTTATCAGATGTGTGAACTTGTTCTCCTCATCCCTGTAGCCCCCACAGACGCATGTCTCTGTCAGATCTGTTCCTTCAGTCTACTTCTGAAGTGGCTATGGCTGGAAATGACAAAGTTCAATCATATTGCTTAACTGTGATTGGCCACACTACTGCTTCCTGCATTACAGCGATGGGACTGTGCTCAGCTGTCTGATGCACATAGGGGAAGAACCTGGAAGAAACCATTGAAAAGGGTCAGGCCGCACCTCCAACTGCTACGGGATTTGAGCATTGTACAGCCACTGTCCCTGCAGACCGTGAAGCACCATACATGGGCAACTCCAGCCTCCTTCACTGCCACCTTCAACGTCATGGACACTTGTGCTGGATACTGGCCTGGAGATACCCTGCAGCCACATGGGTCTCACACCAGGGTGAAAGAAGAATGCTGCTACTCAAGAAGCCCTTTCTCCCAGTGATTTTGGCCCAGAATCTGGAGTAGCAACAAGCCCCAAGGGCTGTGGAATGAAGTCTTGTGCATGCACGGGGCACCACCATTCTTTCCAGGGGCACTGTCTCCCTCCCGTTTCCAAGGTGCTTCCCCTTCCCATCCCAAATCCAGCCTGAGTTAATGTCTGCTGGCAGAACTAATGAATGAGCCGCTAAGAAGCACTGGGAGCCTGGTACATCCCATAGTACCAACCTACCCTGGGCTAAGAGACCCTTGTAAGGCTCTTCATGAGCCTTGTCCTGTCCACCAAAAGCCCAAACCCTGATGACCCTAGGGAGCGCAGGAGGGTGCCACCAACCCACCTGCATTGTAGGAGGACAGTGGTCCCATAGCGATGAACCTACCTGGAAGGACAGGGAGAGTGATGCCACGCTGGGGCAAGTGGTGAGGCTGGCACAGGCAGGCACATCACTCTGCTCTGTTCTGTCGGTGCCAGGCACACTGGGGTTGAGGAATGCGCATGCTCAGGGGGCTTTCAGAGCCGCATATGTTGTGTGGGTTGAGAGCACATATGTTAGATATACACACATCTACGTGTGTGCACGTATATATATACACAGACATATATGAGAGAGACTATTATAGATACAGATTTACATAGACAATCAACACCAGAAATTACTGCAGGGTTTTTAAGACGGCAGGATCAACCCCAGATACTAGAAAGTGGCTATCTTTATCTCTACCCTCTCAGCTTGTGCCTTTGGTTAGGCTGGTGAATGTCACGTGCCAGAGCCCCATCTGGGGAGGATGTTGGGGAGGCCGAATGGGTGCTGGGAGGGTGCTGGGGGGCTAGGGCTGCCCGCCTCCCACAAACACACTCTGCGCAGTGCCCTAGGAAGGGGCAAAGCATCGTCCCTGGGGTGCAAGCCCAGAGCCACACACAAGGCGTGCAGGTACCTAACTCCTATGGCCCAGCCCAAGAGAGAGCCAGAGAGGGATCTGTTTGCCCAAATGCATCCATGAACGAGTCAGATGAGCTGCTGTATCACTAGTGGAGAGAAATGGCCTCATGGGGGCAAGATGAATCTTTCTAGGGTGACTGCCTGAGAAAGGTCAGATGAATTGTGCCTGGACGTGCCTTTTCTCTCCCAGCTGACTGTAAATGTCATCCAGCTCTCAGGCAGGTACCTACAGAGGGGCCACGTGCAGTCAGGAGAAGTGAATCCAAGCCCATGTATATAGCTGCTGCTTTGGATCAAGCCTGGTGCTATGCATGTCCGCAGGCAGCACACGGAGGCGTACAGCTCGCCACCCCCCTAGCTAGATCAGGGTTTGAAACCCTGAGATTTATTCCAGCCCCACGGCCCAGCTGTTAAAAAGTTATGACCACTTCAGCTTGGTAAGTGGAACTTTTTCACTCATTGTATCGGATAGCTCCGAGAAACGTCACCCAGCTGTAAAGCACTTCGCAGTTGACCCAATGTCACATTTAAGTGCTGGATGCATCATAATTCAGGATGCTTTAGAAAGGTTATGTAAACCATTACATCAAATCCTGGGAGAGTTATTAAGGTGGGCGGCAGAGCATGGGAGAATGGGTGATTATCTTGCAGTAGTACCGTGGAACCACACGAGCAATGTCCAGCTTAAGGATGTAACACATTCTCCTTACAAACCTAATTTTGTTTCTCCCTAATGCTCCTTAAAAAAAAGTTTGAACAAAATATCTGTCTGCCAAAGAACTCTCTATTCTGTAAAATAATTATTGAAGAAAGTCTCCAATTAATCAGCTAAGGCATTGAGGTGGTAAGAAGGTTTGAAAAATGGAACATTTCTCACCATTGGAAAAATCTTCTATTTCCCCCCACCTCTTTTTGGAACATCACATTTTAAATTCAGTGTGGTCTATTAACTCCAAATTTATTTTGTTCATCTGAACTAGTGCCTTTGAGGACTAGGGGGAGGACTGCATGTTTAATTTTAGAGCTATTTGCTATGGACTCTTGAAGCTCTCAAAAGTGCGTGGGCTCCCCAGGGAGTTTCTCAAGTCTGCAGCACTTGTCTTCAAGGACATGAAAGCATCTGCAGGGGCCTGCAATTTTTCAGAGTTCAGAACGTACCCAGCCAGGTCGAAAGATGTCAGGAAATCTTTAGGAGCATCAAATGCATTTTGTAAGGCCCACAGCTGATCTGTTTGGGTTAAATAACAATAAGAAGCCTGCAGAGGCAAAATGAACACTTTGGAAACTGCAGGCCTGAAGCAGCTAGTTGAAGGACCTCCATAAGTCAGCAGACATGGCCCTGAAAAATCTTTGGTGCTGTTGTTATAAAGCTGCCAAGATGTGCTAATTATGAAAACATCACTGATGGAAGTCCTGCAGCGTCCTGCCCGGGGCAGCTCCCATGTTTTCAGCATGGTGCTGAAAACCACAGAAACCACCCAGAGATAACTAAGGCTGTTTTGCAGATCTCCTGATCCCACAGGATTTATACATCCCATCTCCATGTCAGCAGCCTGCATCCACCTCTGGGTGAACCACTGGAACCTGCGCCAGGGTGAAACAGCCTTCCAGTATCTGAAGGGAGCCTACAGGAGAGCAGGAGAGGGACTCTTTGTCAGAAAGTGTAGTGATAGGACAAGGGGTAATGGTTTTAAACTAGAAGAGGGGAGATCTAGATTGGATATTAGGAAGAAATTCTTTCCTGTGAGGGTGGTGAGGCACTGGAACAGGTTACCCAGAGAAGGTGTGGATGCCTCATCCCTGGAGGTGTTTAAGGCCAGGCTTGATGGGGCTTTGAGCAATCTGCTCTAGTGGGAGGCTTGGAACTCGATGATCTCTGAGGTCCCTTCCAACTCTAAACATTCTATGATTCTATGAAACGAGGTGGGATCCCATTGCAGACTGACCCCTCACACATGGTCCTGCTCTAGCAGCTCCCATACCTGGGTCCGGAAAGGCAGGTGGCTCTGCACACTGGCAAGGGATTTGGGGAGGCACAGGGACACTGTGATGGCAGGCAGTCACAGGAATGCTGGCAGTGTCTCCTGCATGGGACACGTGGGCGCTGCCTCTCCAGCTCCACACACACACACACGCACACATGCTCAGCCCCTCACACAGACAAGAAGAAAAGCATTGCCGAGTACCTGTGTTAATTCCTGGACAAAATGGGCATTGTGAGCGATGCCGGGTTTAGACCTACAGTTGTGCTGCTGTCACCCCCTCTGGTGGGTTATAAATGTAGTACATGCCATTGGCATTTGAATGCTTATTTTCATTTTGCTGCCTATTCAGCGGTGCGTAATCGTGCCGGTGTTGAACAAGAGGGCAGTGACTCACAGGCAGGCTCCAGCAGCGCGTGGTCACTTTCTGGGGTGAGCTGCATGACACTCCTGGAGAGCTTTGCCTTTCTAATAACCACAGTACTACTCTGTAAGTCCTAAAAGCATTGCTATTGAATAAATCCTGTGCAAGCCCAGGGCTCTGGACATTGGCTTGGCCCAGCCATTACCATGGGAAGCTCTTTGGAGGGTCTTGTTGGGACCAGAGCTGGCCCATATTGAGAAGGTGCCATTAGAGGTTGTTGACCCAAACCCTGTGAAGAGGCTGTTGGGGGGACATCTTGTCCCCCAGCACAGCTCCCTAAAGGTGGCAGGGGGCCTGTTCCCATGGGATGGTGTGGAGGAGCATCTGGGTTGGGACCAATCTCAACATGCTCTGTGCACAAAAGGAGCCTGGACTCCTGGGCTACCAGCTGGCACCTTTCACTGATGTTAACATTCATTTAAGAAAAATTACAAAAAAACCCAAAATGGGCCAATTAGCTAATGACATTATTTTGGCCTGATGTGCCATATAATTAAAGAACTAATAAATGGCAAGAGTCCTGTGCTGCTGAGGCTCCTGAGTCAATACCATGCTATTACCACGGTGTAACTGAGTTTACTGAGAACCGTAGCACAGATGTCCCAGAGCCCATGCAAGGAATGGTATTGAAATCGCCACCAGAGACACACCTGCTGGATAAAGAAAGACAAATCTTTGGAGAAAGACAAATCTTTTAATCTACAGTACAGCCCAAAGTCACACATGGAGAAGATAAATTTGTGCGTCACACTGTGGTGAATGCTAGAGGGGAGAGTACACATGACCCAGGGCAGGGCTACACTTGCAAGAGCTTCTCTGGCACCAAAGGGGGCTTCCTGAGCTCCAGGGAGGGTGGGAGCAGGATGAAATGTGGCTTGTCCTCACTTCTGCAGAAACACTTCCAAAAAAATCTATTTCTTGGTATTCAAAATGTTTACATTTCTCCATCAAAAAGGTACATTTTTGATGAATTTCTTTTGACAGAACCAAAAGGCGCATCAGGATTACTGAGAGGTCTCAGGGGTGGCTCAAGGTCTCCTCCTGTGGCCCTGGCTTTTGGAGACCAAGTGCTCCAACTTGGTCCAACTGTGTCAGCAGGCTGAGAATGGGTTAGGAGCTGCATTTGGGGCTGCAAAACTCCAAGAAAAAGATGGAGAGAAGAGGAGTGGGTTGGCAACCAGGCTCTCACTTGAGTCATGAAGCACCTACAGATACCTCAATTTGCTGTTCACAGGGTGAGAACTCTCAGAGGTGATTTTGTTATGCAGATGCACTGCAAGTCAAATGCAATGAACACATAACCTTCATGCACACACACACACAGAGTCCATGCTTCCCCTCCTGCACTGCCTGGGCTCACCTGAAATGTGCATCCCTTGTGTGCTCCCACTCTCCCTTCCCCACAGCCTGGCTCCCAAGCCTGTGTCCCCACATGCACCCACGCTCCAGTTCGTCCTCCTCTTTCTCCTCACCCCCCTTTCCTGGCAATGCCAGGCAAGAGCTTCTTAAGCTCCTGACTGCACTCGGGCTGAGCCTGAAAGCTTTGGAGTGGCATGGCAGCATCCCGAGGCAGAGGCACAAGTCTCCCACACTGTGCTGCTGTCAGGTCCCTGCATGGCAGCAACAGGCAAAGCCCGAGTCTTGTTGTCAGGCAGCGGGGCTGACCAGCCCCATGATGGGAGCCTCCTGGTGACAGAGGAACAGGAGGACAGGGCATAACAAGGGATGGACATTGTAGCTGCAAATCCAGGAGCTGAGGCAGGACCTGGGGACCCATATGCAGTTGGGAGAGTGGTTGCAGCTCAGCAGGTCCAGCTCATATTCACACTGGAAATGGATCAAATGGGACCAGTGTACAAATGCAGTGGGATCCTGGCCAAGGGACCACCTTCCAGACGCTGCAGCCTCAGAGCTCCCGGAGGGTTTCTGGGAGTGTGAGTGGGGCAGACAGGCTGCAGCTGATGGATTGAGCATTGCTCTGAGTCAGGCTCCCCAGGTCCCAGCACCCCAGGTGCTAAGACACTGGCCTTGCTTCCATCCTTATCCCACCATGAACCTACAGTCCCTTCTTGTGGCTCCATCCCCATCCAGCAAAGCTCCACAGGTAAAAGGAGACCTGAGACCTAGCAATGAGAAAGCCTGGAAGGACCACTCTCCCATATCCTCCCAGCTTCTGCTTAGCAGAAACCACACCATCCCCAGAGAGCTCCGGCATCAAACCCACAAGTGTTCCTCACTTAACCCACTATCAGTATTTAAGACAGATGCACAGCTCTGACTTCAAGACTGCAGTTTTAAAGCAAACTAAGCTTTGGTGCTGGTGGAGGAGGAGCCTCCCATCCACCTGGGACAGTGATGAGGAAGACGCTGAACAATAGGACTACATCAAAAGAGGGGCAAACCCCGCACTTGCAAGTGGGGAGAGAGCAGGAGCACACCACTGCCATGGCTGTGGGCAGACACGTGAGTGGTGCCAGCAGCAGAGGCTGGTACAGCTGCTGCTAGTTCTGGGGAAGAGGGGGGTGTGCAAAGGCTCAGTGATGATGGAGCTGCTGCTGACAGTGAGAGGCAGCTCCTGTTGTTAGCGTAAGCCAGTCTCTGCCAACCCAAATACCAAGATTGCTGAAAACAAGACATGGTTGTGCGTCTTTCCCTTCAATCAGCAGTGCGCAGGGAGCATGCTGTGGCTGCTCTGCCTCTGTCTGCAATGGAGGAGGGCTCGTGGTTTCACTGAAATTACTCCATGGTGGTCATGGACAGCCCCACCAGGGTTTGGCCAGGGGATGGGGACAGCCGCGCCCAGGCAGCGGGAACATGTTCCATCCTCCTGGCTGGTAAGGGAAATCTTCCCGTTTCCCTTGCAACAGCTCACCTGCTGTCCCACTGTCCTCCTATGCCCAGTGCTCAGGGAGAAACCAAGGAGAAACACCTAACATCTGCTGTGTGAGTCCTGGAGAGGTGCTTGGGTGGAGAGTAATTCCTGCACTTGAGAATTACTCACAGAGCGCTAGAGAGCTGTATGGAGAGCAGGCAGGGTATGCCAGCAGGGACCTGAGCGCCCTTTGCCACAGGACCACTGTCTGCAACAGCACTGGCCAGCTGCAGCCCATGGGACAGCTTTGTAGTAGTCCCAGTGCCTACAGAGCACAGTGGATCAGTAGTAGCCACAGTGGCCACAGCTGCTTTCCTGCATGTTGCAGCAACACAGGGTGCATGGTGACATTCTTCAGGCTCGGGGTGGACAAGGCAGCATGACTCCAGGGACCTGCTCATGCTGAACTCCGGGGGTGAGCTCACAGTGGGAGAAAACACCCATACTTCAACTTGCTGAGATGCCTCCTCCTGGGAAAAACAAGCTGAGAGGAGTGGGTGGTTTGCACACCCGATGCTGATTGGAAGCCACCACAGCAGACGTACCCATCACAGGGCAGCATCCAGGGATAGCACCAGCCTCCTTCCCCCACCACCACAGTATCCAGACCCCTGAGGCACCACCACTCTTCCAAAAAAAAGGCTCAGCTACTGCTCAGTTCCGGTTTCCTCCCTCTGAGCCAAGCTGTCCTGCTTTGTCGTGAATGCAAAGTTTAAGTAGCTCCTGTGTCTTCCATTTTATCTCTCATTTCTATGCTGACATTTTGAAGGAAATTTGCTCTCCTCCTTGAAATACAGAAATCTGTGTCCGAAGAGCACTTGGGCCCAAAAAGCTGAGAAGATAAACATATTTGGATGTGTGATTTCACAGTTGCTACGTTGATAGCTTTCAGAGGCCAGGTCCTGTCCATCAATTACCCACTATGTGCATTCAGATGTGATATGGGAGAACAAAAACTGACTCATTAGACAGGAAGAGAGGTGAGTGAACACCAAGACTAGTTAAACAGAGCAGCTCACATTTCATGGAGTAAAGTGAGATTTTCTCTCAACTTCCCTCCCCCACGCCGATACAAGACCACAGCTGGGAGACACACCACAGCCAACACAAGCCCATCATTTCCCTGGCTAAAGGGAAACCAGGCATACAGGGTGTTCAGCACAACCCAGAAACTGTTGGCAGAGCTGACTTCTGGGCAAGAGATGTGGCACAGAGCAGAATTTGCCAAAGAGACTTCGAAGTGGAGACATTTAGAATGGGATTTTTAAAGATATTCAGGCCCCTCTCTTCCCTCTGGCCTGCAGATACTTGGGAACACTTTGCACATAAATAATTATTTGTCTAATATACCACATTAGAATATGAGATGACATATCCAGGACAGACTTTTGTATAAAGCAGAGTTTTAAAAGCAGAATTTTAAGAGTCCCGAGAGGGACTGGGGCATGTGGTGGAAGTAACAATGATTTCTGTTTAGCCCAGGCAAAGATTTTTGTCCGAATTCTCTGTCCCTAGGATAGATAATTATAATTGACACCTCTGGCAGCTCAGCTCTGGCTGGAGGCTACTGAGAACCATGGCAGGCAACTGGGTTGGTCCCAGGGGCTGCAGCAGTCTTGGGGGAATGGGGACTTAGGGACTTATTTCCAACACTGTACAGATGGGAGCTGCCAACAGGGACTGATGAAAATTTGGCTCTGGTCCTCCAAGCCACTTGCCTCTCTGGCTTCTGGAAGACTTAAGCACTGACTTGTCAAATGTGATTAAACAATAATAAGAATAATTGCCTCAACCTCTTAACTTCTGCCTGAGTGCGTGACGGGTGATGCAGGGCAGACTTCCCTAGGCAAAAGGGTCCCATGGGGTGTGGACAGGGCTGACCAGCATGGGGAGGTCCTCAGGGCACTGGGCAGGCTCCTATCTGCCCCTCCTCTGCCTCACCATGCTGGGACATCTTCCCCTCTATGCTTTGGCAGCCCAAACCTGGGGCCAACATGGCTCTTCAGTGCTTACCCCCCTTTGTTAGGTCTCTCCTCTTGCCCCACTGCCTCACTTCTCCCTCTTTCTTCTCTTCTAGTCTTTTTTTCAGGATGTTCTTTCCTTTTTAGTGTGTTAATCCTTCTCCTGAGTACAAACTTCTGCAGTCTTTGAAAGGGCAGGGAAATATTTCTGTTCTGAATACTCCACAGATCCTCCTCTGCATGGAAACGGACACTATCATTATTAGTATTTCTCTCTTTTTAACATCTCAGCTAAGAAAACACTCTTTCTCCTATTAACTGTGAGTTATAGCAGAAATGAGGGGGAAGAGGTGTAAAACAGCCAGGCTGTGAATATTTTTTTCATGCACCCTCAGCAAGATGGCTGACGACACCAAGCTTGGTGATGCATTCGACACACCGGAGGAAGGGATGCCATCCAGAGGGACCTGGCCAGGCTTGAGAGGTGGGCTAGTGCAAATTGCATGAAGTTCAACCAAGCCAAGCGCAAGGTCCTGCACTTTACTCTGCACTCGTGAGACCCCACCTGGAGTACTGTGTCCAGCTCTGGAGTCCTCAACAGAGAAAGGACATGGAACTGTTAGAATGGGTCCAGCAGAGGGCCACGAAGATGATTAGAGGGATGGAGCACCTCTCCTATGAGGACAGGCTGAGGGAGCTGGGGCTGTTCAGCCTGGAGAAGAGAAGGCTCTGGGGAGACCTTATAGCAGCCTTCCAGTATCTGAAGGGAGCTACAGGAGGGTAGAAGGGACTCTTTGCCAGGAAGTGTAGTGATAAGACACAGTTTTAAATTGGAAGAGTGGAGATTTAGATTGGATATTAGGAAGAAATTCTTTCCTGTGAGGGTGGTGAGCAACTGGAACAGGCTACCCAGAGAAGTTGTGGATGCCCCATCCCTGGAAGTATTTAAGGCCAGGCTTGATGGGTCTTTGAACAACTTTGTCTAGTGGGAAGTGTCCCTGCCCATGGCATGGGGGTTGGAATTCGATGATCTTCAAGGTCCCTTCCAACTCTAACCATTCTATGATTCATGCAGCCAATAGGGAGTCTCTGTTGCTTTCAAGGTTGATTTCCATGCTGGGAGAAGGTGTGTGACATGCCCAGAGGCCCCATGAGAGTGTAACAGTACGGACAGAAGGAAGGCAGACGTCCCAGATGCTGTGGCAGGACAGGGTGGCTCATCTCCACGAGCAGGTGTTTCCTCGGTAGGAGACTTGGACACTGCGACCTTCATATAGATCCCTAGTTCAGGGGGGTCCTGGATGAGTGGCACTTAGTGTTTGGCCATTTCAATACTTGGTTCCCCATTAGAAAGTCCTGCTGGAGGTGAATCTGGGTGAAGGGACACATCACTGCCTTTACAGATAAATGGGAAGACAATCTCACTATCTATCTATCTATCTATCTATCTATCTATCTATCTATCTATCTATCTATCTATCTATCTATCTATCTATCTATCTATAAGTAGAACCGAGCTGCACCACACTGGGACCAAAATGAGCCCACAGGAGATCTCCCTCACCTCTCCCTGTGCCAGCAGCCCCACAGAGTGGGGGTGAAGGCTACCCTGCTTTAACAACTATGGCATCAACCAGATAAAAACTGATTCACAAGCAAATGGATTAATCGGTTGAGAAGGAATTTAAATGAAGCAATCACACACATCCAGGCTCAAAAAGCCCCATGTTCAGGCACCACTGTATGGTTTTGCCCATTCTGAACCTACCTAGATTAACCCAGCCAGCTCCAGGGATGGATTTCCTCAGCAAACAGGTGAACACCCCACCCTCCCAAGGCAGGGACCATTTTTCAGTGATGGCAGTGCCTGCAGACAGGCATGTGTGCAGTTTGCAGGTGGCTGATTTAAAGTATCGCACTTCTCAGGTAGAGGATCATATTACTCTGGAAATGGAGGATCAAATTATTTCATTGTTCCCCAGGGAGGGGATTAAATTACCCTGGAAACAGAGGATTAAATTACTCACCAAGGGAGAGGATTGAATTACTTTGTGAGTTGTGGGATTAAAACAGTCTGCAGGTGGCAAACTCAAAATAGACCTTCACACAGAAGGCAGGATTAAATTATTCTATGGATGACCAGAAAAAAACCCTCAAACCACCGTACTCTGGTGGAAGCCATATTAAATTATTTCTGGAGATTAAATTGCTCCACAAGCTTGCTGGATCCCAGTGCTCTGGAGTAGACCATCTGCTTTGTAAAGTGTGCAGATACCCAAGCATAAACAGCCATATGACGGTGTCCCACTGCTGATACCCAAGTGCCTCTTGTCACCACAGTACCCAGCATCTGACAGTTTTGACTATATTTATTTGTGCATCAAGGCTGTGATGTGGAGCTGGCCTCTGCTCCCCTGTAGCGTCAGAAAAACCCAGAGAGGGATGGAGGAGCTCAGGTCACCTAGGGAATAGTAGCCAGGGAACTGAGCCAAGTCTTAATTTAGTTTCTTTGGGGGAGGTATCTTATTTTCATTTTTGCATTGATGCCTACATCACTGATGAGTCTCTTCCCTTGAGCAACAGCATCACTGTGTATATGGGGCAGCAGATCAAAGCCCTCCCTGCTACCAATCAGCATGAGCTCTCCGCCCCAAATTCCTTGCTTCCTCATCATTTTCCCTGAATCACCACTCAGCCCATCATCTCCTTCCTCTCTCTCACTTGGCTCTGGTATCTCATCCCTGGGTCCAGCCCTCCATGGTGGCATCTCCCATGGGAGCTGGCTGGTGGTGGCTGTATGGTGCCTGTGGTCAGCCCTGACTTGTGCTGCAGTGTTCCCTTCCCTAGTGCTGCCTATTCCCAGCAACAGTGACAAACTGGCATTTGAAATTTGTATTGGTATTTTTTATGCTGATTTCTTTCTGAGGTGCCACTGCTGAGATTTCAACAGAGAAAAAGAGAATGAGCATTTTAGGATAATCTTAAAAGCTGAAAAATTATTACATGTCAAACATCGAATTGGGAGTTTAAAAGGCTCCCAAGTGGGCTGCAAAATTAAATGTTTGGAGGCTTTTTTTTCCCCGACAAGGTAAGAAATGGCAATATCACCATAGCAACTGCAGGGCAAATTCTGGGCAGCAGCTCAGCGCATTGGTAGGAGCTGGGACCGCACAGAGAAGCTGGGGTGGCTCCCATGCGTCCCAGCCGTGCAGCCAAGGTGTGTCAGGTGCCAGGAGGTCTGTGGGCATGAGAAACAAGGCGGTCAAAAGCTCCCAGTGTCTCACAAGATTCAGGCTGCACTCCTGGTGAGGAACCCTCCTGACCACCTCCCTCCCAAAGGACTGGGCTGACCCTCCTTGGCTTCTCCTTCTGCCTGCTCTGGCCCATTGCACAGCACTGGGAACTCCCTGTATCCATCTAACCGGCTGCGCTGGTGCTTCCAGGGACGACAGCCTGGATTTAACACTGCTGACTCAAAGAGGGGCTCCAAGGTTCCCCAAGCCTCTGGGCAAGAGTGCCAAAAAAGCTCAGTAGCATGGGTTTGGGTCCCTTGTGTGGGTGGGCTGCATGGTTCCTGTGCCACACAAGGGGAGGTTATCAGCCTCCCCAACTGCACAGAGGCTTGTCTGTTTCCTGCCTGTCACTATTTACATATTGTCTTTCTGACAGCTGCTGGGAACAGGGGAAATCAACACAAGCAACCAGGGGTTAATTGAGTATTAGTTAACTCCTGGTGCTCTCATCTGGCCTGCCAGGGTTAGAGTAATTAGCACAACCTGAGCTTGCTTATTAGCAGGCTTTGCAGGGCAAGTCACAGGTACAGAGGTATTGGTGTGTGTGTGTGTTTTAGTTAAACTGGCTTGATTACTTCTCTTCCCAATTGGTACCAGGGACTCTGTGGAAGGATTTGTGGGAGGGAAACTGGTTTCTCTCCAGATGGAGCAGGATATGCCTTTGCCCTGTGGGAACAGGGCTGGTGGCTGGGCTGATCCCACAGGAAGGGACTGGGAGAACAGAGCTTTGCTCAGGGACTGGGTGAGGAGGCCTTGAAGTCAGCACTTGCTCTGGGTCTGAGAGCTGCCATGATCACTAACAGAACTGCTGTTTAGTTGCAAATGATTATTATGAAGGGAAACATTTTGCATTTACAGAGTTGTCATTTTGCAGGGTCTCCAATTCCATTTACAAACTACACTCAGCAAGCTCAAGCACTGACAACAACAGACTCAATTGCTCTGACCACGGCAATCAATCAGGCAGAGGAATTGCAGCCAGGGCCCAGCCTGGCACCCAGCTGCTCACACCTGAGACTTGGTGGACATCAGGTAAGAAGGGTGGCCCAATGCTGAGCCCCAGTGCTCTACAGCTGCTAGCCACCATCACTGCCTCTCTTCTCCCTGGCCTGGCTCCTTTTTCCCCCATTACACATGGCTCCACAGGCTCCCTGGGAAGGTAGATGCCAACTCCAACTCTTCCTCTGCCTGGCTAGGAGCCAGATTTGCCAACTGCTGGGAGATTACCCTAAACATGCAGTCCTGCGGGGCACCCAAAGCCACACTGGAGATCCCAAACCCACGAGATCAACCACTTGGCCCCTGAAGCTGCACCCCAGGCCTCATGCCAATCATACATACTCTCCTGCCTTGTGGTTGCAGACCACAGCAAGGTTTAGCTGACCCCAGGAGGAACCATCTGTAAATGCAGCCACAAGCAGCACAGGGTGTGTGTCAGAGCCAGGAGACTGCAAGGCCAGTTGCAAACCCAAATGCTGTCCGGCAGATGCAGGGAGTGATTAAAGCCTCCTCCTTGCCAGCAACTGGGCTGGCCAAGTCATGCAGGATGGATGCTGCTGTCGAGAGCCAGCAGGGAAGGCTCCCCTTGGCATGAGATTTATAGCAAGGCTGTAGATCAATTACCAGCAGCTTTCGACCTTGATAGCAGTTGGCCAGAAGGCTGCAGAGCATCTCACTGCTTTTACCGGAAGGAGGTGCCCACGGTTTGGTGCTAAACTGTAGGGGTGTGTGTAACAGAAGTCTCCTGTTCCCCAGGGGATATGTACACATCGTATATGAGGGTTTGCTCAAATGCATGCACACCCACACTTCTCTTTCTACCACCCCCCTGTATTTCTGTTTTCCCCTTCCCTTGTGCACCCAAGCACTCACACAGACCCTGAGCCCCAGGCAGTGGCAGGAATTCATCTCTCAAAACAGTTGCAAAGCATCTGACTGAAGGACATGACACACAAGGAGCTGGGGGAGTGGGCATTTAGTCTTTACTTTCCCTGGATTTGCTGTAGACTCCAAGGAAACCTAGTTTTTGGAAGAAGGCAAGCTTCCTGAAGTCCAGGAATTTAATTTTGCAAAGCCTCCCTCTAGGGTGAGATGGTATAATTTACTTGAGAAAGCACACAAGCACTAGCCTTGGTGCCTGGAGCTGCTGGCAACAGGCAGCTCCTCCTTCCAGGAGCATGGTGGAAGCACACAAACACAGGAGCATCTTGTTGGATGGATGAAGATGAATGCCCTCCATCCTCCTAGCACACAACCCAAAGGAGGGGACACTGTCATCCAGCTCCCTGCTTGGGTTCTTCTGCCTCTAAACTACTGAGGCCTCAGCTTAGAGGGCTTTTTTTTTTTTTTTTTTTTTTATCATGGGCAAACAAAGTGGAAAATGAATTCCTTTAGATAGCAAATGAATTTAATAGAAATGGTGATGGAGTGACACTGTGCTGGGAATGTTAATCTAGTACCTGATGTGGCTGGACTCTCAAGCAGGGCAGTGCGGGAGGAAAAAGGATGTATTTAAGAACAAGTATTTAAGAACAAAGATGCCAGCTCTCTGCCAGACTGGATGCTGGTCCCACCTCAACAAGCCCCAGGGGACACTGAGCAGGATGAGACACAGCTCTCTTGCCACAACTCTGGCCTTTAGGGCTGGGTGTAAAGCAACTAGGATGGGGTACAGGATGACATGGACCTGTAAAGGGAGCAGCACTTCACCATCCTGGTGACACAATGGAAACACAATCAGCCCTGCAGACTGCTAAACAAGCACAGCACCTCACATATCTCACCATCACACTGCAGCTGGTGTAAAGTGAGGGCACAGCTTCCTATCAGGAGGAATTATCCTATCACACAAAGTCACACAGAAAGGAGCAGGTCAGACAGACAACCACACAGAAGATAAGCCTCTGTTTCTCCACCAAGACCCAATATGCTAAGACAAGCAATGAAAGTGCAGAGTTTGATGGTCCTTGCCTGTAATGGGTGAATTTTGTACTGTGAAGTCCAGAAGAGAAGCGAGCCCCAGTGCAGTTGGAGGGACTCGGGGCAGGCTGGGAACCGGCCTTGGCAGAGTCTTTGCTTCCAAAGTCTGGGGCTCCTAGGTCATCAGGGATAGGACTTGTGCACAAAGTGGGAAAACCCTCTGGGTGGAGTACAACAGCTCTGCCTGCACGCAGACAACTCTGGAGACCATCCAGATCCACCCCAGGGCAGCTAAGATTTCAATCTAGGTCTTTGTAAACAGAGCTGTGAATGTCTCTGCCTCTACTGCTCACTGAGGTCTGGAAGCACAGCCCCAGGGCTGCAGAGTTGGACGCTGCATTACACTGCCCTTGGATTCCCCTTTGGAAAGGGCAGGTCTAGCAGCCCTGGGTCAGATCCAGCCTGCACTAGTCCTGGCCTCTCAAAATGATTTGTCACCATTACAGAGCTTATCTGCCAGCTCTGGTTGACTGGTAGCTGGGTTTCAAGGCTGGTAGCAGAAGGGCTTGCTCCCATATGGCAGCTGCTCGCTTTATGTTTATGGCACTGAGCAGTGAACCCAGCTTCTACCCAGAGCTGCTGACTCCTTCCAGCAAGATGAGAGAGCAACTCAAGCCACAGAGCAAGGACTCAAGGGGCTGGGCGCAAGCAGGGCAGATAGCTAGGTATTTGGACAAACAGGGAATGTGACACGAGCCACTGGAGCCACTTGCTGAACCTGCAGCTGCCCTCCTCTCTTAGGCAGACATTGCTACCAAAGCAAACCTGCCCCTCAGCATAGCTTCAAGTTGGTTTTCCAGCCCCTCACCTCCATCTCAAGTCTGGTACCAACAGGTTAACTCAACACTCTGCTTCTCCTGCAACAGCCCTGCCTCGCTTCATCCCTGGTCCCAGACCAGGAGTGGGGACGTGGAGGGGAACACCAGGGGATGCTTCCCGTTCCTTACAGCTCTGATACCACCAAGATGACACGTGTCCAAATTTGATAAAACCTTTCAAAAGTAGGTTGGCATTTTTTCTGCACACGTTTTTCACTCACCCTTTTCATCTGGGTAATTTATTCCCTCTTCCCCAACAGTTTTAATTGAGTTCACAGCAGGATACCAGCACTGGAGTAAAGAACCAAACATCAGCATCTTCCCCAGGCAGAGACCCCATGGAGACCTGCTGGGCAAGCACTGTGCCTGGCCAAATCCTGCCTCCTTGCACCCAATCGTGTATCTCCTGCCTGCCTCAGCAGCCTCCCAGACAGGATGGAAAGCATTCAAGCAGTCCAGGGAACACTGTCTGGGATAAGCAAGGTCAGGTGGCAGATAGACCCCAGTGAAACCCAGTTCTCTACTCAGGATTAGGTCAAACACTATTATGCTTGCATTGCCTCTCCCTCACAGCCCATCCACATCGCCCCATTTCTAAGCAGCTCCCCATACGCTGTGTGCTGCAGTGAAGCCTGATTACACCCCACACTGTTCATCCTTTATCAGCTGCCTGCTCGGTCCCAAGTTACCAACCTTGCAAGCCCACCCTCTGCTTTCAGTGCCACCCTCTCCAGGGACCAGGAGGCTGTGGCAGGATGTTCCCATGCACCAGGGCATGGAGGAGCAGGAGCTACTGCTGCTCCCACTGCTGCTTTTCTCTCAGCTTGTCACCAGGAAAAGCCTATGCTTCTGCTGCCAGAGCATATTTCATTCTTCTGCTAACCTGACCTTACTTAGTTCATTATAAGCCCCCANGAGGGAAAAAAAAAAAAAAAAAAAAAAAAAGCCTAACAAAAACACAAACCTTTTCTCTGATCAATAGTGCAGGCAACTGGAAAAAAAGGTATAATTCAATTTGTCAGCACACAGTTATTAGTTACTGTGATGGAGCCCTTCCTCCCATCTCTGCTTCCCTTGCTGGTCCCAACGCTACTGTCCCTAGGGCAAGGGAGCAGCCTGTGATGTGACATGGAGCCAGGGAAGGGCTGACACCTCCCAGCCACAGAAGAACTAATGGAATTGTTGCCTGAAAGCAGTGGCAGGACTTCACTATGCCTGGGGAGAGGGCGACAGATGCAGAGATAGGTTTCCATGTTAAAAGCAGTGGTAGCATCTACCTTGTCCTACATCAATTTTGCAAAGTCCCCTCAAAGGGCACACACAGTGTTTAGGGGTTGCCCCATCTGCACCCTCTCCTTGAAACATCAGTGCCACCACTCTTCCCAACCATGCCAGTCCCCCCTTGCATCCCTCTGGGATGCTGGTAAAGTCACAATCTGTCCTCAGCAAGGACCCACCAAAGAACTGTTCTTGGCCTTATGTTAGTAAAGCTCTCCTCTTCCTTTCACATGGGGAGGGCTGGGGCAGGAGCACAGCTGGAACAGGGAAGAGAACCAGTGTCTCCCAAAGGGTTCTGCTGTGGACTAGCTCACAGTCAGGGAAAGACCAGCAGAAGGGAAATACAACAGGGCATGCACAGCCTCAGAGAAAAATCAATTACTATACAAAACTAGGGGCTGAGAGGCTTTGGGGAGCCTTATCACATGCCTTCCATTGCTCTCCATCAGTAGCCTAGCCTGAAATTACCTCCTGGTGCTCCATGAAAGCAGAGGGGAAAGATGCACAGCAATGGGTAGCTGTGAATACCAAGTAGCTTCTGCATGTGCCAATCCTCTTTGTCCATCCCTTAGCACAGTGTCTCCTGGATCACCTATTTGTCCAGTTCCAAGATCCCACAGGGGAGCAGAAGGTGTCCATTGGGCCACATCATGCCACTCAAACCCCTGTGAAAGCAGCATTTACAGCAATACAGCAGCTCAGCTCCCTCCCCTCTCTCCTCCCCCAACTTCTTCACCGGGGAAACCTCCAGATACACATCCAGAGATGTCTCTCTCCATTTGTTGATGTCGACAGGCATATCACACACACATTCATTATTTAATCTACCTTTGAATTGGGCTAAATAGCTCTAACGATAATTACAGAGGATTTGTATTTATAGAAAACCGTCATGCACAATCTGCATCCACGTGGCTAATGCTGCTGTGATCTATAAATACAGTAGGGGATGGTGTGGGAAGGCAGATGATGCTCCTAGTCGCCATGAAACGCAAAATGCATGGATGGCCTAACCACACGGGGAGCTATTACAGCTCTTCTTGTTTTGATCATGCCTCAAACGGAGAGCTGACGTGCAGCTGAGCAGCCACATGACACCAGCAAGGACAAGGACGGGGGCCAGGAGCAGACCTGCCGGCAGGGCAGAGAGGCCAGATGAAGGAAGAGGAGGTAGAGGAGCCCCAGGGAATTGCGACAGAGAGAGGATCAAGGAGCAGAAGGAAATGGGCTGATGTCTGTGCTGCCTGGCATAAAGACTCAGAGCCCCCAAGGGGAGAAGTGCCAGAGCCAGGGAGCCACAGGGACAGGGAAAAGGAAGGGAGGATGCGCTGTTCCTCCTCACACAGCAATAAAAGTTTTACAGCAGAGTAGCCAGCTCTTACGATTTTATGGCCAGTGTTACAGAGGTAGAACTTTCAACTTGACTCCAGGGATGGGTCTTTAAGATGCAGGAAGCTTGGCTTTCATTAGAAACCAAGGAGAAAGGAGAGGGGCTTCTCTTATCTGCAGAGAAGCACTGGAGAAAGTGAGAACACTGGGCTCTGACTCCAGCAGCAAATAAAAGGATGCCAATATTTTAATATTTACTTGTTTCTTAAAATAACCATATGCTTCTGGAGCAGAGGTGTGTGGATTGCAGAGAGTTGGGTAGCCCTATGGTTTGGGAGGACTCTCAAGAAGTGGCTTAAGATTCCTTAACCTTGGCAAAATTCTCTGTGAACACCCTTGTGGTCCCTCATGCCTGTGCTAGCCTGCAATCTTTCAGCATGTCTCAGCCTTTCTTTCCCCACCTTCCACCCCTGCACAGAGCCTCAGACCAAGTGCCACACAGAGACACCCCAGGTGTGCCACAAAGCCATTTCTGAGGTAGGCTCAAGAAGGACAGTGGGATGCTGCTCAGGGCTGCACAGCACAGGATTGTTACATTGCCTATCCCCACACATGCGCGCACACACAAATTACAAGTACTTATATTGCATTAGTGCCTGGAAATTTCATTGCAGTCATATCCCATTCCGTGAGACACTGCACAGATGCAGAACAAGTGGCATTTTTCTTTTCCTACAGAGAAATGCTATGTTTTCCTGCAAATATGTTTAAAGCTGCACACACTTGAATAATGGCCCATGACTGTGTCAGTGAATAGGGGGGAGATGGCAGTGCAGTGCCCGTGTTCATTTGCTTTGAGATCTCCTTGCACGGCTCCAGTAATGGATCAACCCAACCCAGCTCTGCAGAGACCATCCTCTGCAGAAGGAAGAGTCCAATCCAGGCCCTGTGTTTCTTCAATTTAAGCCTTTATGTCTCATGTTTCCCATTGCTAATTTACAAGCAAATATTTAGCCATCTGGCAGCCTCATGCACTGGGCAGCAAAGCGAAACGTTTGGCTTCACTGCTGAAAGGGCGAAGCTGACATTAAACTTCTCTCCCTGAACACTGGGCACCCCTCTCTGACACAGCGTGGCATCCACCATTTGGCAAGCCATTCCTCTGCCATCTGCATGAAGAACCCTCCAAAGGGCACGGAGGCTGCTAAATATAGTAGAGAAGCAGCTTAGCAAACATGCTCAGCCAGGCTGAGAAGACTTCTCTCAAAATTATATCTTCTCTGGACTACCTCCCTTGCCTGTGACGTCTTGGATATCCTTAAACACCTCTGTATTTTTCAGTCCCGTTTCCACTTTGGAGTCTTCCCCTTCCTCTCTTCCCTGTTCCCTTCTCACTATCACTCTTCACCTTCACTTTTACATTTGATTTCACCTAACACTTCCCTTCATGCTCAGAGGAGAACTCTAGATGATGCCAATGCTCCTTTCCCAGCCCACAGATCCTCAAATGCATAGAGGGAGATCATAAAAACAGGTGTTTGGGCAAACCACTTATCTCTAGTAGGTACAGTCTCATCTTTGCATGTACCTTATATTCCTCCTATGCTTTCATATCCCTTGGCCTCCTCTGAAAGTGGCCCCAAATTCTACATACTGGCAATACAAGAGTTAGTTGCCTCTGCCTGTAAGGAATTATTCCACTTTGCTGCCACCATTGACCTGCCCCATACAAAGCCAAAACTGCTAAGAACGAGATAAATTATTATAGAATTTGGCGGACCACACTTACAGACTTCTCAGACAGCTGGATCCCACCATATCCCTGCTCCCTGCAGAAGAAACAGCCATCTAGTTATGTTTTCTCATAGCAAACAAACTAAACAACAGAGAAGAAGAACAAGCACTCAGCTACCCAGACATGGACAAGCTTAGCATGAAGACAGCCCTTGCCACTGCCTAGGTCTGAATTGCTAGTAGTGCAGCTACTGTAGTTTCCTCATTGGGAGAGTAAAGAAAGGGGAAAAAAATACAAGAAAACAAACCCCCTTTAACAATGAACTCTCATGTTCAGTCATACGTAAAAGACAGGAGAAGGGCAAGAGAGAGAGGAGAGGAGGAGAGACAATAGAAGACAGAGTACTATTTCCTCTTCAAATATTTATTTTCAGGTCTGCCTTAGAGTGCTGCTTATTGAGATATAGAGCCTCACTGTGTGGCAGCTTGTAAGCTCCTCCTGCATGCGTTCGCAGCACTGCCTTATCTGGATGGCTGGAGCCACCAGTAATTCCCATCAGCCCAGTTCCAGACCCCTCAGAGAGCAGCTTTCCTTTGGGTCCCTTCCCAGAGCCTCACCTATGGGCACCCTGCCATGCCTGCTCTCCATCCCAAGCCCAGGACCAAGCATCTTATCTCCTTCAGGCACTGTGCTGGACTCTAGGTTAGGCCTCAAAAAGCAACTCACGGCTCCAATCCTTGGCTCTCTTGGCATCTTGGAGATGGGGCCCTGAACTGATGCTCCTCAATATTTTGAGCTCCCTCAGTATTTGCCATGACATCCTCAGTGAAGCAGAGGTGGCCTGAAAGGAGATGGGAGATTCTCCAGCTAGTCAAGCAGGTGAGCTGAAAGCAGTGACCAAGAAAGGCGGTAGAGAGCCCTGGGCTGCTGGAAGTGACATATCTTGGACAAGAGCCAGAGCCAGCATCCCGATCACAGGCAGCAATTAAGAAATTAAGCTATCCGAAAGGCTTTTTGAGAGGGGTGAGTGTCTGTGGTTTTGTCAGATGCCAGAGCAGGTCAATAACATTTGTCCTTCCCCTCTCCACTGCAGACGGAGATCCTCTGCTGCTCCTGATCTCAACACAACTATACAGCTCCCTCTTCCCACCACCATGCACTGTGGAGGACACATGGCAGCAGAGAGGGAGAAAATCAGGATTCTGTTATACTAGTTAAGCTAGTTACACTGGGGAGAGCGGTTAGACAGAAACCACCTGGAGAACTTAGACCTGTTAAAATCAGCTTCATCTTCCCCTGAACTAGCTCCTAGCTGTAACTCAAGTCTTTTTTTGCAGGGAAGTACAAGAACCTCCAGCGACACTCCCTAAGCAAATACCTTGGGCCATTCCCCATCCAGCGCATGTCCTCTGGGCAAGATGCAGCCCTTAGACAAGGGCAGCCATGCCCAGGACGCCTGGCACAAGGGCACACAGCCACAGTGTGCCCTTTGTAGTTATGTAGAACATGGTGCATCCAGAGCACTCCTTGGGGTGGGGATGCTATCATCACACAAAACCACCTCCATACAACTATACTCACGACCAACAGTGAGAGCGGGGGCATTCCATCAGTTACCAGAAACACTGCCCTCCATCCTGCAAATGACAGGGCTTGCAGGTCACAGAGTAAAATAATTTGCTTGGCTAGAAACCCTGATTAACACTGATTACTCCCCATCTACCTGTGCAGTTCAGCTCTGTGTACCAGAAACCAGGACTGCGCAAGCCCCCAGCCTCACGCTGGCCACAAGATTACACGTAATGAAACTGAGAAAACTGTGTTTCCTTTTCTGAAGGGCTGTGCTGGGAATCACAGGGTGAGAAACCCAGCTGTGTCCCCCCAGACACACACTTGAGTGTGATGGACACGCACCCACACCTTTCCCAGAGCAGCACACGCAGCTCTGGCACTGCAAACACCACATTCTCCTCACTGGTTCTTATCTCTCAGAAATGTTCTCTGCTGCACTTGCACATGCCTCTCTTATGCTCCTGCCCCAACCTCACATGCTCATGTGTGCACATCTGCACTTGCACGCCCGCAGCCACACATGGACAACTTCCTCTCTGTGCTGGGCTTGAGAAATATTGATTTCTTTCCCCGCCCCCTCTTCTGCCGCCGCCCCCCCCCCAGCAATATTTCACTTGGCTGAGCAGATTTAGAATTGAAGAGTCAGACTATGCCTAGAGACCAGAACCATATTTAATTCCACGGTTTAAGAAGCCCTGGAGCAGGTTATTCTTATCTGAAGCTACCAGTGCATTTAAAAGCAAGTGACATTTCAGGGGGATGGGATGGGAGATGGCTGGTGCCCTCTGCCTCGGTCCAGCTGGCACTGGGAAGAGCCTTGCAGCTCCGCTACTGCTGCTGCGCTGTGTCCCCACAGCCCCATCAGCTGCTCTGCCCGTGCCAATGAGAGGCGAGGGGTGGTGGCAAGCTCATGATCAAAGCTCAGGAGGCCTGTTTCCATGACTTTCTAACCGAGGAGAAATGAGAGAAAGAAAAAAGAGAGAAGAAAGGAAAGGTGTGAAAACCTCTGATGAAAATTGCTCGGTTCATTGAGGTTTCACGATTCATATTGTCTGCTCCTGTACCCAGGCCCTGCTCATGGAGCGAAGTCCTCGGTAATGAGCAATTTGCAGATATTGAACAAAGACACAGTGCCTCGTCCAGAGGACAGTCCCTGATGGTGCATCACCATGGAGCAGCACTGCTGGAGGGCAGAGCCAGACATGTCCATCTCCCTGACAAATGCACCCCCCCAGCCTGCTGTAAGTCAGGGCAGCCACTTACCTCCACTGCCACAGCTCCCAACCATGCAGCCTCAGCTGGGATTGCCAAAGGAGAACCAACGCTGACTTTTAAAGGGAGAAGGGAAGGAGGAGGAGGATATATAATAGCAAAGGCATACTCAAAGCATCTGTGAGCCTGTGCTAGGTCCAGGCAGTTGTGCACAGACCAGGCTTGATACAAACACACTGCCTCTGTGTCACACAGTATGCATCTGCTACTTGACGCAGTGGCAGAGAAAAGCCAAATGTCCCCAAAATGGAGGGTCCAGTTCAACAGGAGGTAGTGTCCAGGCAAGATCAGTCCTGCCAAGGAACAGGTGAAGGTACACTGGAGAAGAGTAAGGGAAACACGGGGCCTTACACCCTCCCTTTATCACATCACATCTCTAAGGACTCAGTGACCATAGCTATCATCTTGCCTTGGCTAAGATGATCCCTGCCCTGGATAAGGTGGTCTGGTCAAGCACAGAAACCTCTACTGTACCCCCAGCCCCCGCTTTGCCCCAGGCACCATTTCAGGATCCCTACCATTTCCAGCCACACAGCCATCCCCAGCAGGTCTGCCACATGCTCATGGAGCACCAGGCAAAGAGAGATGCTCTTTACAGCCTCTAAATAATAAAGATGAAGAAACCAGGTGCCAGACACCTCAAGGGCACTCCAGAATGTGTGTCTTCATGTATAAACACATGTGCCTATTGAACAGAAAGATCAGCAACATGACCAAGTGCTACTCCCATGGTCCCTGTGGGGCCAGATCCATTTGCCTGCTCCTGTGGTAGGCTCAGCTGGGCTGCAGCGAGCACACAGGGGGCTGCTCCTTCTCCTGCTGAGAAGGTAGAGACAACAGAGAGCCTCTCCTCTAGCTAAGAGATTATCCCAGTAGGGCTGTGGTTTGCAGCTTGGGGCTGCAGAGCCCACAGAGAGCCACAATTCAGTGGGAGACATGATTCACAGCAGGGTGAGCTGTGGGCTCCCAGGGGCCGGGGGGTGAAGGCAGCCCCAGGCACTGCGGTAGGGGCTCAGGACAGCTGTGGTACAGAGAGATGTAGCACCTACCGCAGCAGTCCATGCATTAGCTCGCTGTGGTCTGCTATGACACAAAACATTGTTAGCTGCGGCGTTATATTTTGACTGAAGCAGACAAGCAGGAGAATAAAAATGGATCCTTTTATGTAAGCTCCTGTACAGCCTGTAACAGCTCCTGACATCTTTCCCCAGCTCCTCTCCTTGCTGGTGATGGTGTGGGAGGGGCTGGGGGGGTGAGCTGGGATTGCACTGGGCAGGGGAAGGGAGGCTGCAAACTGATTCTAGCCTTGAAAGCATGGGTTTGGGCAGTGGGGTGGTACCACATGGGGAGAAAGGCTGAGTGTGCTTCTTGGGAAGATGGCAAAAAGCCTAATGGCATGGATTAGACCTGGTGCCAGGCAGCACAGTGCCCAGGGCTGTGGGGTACAGATACCACAGGGCACTCCAGCATGAAGGGGCAAGGCTTAAACTCAAAAAAACTTACCAGAACTACCAAAAAATTTGGCACATGGGTGCAGCCAGAGCACCCCTCCTCCTTCCTGCTGAAAAACCAGCACTGGTAATAAATACCCATAATGAAATGGCTTTAAAGAACAAATAATGTATGAAGACAAAGTCAGAATTAATAAAAAGGTTATAAAAATAACAAAAAAGCGTTGCAATTAACCAAGCTGTTAAATTAATAAAAAGGTATTAAATAAAGTTTCCTGACTGTTGAGTTGACAGTGTTAGGTGTCTTTTTTCTTTTTTACTCAAGGGACTGATTTCCTTTCCTGAATATATCTCCCTGCTTCGAGGCTAGGCATTAAAGGCTTTCTGGTGGATGTTACTGGCTGAGGTCCCTTTGATCCAGGCTGCTGGATGCAGCACACATCTCCCAGCCAACACCACCCTCTTGCCCTCCTCCCGCATCCTCACCACAGGGATAGTACAAACAGAGCTGCTGGTACGGGCAGGGCTGGCCAAAGCAGGGGCTCTCGGCTGTTTTGGATGCATGGGGAGGGGAGAGCTGCGTGACTGCCTGCCTCCCACTGCTATCCAAATATCACCAGTGGGCCTTTTTATCAAGGTGCTTTTGCTTCTCTGTTTTGCCATCTCTCCTCCAAGTAGGACAAAACAGCGGGGCTGCTATCTGCCACATCTCCACCTTCACCTCTCCCACAGGCAGTAGCAACAATTTTCCCCCTCTGGGGAAAGCAGGTTTGCTTAGCAGTGTGTTATCTGTCAAAGGCTCTTCCCTCACCATCTTCTGAAGTGAGTGAAACCTTTCTTTGTGGGGAGGGAGATGCTCCATCCTGTGGCAAAGACTGCCAGCTCCCTGGCATGAGAGTGAGTACCTTGGTGGCTTCACAGCAGGAGCCTGGAGAGGTGGCATGGCTCCCTTGCTCCCCACATTTGCAGAGCAAATATCCAGCTCCTCAGAAGCACCAGGCAGACAGATGACTTTATTTCAGGTCTAGAAGGTCATTTACAGGAGATAACTACAGAGAAACATGTATATATGAGTGCATATTTGTATTTCTGGATTTCTCCTGTGTTTTGTGTGCGCATATATATATATATATATATATATATAACTCAGAAACTTAACCAGTGAGATACCAACAATCCTATCAAATGAAGCAATTTGTCTCAGACAATTGCCTGAGCTGCCTCTGATGTCGCTGTCTCGCCACTGACAATAAGAGGCTCTTAAGTGTCCTGAAATTGTACTGTGAGTTCCCCGATGCTCTCACCCCCGCCTTCACTCCTCTCCCTTGAGCTCCTTCCTGTGTTTCTCCAGCAAAACACTCTTACGCAAATAAACATGCAGTGAGGCACAAAATGCATTTTGTCTAGGATTCCAATGCAACCTCATATTTCTCATTCAAATATTCAGCTGTACCCTTCAGAGATCAAAACCATAGTGCTGAAATGAGGCAAGGCATGAATATCCCAAGCCACCAGCTCAAGCTTCCCTTTCATTCCTGTCCTGGCTGAGGGAGCAGACATAGGAATCTGTCACCCACACTGCAGTGGCTCCTGGGTGTCACAGACCCAGTGTTCCTGTGCACAGAGGTACAGTTCTGTCACATCACCCCTCTCTCCATCTCCACACAAAGCCTCACACAGACATAGATACAATAATGGCTATTAAAACATTTTTGAGCTATTTTTGTGCATCAGGCAGATGATCTAGGTGCTGTAAGCTGGGGCTGGCACATCCTGGACCAACTGGAGAAAGCTCCCTACTACAATAACCATGGAGTGGAGTCTGGCCCAGTGAAGGATCCCCACATCCTGCACCAGAGATCCCACAGCTTGCTGCACCAGGAGGAAAATGGTGCAGTCATTCTGCTTTTCCACGCACAGCCTCCTCCCAGCATGGCCACTGCTGGAACACCACAAGCACCCGCCACCTTCCCCCAGTAGATCTATACAAAGAAGGAAAGATGCATGAGTGAAGTGCACCCTGCCCTGAAACATGTTCATAAGTCTCCCCTGCACTCCTGCCTTCCAGTCCAAATCACACTATGGGCTCAGGTTTGTTAATTGGTGCCCAACAACCTCTGCGGATTAGACTTTTAACTTCCCCATCCCAAACATCCCTTTCCCCCCCCTAGGAACCTGCACAATGGGACAATAGGGCTGAGCCCTCCCAGCTGCCATGCTCCTTTCACCACATTGCTGAGCAAGGTGGTCAGCTCAAGTCATGGGGTTCAGCGTATTTACTGTATAATACATGAACTCACACCAATTTTATAAGCCCCTCCTGGCTCAAATCACATTTTAATTCTGAACAGTATTAAACTCATTTAAAACCTAATAAAAACACTACTCTGCATTTGCATTTTCTGCTCACTGGTCCCTGTGGCTGCTGTGACAGCAGGTCCTGTGGAATTGATAATGCTTGGGATGCTCCATACCAGCAACTATCCCTCACAGGTAGGACTGGAACACGCACTTAACAGAACAATTTAAAAAAAAAAAAAAAAAAGGTGCAGGAAATAGACCTCGAGATTGATTCAGGATGGTGCACAGTGTGTGCCAAAGCAACACAGGAGAGCAGCAGCACCAGTGCTGAAACCTCAGTGTCCCACATCAGGCCAGGTACATGGCTCTGACAGAACAAGGCACCTGCAGACAGTACTGTGAGGGGGGTTTAAAAGAGAACAGGGAATGATTAATGAAGTGCCAGGAAATAACAAGCACTGTGGATGCTGCAGGGAGTTTGTGCATGAGTGGCACAGGCACCACACCCTGGGGGAGGATGAGGAACGGTGCAAGAACTTTCCCTGGTTTCCCATGCTGCCTGGTGTGCTGGTGACAAGGGGGTGCTGCTGTTACAGCTTGGAGGCACATTACACCACGGGAAAGGTGCTGTGACTTCACAGCGCATCCTCTGCCCCCGGGCCACAGTGATGAAGCACCAGTCCTGCCCTTCCTTCCTGAATGTAATCAAGTGGGATTTGCTTGGGTTGTGCTGGACGGTTGGGTGACAGGCTCCCTGAGAGCCCCAGGTCCCATTAGCAAGTCCACACAGCTCTCTTCACCCCACACCACGCACGGCACTGACCCAGGCCCCTGCTAAAGATCACCTCTCCCACCCTCCCCAGCTCTGCAGCTCCACTGTTCCCTACAGCATACACACACCCCTTTGCAGACTCTTGCCTCTCCTCCATGTCCAGCTCTGATCCATTCCCAGCCCTCTGCCCTGCTTGCCCTCCTTGGCACTTGTCCAGCACTTTATGCCTGGTTGTTCTTAGAGATGACATTAATAGTGAAATTGAATTCTCACCCTGAAACAGTGAGATTCAGAAAATTCAGTGAGCAACAGAAAATTCCCTTCCAGCAACAGAAATACTAATTATTACTGAGATAAATGGGAATATCAATGATGAAAGTCAATGCTATTGCCTTCTTTGTTCCTGTTTGTTTTATTTGTAGATGAAAAGACCACTCAGCCTGTCTCTCCAGGATGTGGTCGGGAGCTGGAACGGCTCCTCTTGGCAGGCTTGTCCAGAGCTGTGCTCCGATAAGAAATCATACTTGCACAGGGCTCTCTAAATCAGCAGCTCTCAAAAGCAGGCATTGACTTTGATTGATTCATAAAACTGGAGCTGCCTCCATTCCCCACTCCAGTACCAGGCGAGGGAGGATTTAGGGGAGGGGGAAGGTGTAACATGGGTGGAAGTGACTAATTGTGGAACACAACACAGTGCTTGGAATGCACCACAGTTTGGCTTGGTTGATGCTTACACCTTCATCTTCTTTGCCCAACAGTTTAACCATCAAGATGGGAACAGAGGGCCCTTTCCCGGCTTCGACATCGACTCTCAGGCAGAACTTGGGCAAGTCCTCCAGCACTGCTGCAGCCAGGCAAGCAATGTTGCCTTACGCAGCAAGTCGTCTCCCTCCACATATTCTAAGTCAGAGCTGCTGATTTCAGTGACGAGACCTTTTTTTTTTTAAGCCCTATTAGCCTTGCAGAGCTAAGAGCGAGTGAATGGGATGCTAATTTTGGATCTTGCCTAACAGCATCAGGAGAGCTCTTCCTGGAACAGCCTTTCTCTGCAGATAGGCAGGTGTGCTCCTCACAGCCATGACCCACCGCTCTTTCCCCCATCTCTGCAGGAGGCAGGGCACAGGAAAGAAGGAGCAGTGGCATCAGAGTGGGAAGCACTCCCATGCTCAGCTTGACACACCTAGAGGACAAGGCACATTTTTCTTTTTCCTAATATACCCTGTTGTGTCACTAAAAATGCCTCTGTTCCCCAAGTCCATCACCAGTGAGCATTCACAGGAACAAACCAGCCGACTGATCCCCAACTCGCTCATCTCTAAGTATCAGTACAGTGATTGCCTTCCTCTAATGAATACAAACCAGCCCAGCCCCTCTCCATGCTAATGAGGACAAATACTGTTTCTGCCTCTCTCCAAATGCAATGAAAACAGGAGAACTGGAAACCTTGCAGGTGCAGTTATGCCAGTTTTTAAAAAGAAGCCACTTTGTCCAAAGTATTTAATGGAAGGTAGTCTTTTTCAAACCCCTTAACCCCTTGTGCACGTTAGGGTGCAATTAAGCAGAAAGTATCAGCACGGAAACCCAAAGAAACTACCATGCACACCCAGCTCCTGCTCTCGCAGGCTGAGATGCCCACTCCCAGCACCAGGTCCTGCTTTGCTCTGGAGCTCTTGGGCTTGGTGAGGGGCTGTGCGTTGACCCCAACAGGATGACCATGAGCCAGCAATGTGCCCTTGTGGCCAAGAAGGCCAATGGCATCCTGGGGTGCATCAGTAAGAGTGTGACGAGCAGGTCGAGGAAGGTCATCCTGCCCCTCTACTCTGCCCTGGTGATGCCCCATCTGCAGTACTGGGACCATATCTGGGCTCTCCGGTTCAAGAAGGACAGAGAACTGCTGGAGAGGGTATAGCAGAGGATCACAAAGATGAGAGGACTGGAGCATCTCTCTTACAAGGAAAGGCTGAGGGACTTGGGTCTTTTTAGTCTGGAGAAGACTGGGGGTGGTGGTGGATCTGATCAACACCTATAAATACTTAAAGAGTGGGTATCAAGAGGACATGGACAGCCTTTTTCAGTGGTGCCAATGAGAGGACAAGAGGAAATGGGCACAAACTTGAACAGAAGAAGTTCCATCTAAACATGAGGAGGAACTTCTTCACTTGCAGGGTGGCAGAACCCTGACAGAGTGTGCCCAGAGAGGTGGTGGAGTCTCTGTCTCTGGAGACATTCAAAAGCCACCTGGACATGTTCCTGTGCAACCTGCTCTAAGAGGACCTGCTTTGGCAGGTTCAGACTAGATGATCTCCAGAGGTCCCTTCCAACCCTGTATCATTCTGTGATCCTGTGCCGAGACCAGGTGGAGAAACACAGATTACACCCCACTCCACTAGGAAATAACTAGGAAATAACTTTTGTTCATTCCTCAAAGGAAAAAGCACAAGGAGAAACAAAACCACCTTGTTTTCTAAATACTATTCTTAGGAAAAATCTTCAGCTTTTGCAAATGGCACTCTGGAAGAAAATATCCAAATCTAAACCAAAGCCAGGTGGCTCTCGGTGCTTGCTTTTCAGGGAGGACTTTAACCAGCATGACCATTTCCCAGCAGAATTTTGTTTTGATAGAAGATTGCTAAGAATAAATGCATTTCAGGGCTTGCTGCTGAGAAGGTGTTTTGACAGAAAACTGCTATTTCCACAGTCCCTCCGCTTTCTCTGTCAGCTGTGATATGGTGGGAACTCCTCTGACTGAGCATCCTTTGCACACAGCTCTTTCCAAGGCCCAGCCTGAAGAAGCACCCATGGGAGCAGGGAGGGATGGGTTCGTTCCTGCTTACCATAAAATGGAAACCACCAAGAAGATAGAAATACCTCTCTGCAAAGATGGAAATACCTCTCCACCAGACCTCTCACACAAGAGCATGAGGCAAGGTGAGAACACATCCCTTTTTTGCATGCATCAGGTTAAGCCTATGCAGCCTGCTCTTTTGAGCAAAGAACACAATGTAAAAGGGAAATTGTCTATCTATGAGCACATGTCTACGTGAGAAAACCAGTTTTCTCTCACTGCTTTGATTCCCTTTTCTCTGAACTCAAAATGAGATGCTGCCTCCTGGGTAGTCCCAGCTGAGCCTCTGCACTCTGCCTCAAGCAGAGGTGTCCCTCCCAGTGGTGGATGTCCCACCATCTCCTACCACCTTGGACAGCACCAATTTGAACAATTCTCCTCCCCACCTCTGGCATATAAAAGATGCTTGAATCATCCTAATTTTTTTTTCATTAGGAAACAGAATTCTGCTCTTCATAGAGAGATCCTTTTGTTCTCTCCTGAGGACTAACATCCTGAGAAATTGCCTCAGCCCAGTCAGCTCTGATGTTTGCTGTCTCACACGTTGCCTGCATCAAACTGACAGTTCACAGATTTCAGCTGAGGATTTGTACATACAGTACAAGCTGAAACCTGTTCCCATCTCTTTTAACTGTACCGGCGAGAGCGCTGGAAAGAGACTGAGTTGGCAGAGAGTGCATGGGCGCCTTGCAACAGTAATGGAGATATCTCTGAACACAGTGCCTTTTGAGGACCCCTCTTGCCTGCCCTCTCCTGGAGGATGAAACTACTTGTGTCCAGCATCCCCCAGGATGCAGTGTTCCACTGTCTGTGCTGCTTCACTCCATGCAGGCACTATTTGCCCCTCTCCAATGCGATACAAGTTGGAGCAAACCCACCTGCTTAAGTGGAGCCATAAAGTCCCATGACAAAGCCCTCCTTTCTCAACAGTGCCACCATCCAATTATTAATTTTGAATACCTTTCCTCCCTCCCCTGGTAAAACCTTCCCCTGTGCAGGCACGATCGATTGAACATTTCCTACCTGTTCAGACACACAAGCGGCACCTGCCCCAAATCCTGGTTGAAAACCACATTGCCTTATACCGCAAGAGATCTGGGGAGCAGCCCCAGACTACAGGGGAGAAGGCATTTCTACCATGCTCATGGCAGCAGAAACCAGTCCAGTCCCAGACCCAGCAGGGCTGAGGCATGTGAGTGTCATATGCTCATCAACAGAATGGGACCTGAACTCACATGCCACCTACCCAGGTCAGATGAAGGCAGGACGCTGGGAGATCAGATGCCAGGGGCACGATGGGCTTTGGCCTCTCCTCTGCTTTCCTCTCATGCACTGTGGGCAAAATGATACCACAATTAAGACTTTAAACCTGGCATTTGAGAGGCAAGCAGGAGAGAAATTAAAAAGCTGTGAATGCTTTTTCCCTCTACCTCCCTCAGCTGAACTTAATCTTCATCTGAGCTGATATTTAAAAGCTATAGATTAGGCTGTAACAGAAAGAAAAACACAACTACCAAAATCTAGTGGACCTGCTGCTAAAAGAACCAAAACAAACTGCTTAATAGAAGCTATTTTCTCATGGAAATAGAGCAGGCCCATACTTAGCAGAGCATTGATCTGCTGACAGCTAGCAGGACAGATTTGGGCATCATTTGCAGTGATCTCTCAAGAAACACATGCATGCAAAAAACTTCTGAAAAACAGTCTTGTAAGAACCGTGATGTAGCTGTCTACAAGGCCAGATAGCACTCACTGGCCAGCACAGGCTCACACAACTCCCAGCAAGCTTCCCTGGGGAGGCTCAGACCCAGGCCTTGCTCTGCCTCCTTGCACCCCTGTACCCCAGCCTTAGCAGCTCCAGGTTGTGCAAAGCAATAAAAACACTTCACACAAGACAGGAATTGCAAAACATCACTAACACCTAGACCTGTAAAAAGGTCTTGCAGCTCAGGGCCCCAGCAATGGGGCATAAGGCTGTGCCTGGGAGACCCTTTGTCTCAAAACTCATGGTATTTGGGGGTCCTTCCATAGACATACCAGGATTTAGAGGTGCTTTGAAACCCAAAACACTGCCCAGAGCAAAGCACCATAGTGCCTTCCTGTGGACAACAGGCTGGGTTCTGCCAGATGCCAGGAGCTCCAGTCTAGCCAAGGAGCTAGACCCTGCCCTCCCCCCGCCTCACCTTGTGCTGCCCTCCTGGCAGGTACAGGATGTTCCCTAAACCCAGCTGGGCAAGCTCACCCCTGTATCTGCCCCATTCCACTGCTGCCCCACACATGGAAGGCAGCACAACCTGCTGATGCTGCCAGCACCAGAATGGCCAAATCGACCATGTTCCAGCCTCAGGTTTACCTTCCTGCTTCTGCCACAGCCAATGTACACACAGGAGAGCACAGGTACCACAGCTGTGACTCTTCTGCCAGATGTGGCACATGTGTCCCATTCATTTTTTTCTCCTGATGGAAAAGATTTTCCACTACAGTGTTCACTGTTTTGGGGGATGAATTCACGGCAGGGGGATGTATTCCTCCCTTTTTTGAGTAAAATGAAATAAAAATATTATTTCTCTGAATCCTGAGTAGCTCTACAAGTAAGGGGGTGGCAGAGGAGCCACAGGAGACAGGAGCGCTGCTGGAGGTGCTTCAACCTGCAGGTCTCTGTCCACCCTTCACAGCAGAGACACAGTGCTGGGCTGGCCAGGAGCCTCTTGCCCACCTGCTAGCTTTTCCAAAGCAGTTATCATCTGAGATAACCCAAGGACAACCAAGAAAAGCAAAACCATCTCATTTCCAGAGGTGTTGAGTGTCCTTGGCACTTACTGGCTTCAAACACGGGTGCTCACTGCCCCCAGCCCTTGGCTCATTCTCACCATCACACAGTCCCCACAACCGCAGCAGAGAAACAGATGACTTGGAAGACACACAGGGCAGATAGGGCACAGGTAAGGGGGATGCAGCACTTTCTCTCCTGCCCAGCCACCCTCTGCAAAGGCTGAATCTATTATACCAATTAATAGTTCATTGTTTGTAGTGGGTCTTTTTATTCGCATTATTGACGACAGCTCCTTATGTACTCATATATTTAGTAGATCTTACAATGATCCCAAAAGCTACCAAAATAAGCCCTCTTTGTAAAAACTAGGAGCAAAACAATGCCTCTGCTTTAGAGGAAAACAACCAGCCCAACCACACTTCAAAGAACATCTGAGGTCCTAACATTGCTCAAGAGCCTGCAGAAACCATTGAAAAATTTGAAACAATTTGGGTTTTTTATTTATTTTTGCTTTCATACATCACTTATTTTAAAAGACTAAAAACATGTTTATGAACTGAACATATTTAAAAGGATTAAAATCTGTTTAGCTAGGAAGGAAAACAACTCTCCCACTCCAAACTTCTCGTGGGCTGCGGACCTGCTTTTCAGTCTTCCACCCACAGCAAATATTTCAAATCTCTTTTTAAAGTGAAAGGCTGCTTCCAGGTTCAGATCAGGGAGAGGACCTGTGTGAGAGGCAGTTCCATTATTATCCCAAGCACCCCTTACCCTGAAGGTCAGAAACCTACCCTGAAGGTAGATGGGTTAACTGGGAGGCAGGGGACAATGAAGACATCTGTACGGGGTGAGGAGGGGGAGAGCATCCAGAGAGGATAGAAAAAGTGAGAAGCTTTCCTTCTTCCTCCTCCATCAGCAGCTTACCACAAGGAGGATCAGTGCAGCCCACTGTAACTGCGCTGTTGTTCCATTTTTAATTAATGAAATAAAAAAACTAATCATTGAATTAAACTTCTAATTACTCCAGCTGAATACCCACTAAGTAAATTTAATTACTGTATGAATTCAGTTTCTCCCTGCCTGTTTCATTAGCTACTGATAAAGATGAAGGAAGGGGAAGGAGGGGGAAAGGGAGATGAAAACAGAGAAAGAGAATGGAAGATGGGAATAATAAATGCAAAAACAGATAAACGAATCAGCAGGTTTTAGGGGCTTCCTGGGGAAAGACTCTCCCACACCAGGCTGAAGGGATTCCCTACGGGATAAACCTCTTTCCCCAACCCACCTCCTGCCCAGGGATAACCACCATCATCTTCCAGGTCCAAATCACGTGTAGGGACATACATCCTCATGAGCTCTGCCTCTGTGCATCTACCCCATATCTCAGAGCATGGTCCCTGCTCCAAGCATCCAGCAGCTGAGCTGTGCTCCATCACAGGCACACCACAAGGCACAGAGGCCCCAGGGATAAGGTCCTACCACCCTCCACAGCACAGCCACTTGCACACCCTGGGTTCATGGCCACCTGCAAAACAGTGGCCAGTGTGCCTTGGGCACAACTGGCTCCCCTTCAATAAGGGCAGACACCAATTTCAGATGTGCAACAACGGTTGATCCCTTCTGATCTCACATAGCTCTGAACAGCCAATTTTTGCCTCTGTAACACTTCAGCAGGGAACCAGTGCTGACAAAAGCCTAGGAAACAGACAAGAATGGATATCAAACACCTGCTGCCCCACCACATACTGAGACACCTGCCTGGTACTCTTTATATTCTAAACCTTTCTGCTAGGGTGGGAGTCCTGTGCGCCCAGGCTGCTGGGAGCTGGGGACATATCAGCAGCATGCTCCTAGGAAAACAGCAGAGGATGCATTCTGCAGCTCTCCCACGCTGCTGCACAGATTTTGTTTGTGGCACAATGCTGGGTCTTCTTCTACTCTCCCTGCTATGATTCAGCCCTCCATTCCTCCTTCCTGATAAAGGGCATGGAAGCCATTGTGGGGCAGGTACTGCTCCACACCAGGGAGAGGTCCAACAGCCCCTGACAAGCACAGCAACCTCCCTTCCACCACATGCTTCCATGCCTAGCAGTTGGACTAGGCTAGTGGAAGGACTGCCCAGGCCTTGGAGGCTTATTCTGCAGTGTCATGGGTAGGGTCTTGTTCATAGCATGGCACTGTCCATCTGCCTTGCATCAGCAGCTTGTGGCCCTCACAGTGCCAAACTGCTCCTTGGCAAGCCAAGTTGCTGATGGGAGATGGGATTTCTCCCTCATTCCCATGATTTTGCTACATCTTCTGACTCCAAACCAAGGTGACATGTTTGAACCCTTCATCTCCATGCTTCAGTCATGCAAACTGGCCTTCTGTCTCCCTTCTCCTCCCTGCTGCTTTCATGCTCTCCTCTGTTCTCAGCCCAGCAGGCTCCTTCTCCAGAGGAGTTTCTCCTGTACAGGACAAGCCCAGCTACAAACACCTTCCAGGCAGACCAGAAGGTGCCTTCAGTGCTGCATTGTTCCCCCCCTAAACTGGACTTTCTCAAACACTAGACAGGGAAATCATTGAGATAACAGCCATAGATGCTGGGGGGAGCAAACAGGGCTGGGTGAGACCTGCCATGCACCCATGGCAACCAACAAGGGTCTGGGCACCTGCACCAGTGGCCACCAGAACAACATCAGAGCTACATCCCATTCCCAGGAGGATGCCAGCTCCCAGGTGGGCTCAGCACAGCATGTTCTCCTTGCAGGCACAGCTTTCTGACATAGCTAAAATTAGCTGCCACAGTGTCTCTCCTGTCATCCCCAAAGTCATTGGTACAACATGTTCTGCCACCACAGGCTCTTCCCAAGCTCTCACTCAAAAAAAACCCAACAATGTGTAGTACCTGCCTCGCAACTCTGACTCCCTTGCACACAAAGCAAACAGCCCTGCAGGTTTTGCAGCCACCACCTTCCCGCTGTCTGCACTGTGCTGCTAAGGGCAAGGCTCCCTACTTCTCCTCCTGCCTGATGGGCTTCCCAAATGCCCTTATGCTGCCCACCAGCCCTGGTGTAACACCTGTTCCTCCATCTCTCAATCCCAACAGCAACATATTCTGAAGATTTGTTCTGGAAAAGCAGGGGAAGGGGGGTTGTTTGCTTGCTATTTGTTTTGATGGCCAAATTGAGCAAAGAATCTAATACAGGTTGACTGAAGTGTTTTGGGCTTTTTCACCCCTTTGCCAAATTTTAAACCCCCATCAATATCTGGGGCTGAAACAAACATCTTGTTTGGTCTGAAGTGAAGCTCTCATTTTGTTTGTAGGTGGCTTTCCCCCCACACTGAAAAAAAAAAAAACTAGAAAAAATTCAACATGAAATGTCATCTTGAAACAGATGGCTGAAAGATTTAATTTTGAAAATGTCAAAATGAAACTTTTCAGCATTTCACTTTTTTTTCCTCAGCCAAAGCCACTTGCTAAATACAACCTGAATTCGTGAGCTGTTTCTGTTGACTGAAACCTGAATTATTTGGTGCATAAGCTGTTCACTCAAAGCCTTTTTTGCAGGCCTGCATACACACCCCACACTCTGCATCCTGCTGCAGCAGGGAGGGAAGAACCCTGTAGCATGTCCTTCGCCAGAGAAGCAGCACAGTAAAGGAAAGCAAAACCCCAGGGAGGACTTACTGTGGGAACAGACCTCTGCAGCTTTGCTGCTGGTGCTGGAAGGGCTTCCTGTGCAGCAGAGGGAGAGGGGGGTGCTGCAGCACCGGGTGGGAAGGACAAGGTGGTCCTGCCTGTCTCATGGGACCCAACGAAGAGCAGCAGGGCACCTTACTCAGTTCTGGATGTGCAGCCCTGCAAGACAGGATGAAGAGTGTGTAGAAGTGCTGGAAGGAATAAAATTCAATTTAGAAAAGGAGGGAGGTTTGGGGAGCAGGGGGCTGAGGCCAAGCATAGTTAAAGGATTGGGGCAAGGTAGTGGCAACACACAGCTCTGGAGCGCTGGTCGGTTCGTGTCAGGTCTGTTCCCTGACACTGCTCGCCCCCATGCAGCAGTTTTCATCTCTTCTTCCTGTCATTCCCCAAAGAGCTGCAGGATTCCTAGGGTACATGATCTGTGTGCAGCAGAGGAACAAAACAGGTCACATTCAGGAGGACATTCTCAAGAAAACCCCCAAATCTTTAATGCAACACAAAGTCATGGTATTAAAAAATTGGCTTATGTTCCACTAGAAGCTGGGTAATGAAGACAAAACCTCACACATAAACCTGAGATGCAAAAGTCCAGTACAGAGTTCAGGTTAGAGACTTTGGTTCATTTTCTTTTGCCTCTGGTTCAGTCCAGGGGCAGCAGCACTGAGATGCTGCAGGACAATTACACTTCCAGCACGAGCACATACCACAAAATGCTGAGGCTGGTGTCAGAAAACCTGTTTTTGCAAGATCAGTAGCCTGATTGCTAGATGAAAGAGGATTAGACAAAGCTTAGACTAAGCATCTCAACAGTATCAAACCATAAGATGATGCTCAGCTGTTGCTACTGTGAAGGTAACACAGAGACAGAGTTATCTGCTAAGAAGGAAATATCTTACTTCAGAGAGCTCTCCTTAGCACACACACACACACAAAAAAAAAAAAAGTTAAAAAAAAATAAAAAATAAAAAAATAAATAAAAGTTTTTCACCAGGTCCTCGGTAGGAGGCTACATGTCCACAGAGGCAAGGCAGACCTGGAGTCTGCCAGATGGAGTCATGTGAAATAAGAGGTAAACTTGCTCCAAACTCAAACCGCCTCCCAAGTTCAGGGGGCAGCAATTGGAAATTAAGCCCACGTTTCCTAAGCCATTGCCCTAACAGAGAGGTGAGCAGACTGAGAAACAGAGCTCTAAAATAAAATCAAAAGTGCTAGAAATAGAGCCAGCAAGCTGCTCATCAGGGAAGGGAAGCTGTGTCTCTATCTCACCACTTCAATGAGTTCGGAGAGCTCAGCCCAGACCTCAATTAAATTTCTTGAGCAAGGGAGCTGCAGCAGCACCTGGGTCCCTTGCATTAGCGCACCCTGGTGAGATGGGGCAGCTCCCCAAACCTCAAGGAGGAGCTACAGACAAGGGAAAGGAAACAGGCAGGCACCAGTGGTGCAATGGCCAGGCAGGCAGGTGGTGCCACAACAGCTCTGGAGGTACTATAGCTCAATTCACCAGCGAGCCACACAGCTACAGCAATCCCAACCCTGGCAAACATGCCTCGTATTACAGAACAGTGTTTCAGAAAAGAGTATTAAGAGTAGATCAGCCTACATCAAAACCAGCTAGTTTTGATGTACTTAAAAGAAAGTCTCCCTTTTTTTTCCCCTCCCTCTGAGCTCACCTTTCTTTTTAAGAATCTCTTTTTTTTTTCCTACTCTCTTATTTTTTTTCTACTCTCCAATCCAAACAAACTACGCTGTCAAGCCCAAACACTTACTTTGCATTTCTGCAACATTCAAATAAATCATTCAGAATGAAACAAAACCTTCACATCTTCCCCTTTTCTCTAAGGGATGATTCTAAACCACCCAGCCAGCCTGGAAATCCATTTTTGCCTGATTCCTACTAAAAGCCAGGACAGTAGGGTCTTGGCTGGGAGCAGAAGCATGGGAGGTAGCAGCCAGGTGGGATTTTGGAAGTGCTGCCTACAAAGCACCTCTTGCTGCCAGGACACTCAAAAAAAAAA
>VZRU01016837.1:86060-133208 GCA_013398155.1 Pedionomus torquatus | reverse complement strand
CAAAGCCCCTCTTGCTGCCAGGACACTAAAAAAAAAAAAAAAAAAAAAGCTATTTTTTACACAGCCTTTATCCCCGAGAGACTGAAATAACTGGGGAACAGAATGGGATCAGACATGGGGAGAAAGACTTAGGAGCAGGTCCCAAACACCACTCAGATTACCTAGTGCCAGGCCAGCAAAGGAGGTAAGGTGGCTATAAGGAGGCACATCCAGCACTAGGAATGGGACAGGAGTATCTGGTCCCTCATGTTTGCAAGGAAAAGAAACTCAGATTTAGCAAAGAGTATTTATGAACATTGAGGGGAAAAAAAAGCCATGCCACAGGGAATAACAGGACTTTCTTGTGGCTGGCAGCTGAATGGAATAAATCTATCCACTGGGCATAAATTTTTTAAGCAAAAAATCCCTCTCAACTTGAATATTTTGCAAGAAAACCAGCAACAAAAGAGAAAGAAAACTCTGAGCCCTCATCATTTCTCTCCTCAAGGTCAGAGCTGTTATTCTCTTCTGTGAAGAAACAAAAACACCTTTCACTAGTAAGTTTACCCAAAAGAAATATTTGGGAATTAAGTGCTTTACTGCCTGGACTGACCTGCCTGGCTGGATTAGGCTAAATATCTCTATATAACAAGGAATTATCTTTCAAAAGCAAGTTGTTGGGAGGCTCAGTGGTGGGGCAGAGGGGCAGTCTGGTGCAAGTGAGAAGGAGCATGGTGCTTAAGTAACCAGCCTAGTGTCTGCTAAGATGGGGATGGGGCAGGACCCCAGAACCATGCATGAGCCCTGCAGCATCCCTGACCCCAGGGGCAGGATCCTCCTGTCGTCTGCTCCTGCTCGCATCCCATGTTCAGATGTGGCAGAGGTCACAGGTCCCTCCTGTCATCTCCAAGAGCAGACCTGGCTGTGGCACACAGAAGAGGTGGCAGAAGCACCCACAAGTAAGGGAACCATCATCCGCTGGGACTACAGCAGTCAAGAAGCACAGCCTTGTGCCAGAGCAAAGGATCTAGAGCAATGCAGAGAAGCAGCTGCTAAAGGTAGCTACAGTGAGTGAGTTCACCTCTAGGTGAAAGGCTTCCACAAAATTTCAGCCATAAGGGATCAAGAAAACAAGTCCTTCCTTCCACTTACTGCCTTGCAGGGCAATGCTAGCATATCTCTGGGCACCTGGGGCAAGTGGGGACCAGTAATGACCTGCTCTGCGCCAGACAGGATCTCAGACCTGCTCTGTTTGGAGGGATGCAAAGCCCACAGGACACTGAATTTTCATCCAATTAGCAGAGTTCTAGTATGACAAACTTGTGTTACCACCACCAGGATGGCACTCAGATGGAGCAAACCCAAGGGATCTGCTCCCCAGAAATGAAGTTCCCCCAAGACCAAGCCCAGGCTCCACACAGCACAGACCAGCAAGGCAGTTGTCTAAAGCATCAAGCAGTTCATGGTGGTAAAACAAGCCCTGGTGCCCACTTGGCTATCAAGGACAATGAAAAAGGCTAAGTTAGCTGCAGCTGCCAAAAAGGATGGGGGGTAATGTGGGGGTGTCACAGAAGGTGACAGCTCCTGTGGCTCCTCCTGGGAACAGCCAGCACAACTCACTCCCTCCTCCCACACCCATGCCAAGCCCAACTCACCAGGGCTTTCCATCCAGCACTGCTCCTTCCTCCCTTTCCTTACCCAACAGGAACAGCCAACATTAGCACTGGCCAAAACCCAGCATGCCTGCAGGAATGAGCCAGCCATGCCTTGTGCTTTCCCTCTTCCCTGGTGCCATGGCATTGCCCAGCTCATTTGCTGATAAGTGGCATCAGGACCTTTTCCTTGCAGGTCCAGGGATGTACTGTGCTGTGCTCAGCTGGGCAGAGAAGGGGATGGCTCTTGGTTGGGAGATGGCATGGACTTATCCCATGCCAGAACCTGGAGGCAGTCACCTCCCAGAAGTGGCTGAGAGAAAGGGGAAGCAAAGGAAGACAAGAGTAGAGATGAACAGACACACACGAGACATGGAGAAAGGGACTAACTTGGCTCCAGCCAACACAAAGGATGCACTCAGAGGGGATCTCAAGGTTGCAGCTTGATGTGCCAACCAACACACGCACTAGCTTCTGTCAGTAATTCAACCTGCTGGGTTGTGAGTGCAACTGTGGAGGGGCTGTGACTGTAGGCGGCATTTCTATCCAAGCAGAGAGAAGGGCAGAAATGGGTAGGAGGGCACCCCTGAGCAGGGCCAGAGCACTGCAAAGTGCCAGGCACCAGGAAGACTGGCCCTCTCACTCCCTGGAAATAGCATCATGCTCACATCCCCACAGCTTGTAGATTCTTTCTGAGAAAGCAAACTCAATTAATTAACACACAAACCCCTCCAAAACCAAGGGGTTTCCTGCCTGTAGGAATTTAAAGCCTCTGTAGACACCCCCTGCAGCATGAGGCAGCATCCATGATCCCTCATGCAAACAGACTGCTGCATCCTGTGAAGTCTCTGCCAGAGCAGAGTGCCAACAGCACCAGCCAGCCCAAGGCACTCCGGGAGCACCCTTCCTAAAAAGAATTGCTTCAAATACCCCAGCTAGAACAGACGGATGCTTCTCTGCAGATCCACAGAGACCTTTCCTGCTTGCCAGCAGAGGCAATTCCCAAATACTCCTATGTATCCAGGAACCACACACTTGAGTGTACCCAGAGTTACTGCACCCGGAAAAAGAATCAGCAGGAGACAATTTCTGGCTTCTTTTGTGGAGCAGCTCAGACCAGTGGGTCATTAATTCTCTCCTTTGGCCTTTAAATGTGCAACAGGTGGAATTTAGAAGTCCTGAACTCCTCTGAAAGATCAGCCCTGAGTCTGGAGGGCTGCCCAGAACAAGGGATCCTGCCATCTCAACCCAAACCCTGTGTGACAGGCCTCCAGGTGAGCATCCAATGAGCCACAGGGAAGCCGAAATCTCAGCCAAGGACAGGTACAGGAATAGAATTGGCTCAGGCTGAGCAAGTGTAACTTTCCATCACTTTGCAACCACCTATCCATCCTGCAGGCCAGCTGGCTGCCATGTCAGCATGCCTCCCATCCATTTCAAGTGTCCTGATAACACTGATGCTTCACAAGACTTGTTCAAGAAGGCTTGGGAAAGTTATTATCCAAAGCCAGGTGGCTGGACTTGACCCAAATATTAGGCAAGTGATTAAAATGATTGGCATTTTTGGGGGACAGAAAACTGCTGTGCTGTACCTGCCATCCATCTTCAGAAAACCATTAACTGCACAATCACAAAACCGAACACACCTGTAAGGCAACACAAGCCCACAAGTGCTTGCAGACTGGTGAAGCTTATCCTTAGCTGCAGATCAGGGACCAGCCACCCCTGCAGGATCCACAAATGGAGTGCTTTAGCCAAGATGATCTTCTCAAGCGTTGGATTACCACATCCAGGCAGCTCTCACTTCAGGATCAGGGATGGGGTACTCAGTCATGGGGATAAGTGTTGAATTGCTGGTCTCTTGCCCCGTGATGTGGGTTAATTTCACCCCACGGGTTACATGATAAGCCTACTTTGGCTGTGAACAGATTGTCAGAAAACTGCCTTTGCTAATGATCCAGATTAAGGTCCTGTCCAGGCCCCTTTGCTCCTGTGGGACACAGTAACACTGCCAGCCGAAAACAAGGTATCATTCTTTCCTTTTGACTACATATGCTAAAAATCATGTTTCTTTCCTTTCAGAGCAAAATAAATTAAAGGCACCAGCATTTACAGGTGAGCAGAGCGCAAGATGTGATCTATCAGGACTTCTGTAAGGCCTTTGACACAGGCCCCCACAATATCCTGCTTGACAGACTGGAGGGATACGGATTTGACAGGTGGACTGTTCAGTGGATAAGGAACTGGCTGAATGGTGGCTTTCAGAGGGTGGTGCTCAATGGCCTGAGATCCAGTAGGAAAGCAGTCACAAGTGGTGTCCCTCAAAGGTCTATGCTGGGACAGGTACTGTTCAACAGTTTTATCAGTCATTTAGACAGAGGGATCAAATGCACCATTAGCAAAAGTTTGCAGATGACACCAAGCTGTGTGGTGTTGTTGATACATCAGAGGGATGGGACATCATCCAGAGGGACCCAGATAGGCTGGAGAGGTGGGCCCAGATAAACCTCATGAGGTTCAACAAGAGCAAGTACGGGGTTCTGCACCTGGGCCTGAGCAATCCTCACTATCAATACAAACTAGGGGATGAGGTGTTAGAAGGCAGCACTGAAGAAAGGGACTTGAGAGTGCTGATGGACGAGACGCTGGACATGAGCATGTAGTGTGCACTTGCAGCTCAGAAGGCCAATCGCATCCTGGGCTGCATCAAAAGATGAGTTGCCAGCAGATCCAAGGTAATTCTGCTGCTTTGCTCTGGTGAGACCCCACCTGGAGTACTGTGTGCAGGTCTGGAGCCCTCAGTATAGGAAAGATATGGATCTGATGGAGCGGGTCCAGAAGAGGGCCACAAAAATGATCAGGGGGTTGGAGCACCTCTGCTATGAGGATAGGCTGAGGGAGCTGGGGCTGTTCAGCCTGGAGAAGAGGAGGCTCTGAGGAGACTTAATCACAGATTTCTAGTACCTGAAGAGAACCTGCAGGAAGGCTGGGAAGATTCTGTTTAAAAAGGCCCACAGTGATAAGACGAGGGGCAGTGGCTTCAAGTTGGAGAAAAGCAGATTTAGATTGGATATTAGAAACAAATTCTTCACTGTGAGGGTCGTGGAGCACTGGAACAGGTTTCCCAGGGAGGTGGTTGAGGCCCCTTCCCTGGAGATACTCAAGGTGAGGCTCGATGAGGCCCTGGGCAACCCGGTCTAGTTGGGGGTGTCCCTGCAACTGCAGGGAGGTCGGACTAGATGACCTTTGCAGGTCCCTTCCAGCCCAGATGATTCTATAAGAGCAGCTACTTAATGACGCTAACCACATCTCAGCCCAGGGCAGCTCCCAGCCCCCACTGTCTCCCAACACCCTCCCTGCCAGTGCTGTCCCCACACTGGGGCAATGGCTGCTTTCCAAGCAGGCAGAAGCAGGGAAATACTGTTCCCAGGCACATTTTCCTGCATGCCGGGGTAAGAGGACACCCCACTCTCTTCTGGTTTCAATGCCAGACCCCAAAACTCAAGCTGTCAGTCCATAACAGATTAAGGGGGTGAATATAAGAACAAGCCCTGCTTGTCTGATGAACCAGCACAACCTGAACAGCCCACACCTACTTGCTTCAGTTCAATCACATTGCCCCAAGGACTAGCAACTGAAGATTTACAGACTGGGGACATTGTGTGGCCTCAGGGTTATTTTGCATGTCCTTGCCCCAGGAGAGTACAATATCTGGGAATCTCTGGGGAACCAAAGGAGGTCATTCAGGTTTATGTCCTGTACCTAACCCACCTGTTCAAATGCTCAACTGGTGCACCAGCATGGAACCTGCCAAACTTGCTACACTGAAGAATTGAATTGTGCTTAGACAGGGATCCCAAACAGGGTAAAAATGTGCACTTAATACCTATTATCCTAACATCTCCCCATCTGTCCACTTCCCTCACATGCCTGTAACTGCAGTGTGGCAGGGCTGCCTGATATCAATGGCACTTTGATTTCATCACTCCCAGCTTATTTAGAGCAATTAAGAAGCAATGAACACATGCCATGGGCCAGGATGCACTTGAATTGCTTCCAAGGGTTACTGCAGTATCACAGGAGACCTTCAGATGGAATTACCAGTGCACAAAAAAAAATTAAATAAAAAGGAGGGTTATTCCCAAAGGGAAGATAAAATTATTCTTGGTCCTATAGGTCCCTTTTTAATTTAAAATCAGCTGACAAAAATATAAAGATATTGCTCATTTAATTTGTGAGGAGACAGCATCTCAAGTTGGAAGACAAAGATAGATGCTTTGCCTGGGCACCTGGCTGGAGAAATGATCAGGGGAGCGAGGCAGGGATTCCTGCAAGGTCTATTACTTCATCCCACTTCACACAAGCCAGTTTTGCATTTTGCTTTTCTGAAAGCAGAGGTAAGAAAGACCAACTGAGCCATTTTGGAAATCCTAGCCAGAAAAGCAGAGCAGAAAGTAAGCTACTTCTCCATAGCGATTTCTGCTGGACAGTAGGAACACTGCACAAAGCCAGTGCCACAAAGAAAGCTACCAAAAAAAAGCCAGCCAGCCTGCAGCCTGGCTTCAAAATGTCCCCATTTAAGGCAAGGCAGGTGAGGTGCCAAAGGAGGGAACAGCTCCTCATTTCTGATTTAGCGGCATGCCCACACTCCTCCCGCACAGGAACTTTGAATGCCTGCCTATGTGAGAAAAGCAGTGGCCTAGTTTTTATCTGAGCATCTCACTCAGTATAGTCTCCATCTCGGAGTACAGCACGCACAGGTCTTATTTAGGATGCTTCAGACACATCCGGAGGGACTTTGGGAACAGTCTGTGGAAAGAGAAGACCGAGTGGGCAACCTGAGTCACTTCATTGCTTACAGAAGTGTACACAAGCATCTTCCATTTGAGCAAAACTCAGCAGAGCTCCCGTAGACTCTAGGGACCAGAGGGAAGTGCATCTTCTCTATCATACTTCACTGATGCAGAATAACAGCACACCACCTTTCTCATCTGGGCTTACTGAAAGAGGGATCATCCCCCACAGCTACGATCCAAACCTCTGATCCTGGCAATTCCTCCACAGCACAGGAGGAGCCCAGAGCTGCTCTAATCTGCTCTGATGGGCGAGGACTGTGGAGGAGATTAGCTTCCTCCCAAGAAGGAGAAAGCAGAGAAAGACATGTGAGGGAGAGATGCGTGCACACACATGTGCATGCCCGGAAGAGATACCATTACAGCTGGCTGCAAAACTCAGCTCTGAACTCATTGCCAAAGAGCCTGACTCATGCAGACAAATCAGCCCAGCACCATCCACGGCACATGGGAAAAGGAGGAGATAAGTACAAGAATTACAGGAGATCCAGTCCAGAGTTAAAACAGACTCAGCCTTTACTTTGAGCCCTGTCCTTGAAGAAGTCACTTTAAACTGTCAAACAAGGGCCTCTGTGCAACAATCCCCATATGCTGGGGCTGAGAAGGGTGACTGCAAGGCAAGGACATGCCCTTGGGGTGGTATTGGGGGTGTCCCTCATATAACCGTTCCTCATTAACACTAGTAAAAGATGCTGGTTTGTGCCCTGAAAGCACAAAGCCTCTGCTTATCTATCAACAGCACAGTCCAGGTCACACAGGCATGGCCCATGTTGGCCTTCCAGTGTGCCTCTACCCTCACCAGGGGCAAGAGGGCCACCACAGGCTCCCTTTGCTCTCCCAGTCTCACCTTTCTGTTAAGGCTGGTGACAGCAGCACCACACAATGTCAATAGCAAGGTGCCTGCTGGGCCAGATGCCCTGGAGTCAGTTCAGAAAAAAGCCCTAGGCAATACAGCTGCAAGATGCTAATGGCTCCTGCACTGCACTGCAGCAACCAACAGCATTTTCACCTCTCTCAATCAGGGCATTTACTTCCATGAGATAAAAGCCACAAGGCAGCACTCATCAAATGCAATGTTATTTCAAAGGACTTCTGATGCTATCAGTAACCACATGCACAGTAGATCCCTGAGAAAGCAGGGAGGGAGGTTCATGGGAATATATGGAAAGTGCCAAAATATGAACTGCTAATAAGATGTATTTTCAAACGTCACCAAGTTATGATCTATTGATCTTGCACTGGAAGCTTGACTTTTTCTGTGTAAGATTAATCTATGTCACTTACACATTCTGGGAACTGCAGACTGAGTGAGTGCAGTTAGACTTAAACTAGGTCTTACAACTAGTAACTGCTAGGGGTCCAAGCCAGCAAGATGCTGAAGAGCCAATCCAGAATAACAGAGGCTTAACAACCTGCTGGGAGCACCCATGCACACAAACTCATGCATCTCAGTGCAGCAATGTGGGATGGTGGCACAGGGGTCTGCTCTCAGGGAAACACCCCTGCCCAAGAACAGCCTGGATGAAGCCAGTTTGGGTGCAGCTAGACACATGAGCGAAGTCCTACCCTGAATCAGGGAAATCCCAGGGAGGAAATTGTTTCTAACCCCATCCAACTTACAGCTAAGGCCTGACAGCCTTCCTGTAAGCAGCTGGGGGATTGTGACACATACTGATGATGCTTCCCAGATGGGCTAAAGCCCTTATGAACTCCCGCAGTTCCTTCTGGAGGTCACCCCAAAGCTGAGAGCATGATCTGGAGAGAAACTCTTAGAAACAAGTTGTCTAGCAGAAGTTTTTTTGCAAGAGTTGAAGATGCTTCAATGGGACTTTGGCCAAGTATTTTAGATCCCTTTTAAAAACAAGGCCAGTCCATAGTCACTTATAACAGTCCCATTGACTGTTTTTCACTGAGCACTAACAGAGACAAGTTGTCTCCTTTTGACCACTATATCATGGCTAAGAGCATCAAGAGGGGAAGATGATGGGCTTGGAGAGGAAGAACATCCCTCCTTTGCTCCACTTCAGCTGCTAATACGCATGCCAAAGCTCTCTGAATAGCATTACATTAGTGCTGCATAAAAGCAATAAAACCCTAAACCAACACATCGCATGTTTATTGAACTACACATCACACAGAAGACTGTCCCCGGGACATCACAGGAAAACTTGAAATAGTAAAGCTAAGGGCTGTAAAACGCACCAGGCTGGGCAGACATCCACAGTGCCCACAGCCGGGTTTTGGGTGTACATGAGACCTGGGCATGCATGAACACAGCTTTGGAGAGCTCACAGGATAATCCAGCCATTTAACCAAAGGAAGCAGCATAAAACAATCTACTCTACCAGAAAACTGGGCAAGCCCCAACCACTGGGCATAGAGTCTGCAGAGAAACGAGCAACCAGACAAGAAATGGAGCATCCAGGGCAAGACTTGCTGCGGTACCAGGGCACAGTCCTGGCTGCTGCCTGCCTGGCACTGACCCACAATTTCCACCAGCTCCTTTGTTTTCACTTCCCGTGCTTAAAAATTTTCTCTCCTAAACTCAATGAATTGTTATTTCCAAATGCCTCTTGCCCACAGGAAAGCGAACTGCACAAAGTGCTGATTGATATTTTCCATTATGGCACAGGGCTGGTATGGTACCTTCAGCAGCAAATTGTCACAACGGCTTGGGGGGTGGTGTGGTGAAATAAGTGGTTTTCAAAAGACCTCTGCTCCCAATATCTGTCAGTCCTGCATCATGTTTCCATTGCCAGGTATATGGCAAGATCACTGGGCTCTGCCACCACAAAGAGCCATCAAATGTACCTTGGATGGAGAGGTAAGGTCCTCACCAGCCAGCGGCCTGTGGCAGAGGACAAGCAGACAGATGTGCTGGGACAGAGGTGAAGAACTAGAAGGGGCCAGAGGCAGAAAAGGGGGGACCTCTCCTTTGTGCTAATTCTGCATATGTGGAGTCATTTGGAGAACTTTTGCATGCACATTTCCCCCCAGCCTCAGAAAGGACAAATTTCCTAGATTAGCACAGCTTTTCAGGAGAGCTTTGCTCTTGTTGGCAACCAGGAGAGGCTCAGATCACCCCTTGTAGGTGAGCTGCCAAGAGAGGGGCACAGAAAAGCCAGGTGGACATCTGACAATTTGCACCCTCAGCTGCTGACAATCTGGGATGAGCAGCAACTCCCTGCACCCAGCAGGACCAAGTATTCTCCAGGAGGTCTGTGGTCTCTGCCTGCTTCTGCAACACCAGGAACACAGATCCAGAGCATGGCACTGGAACAACCCCAACCAGGTACCTATCTGTCCAGTTCCCTGCCATTGTGATCATGGCAGGAACCTGCTAGCAAAAAAAAAAAATAATCAGCAAGTACCCCAACCACAGAGGCATCAGTCTGCCCAGACAGGGAGGCTGAAAGCAAAGCTCACTTTCTGAAGGACTTCTCCAATAAAGCTTGCAGAGGTGCCACCAGTGTGCAAAATCAGAGGTGTTGCATTCCTACAAAACCCACCACTGCCTCCAGAACACAGCTTTAGTCTTTATTCCAAACTCTGGGAAGGGCCATGCAAGCCAGACCCACAGCCCTTGCACATGCAACTGAGGTCTGGCAGTGAGAGGAGATGCAATACCTCAGAAGTTTTGTGAGTTATTGTGTCACACCAAACAGCTCTGACCTTTTCAATATTCTGTATTTTTATTGGCTGCCCATTTCCCCTCAATCCCCACAGGCACATTAGGCAGCAAGCAGAGCTGAAGGCGGTTCCAGCAGCCAATGCCACTGCACAACACTGAAAAGGTCAGAGATACTGAGGCTGAGAAACACTGCTCTCAGGAGGGTGGTTATAGGGGGACAGGAACACTCCTCAGCTGACACAGGCTGCAGACCAAGACCTGCTTCACAAGGACATCCCTGAGGCAAAGATCCTGCCACAGTGTTCCCGAGGGGGGACTTACACCACAAGCATGTCTGCTCCCAACCAGACCAACTGGTCAAGGCCTCCCCCTAAGGCATTCAGAGGGGTAAAAGGGAAATTCAGCCCTGCTAGCAGGCTGCTGGCCAGGCAGGGACAGCACACACACAACCAACGCAGCTGCTTCACTCACTGCCTTTTGCTCAACCACAGTCCAGCCTAGCCTTCTTACATGAAATAAAACCCGACACCCCCTCCATTCACTCCAGAGGGGGGAGAGCAAAGGGGATAACCTTCCTCCCAGGAAAGCACCCAAGAGCCCTGCCATGAGGGAGGTTGCAGATCCTAAGCAGGACAACAGGCGGATACCATATGTAAACCCAGCCTTGTCCTCCATGCTGGTCCTCAACACATCCATAAGCACATACACTGAGTCATAAGCACAGTACATTGAGCAAGCCCAGCTCCAAAGGAACATGCTGGGAACCTCAACCAGGGAGCTACTAACAGGGGGTTGTAAATAAAGACTCTGCCTTTCCAGAGCTCCTATCAGTCTTCTCTCAAGGGCTAAAAAACTCACCAGGTGGTTTGAGAAACACATCCCCTGGAACAGTGAAGGCTGTCTGCTCTCTTAAGGAAGGCTAGCCAGGAGCAGAGGGTACCCTCCCTGTTGGGGGCACAGACCCACAGCTCCAGACATCACAGACAAATACTGGTGCTGAAACCAGGTCCATCAACAGCAACAAACCAGGTCCAGCAGCCCCATGAACAGCCTAGACTAAAGCAAAAGGAGACACATCAACCCACAGTGACACCTAAGAAAGAAGTGAGATGCCCAGCCCTGGAGCAGGTATTGGAGAAGGTCAGGTGGAGGGTCCAGGTGGGGCTGCTTAGGGCAATTAAGGTCTTTAAGCAATTCACTTGCCTCACAGCAGCTGGGTTCCTAATGTCCACCCTCTCCTTCTCCATGTGGCAAAATATAACCATATTTTGGAAGTGGTGCCAGGCAATGCAATGGAGTGGCCTTCCTGTGGACAGGAGTCCATGTGCCACCCCAGGGAAGAGCTGCTCATGGCAGGGGTTGCTGGACAGGCTTGCACTGCTTCCGAGCAGGCCTGAAGGCAGCTGCCCCAGTCCCCATACTAGTTCTGGTGCCATTTCCCAGTACCACCTAGCTGCGGTGGGGGGAGGTGGGGTGGCTGCTGTGAGGATGGTTCTGACTATCTTTGGCCAGCTCCTGCCTTGCTGAGGCCTGCGCTCCCTCATAGGCCTCAGCAGGGAGAGCACTGGGCCTGGCTGTCCGCTGGATCCAGCCCTTGACTTCTTGCCTGTTCATAGATGTTCAAAACCAGGGAAATACATGCTGTATGCTCTTTCTCTATCAACACATAATGCCAGAGTGAGCCCTGCTGGGGCTACTGGTTGCGGGGGAGGGGTGGGTAGCCCAGGTACTACATGTTGGAAATGGGTAAATGGCACTCGACAAGCTTCTCCTTTGTCAATATGAAAACACACCCAGAAAAACTCCAGAGGTTTTTCTAGGACAGAAATAAAGAAGCCAGAGGCAGAGACACCCCAGGAGGCAGGGGCAGAGCTGCTGGCAGGGGTGAGGATGGTGGAGCCCTTCAGGAGGAACGTCCAGGGTTAAAAACTACAACAGCTCCTTTCTGAGAAATGGAAAATATCACAGCTCTGGCAACATGTACTCAGATTTTTCTAAAATAATCTCAGATTTTATGGTGGTTTCTTTTTTAAAAAAACAAACAAACAAACAAACAAAAAAAACCAACAACAACAACAAAAAAAAACAAAAACAAACCAAACCAAAAAAAACCTACATCTGGGCAAAGGAGTGCATTGACATTAGTGACAGATGGGATGGAAAAAATGTTTGGAAAAAATATCTTCCAAAATCTTCAAAAATATCTTTTGAATCACATGCATGCGGAAAGGAAAACAACCCCTCCGAGGGTGAGCTGTACCATGGCAGCAAAGAGCTGAACCCTGCTGGGATCATGGGACAGACCCCTGCCCTCCAGGTCAATAGAGGCCAAAGCTGGAAAGTGCCCAGACAGGATTTTTGCCTGCAGAAGAAAGCACATTTCTTTTTGCCTGGAAGGGAACAAAGGCAAACCAGCTTTCAGCACTCCCTGTTAAATCCACATAGCCTTGCTTGGGAAAGGTTGTATCATCCCTGCAGCCCAGGCACCATGGAACCATGGCAATGGCAAGTCATAGGAGCCACATCGTCACCTCCTCCTTGGCTCCACTTGACCAAGCCCAACCTTTAGTCCAGGGACACCAGCAGCCCTTGGATAGCATTTGACCATGTGTTATCTCAGAGTCGGGATGGGATTTGCAGGAGCTTTGCTGAGACTGCAGAGACCAGGAACATTAGAGAGATGAGACCTGGGAAAGACGGGCTTTATCTTGGAAAGTGGAGCCAAGCAAGGAGTTAGGTTTGCCTGGCAAAGGCATGAAGAAGGGAGGAATGAGAGACAGAAGGAGGGATAGAATGAAAAGCAGGGCAGGGGAGAGAATTACAAAGTATTTGCCCTTGTGTTGAAACTGGCTGGAGATGAACTCCCACCGCTGCTGTTTTGACAGCCCAAACGCACTCACTCGCACAAAATCTCTGTCTTGTTAAAGGTAATTACAGTTCTTCCTGTGTAATGAGATGTTTTTTAAAGGGCATTCAAAAGAAATATTCTATAATGAGGTTAAGGGTTTTATGGTGTTATACATCAAGACATCTAGTAATTGGTCCGATCCAGGGAGCATCCTGAAGCAGGGAGATAGGAGGTTCTGTGAAAATAGGCTAGCACAGAGTGCAGAGTCTCCAAAATGTTTTGGTTCTGCAGAAGAGGGAGAATAAAAGTGCAGAAAGGAAAAGGCATGGAGGTGGATGCTGCCAGCTCCTGCACAACTATGCTGACTTCTTCCATGTTGTTTTGGGTGGGTTTTAAGGACCTTCATGAGAGAAAGAGGACCAGCTTGTGTATAGCGGGTTCTTTGCTTCTGTTCCAGGTGGGAAATGCAGCTCTGCAGGTCGGTGCAAGGTGGCAGCTGGCTTGGTGCCAGGCAGGCAGCAGGGAGAGGGCAGGGCAGGCAGGGACTGCCTGCACCACAGGGCACGGCTGCGGGAGCTGCCTGATCCAGAATGAGTGCCATCCCCACCCACTCCATCTGGAGAGAGGAAGAGCAGAAGGGATCTCCCCGCCGCGCACAAAGACATAGCTGCAGTGGGTTGAATGCCATCCAGGTGAGGTGTAAGCTCTTCCTGCCTCTTCCTTCCCTCCAACAAGTCCCAGGTCCCTCCCTCAGCCTGTGCAGGAAAAGCCCCAGCAGACCTGTCACCTAGCCCTCAAATCAAGCTTTTCCCTGCCAGGTTGCTCCTTCTTTATTATTGCTGCTACTTCCTCTTCCTCCTGACATCTCTGCTCTTCCAGGGCTGCCCAACAGCAGGATCATTATTCCCATGTGTTTAGTGGCAGCTCCCTGGCGCTGCTGCCGAATGGCCTGCAGCATTTCTCCATATTTAGAAGAAGCTGATGGTGGCTGAGATGCCGCTGTCAGTGAACAACAGCGAACTTGAGCTCAAAGAGCGGCTATTTTCATGCCACCCCCAACCTGTGAGCCCCAGGCGCTAGCAACTTCATAGCAGAGCTTGCTCTCTCGGGATCTCCAGCCCACTTGTTTGCACCAAAGAGGCAGGAGTGGCAGCGGAGAGACAAGTACCTGAAGTCTGGGTGGCTTAAGTGCTCGCCTGATTGAAAGATCAGCCTCTAGAGGTGTGGAAGTTCACCCACCACTTGTGCTGGTGATGCTGAAGGAGTCAGAAGAGTATGCTGGTGGTGACAGGGGAGGATGTTCCCTGCATTACTCCATCTCCTCTGTGAGGATTGCTGGATCAAGTGGTGAGGGGGGGGAAAGACTGAACCCTAGCCTTCCTAAAAACCTAAATTTTCCCGCAGCACATCAGTTAAACCTCCTGTGAACTTCTACATATGTTTGAGTAGGGGGTCTTTTTGTTTGGATTAGTTTGGTTGCATGGTTATTTGCACATACATCTGCTTTGTAGTCCAACTTTAGAGTTGCTCGTAGTAACTGCCAAGCGTAAGCTTTGGACTGTGATCTCATGTCTCAGTGAGGCAGTGGAATTGACTTCCCAAGGGATGGACTCACACCAGGATGTGTGGGGCTGGAGTTGATGTCCTATGAAAAACTGGCACAGCTGGAGGTGGGAATTTGCAGGCAAATCTTGCAAAATCCTGAGTGGATATGATGTCGCACTGATACACTGCAGCTGGAGGAACTGGCACCACTGCCATCCACAAAGGACACAGCCCTAGGACTCAGCATCCTAATGTGGCTCAATTGCTTTATTCCCATCTGAACATTCTGGTGTTTCTTGCCCCTATCTGCTACCACGAATTGCACAACAACTGCTGGACCCTCAGGAAACAGTTTTTAATGGCTGGAACTAACAGCTTCCGCTTGGCTGAGGCAGTCGGTGGAGGCTGAAGCAGGAGGGCCTCTGGTGATCTCACTGGCAGGCACTGGGGCCTCAGAAGAACCTTGGAGGGTGCATAACTAAGGTGCACGTCTCATTTCCGAAGACAGTGAAGTCCCATGTTCCAGCACCTACAAGCTCCACACTCCACATGCTCTGCGCTGCGGGGCACGGGGGTGGAAGGAAAGGGGCTTTCCCTAGCACCGCTAGCTTCCTGCTCCCGTCAGGGTGCAGAAAAAATGAAACGTTTCCCAAGCTTGCAGTTTCAAACCACATTAAGTGCATTGTGCAAGATGTCACCAGTCGCTGGGTAACATACATTACTCGCCTTATTCTGCCTGAGGAGTTGCATTTAATATCCTGCCTATTTATGTTTTTTAAAGACCAATTAAATATTAAAGGCATTTATCAAGGTTTAACGCTGCAGTGAGTATAACAGCCCAGATGGCAGTGATACTGGTGTGTGTGGTTTCAGTGGGGAGGCTTGAGGGGAACGGCGGTTTCTGAGCTGCTCTGCCCTGCACCTCAGGGAACCGTGGGGACACGGGTGGCTCAGGGGCTTCGAGAGGGGACACTGCCAGATGTTTCAGCTGCAGGTCTCTGCTTTGAAGCCTAGTTAGGCAAGTACAGAGAGCTGGCTCTCAGAGATGTGTCCCCACCCAGGATGTGAAAGCTCCTAATCATGTACCAAAACCTTTCTCCGCTCCGGAAACCTGAAATCACAGCCACCACCTGAATAGAGCTGGTTTGGGAATTTGTCAACTAAGTGTGTTTTCTTCAGTAAATACCANAAAAAAAAAAAAAAAAAAAAGGATCAATTGTGACAAATTACCCATTTCACAAAAATTCTGGAAAAAAGCTCAGAAGGTCAAAATGTCCCATTTTTGACACATTTGAAATGAAAGAAAATAAATTTTTAGGTTAATGATCTAAGATAATTTATAGTTTTGCAATAAGACCTACAAATGAAAAGCAACTCTCAAAATGTTTTGAAATTATATAAAAAAAAAATCCCCTACTCAGTGGAATCAAAAGGGGTTTTTTTCAAGACTTTTTTTTTTTTTCTTTTAGTGCTATTGGAATTTTACAACTCTGTTCCTGTTGCTGGTGGGAACTCGTTTCTTTTCTGTGACCAAGAGCACCATGGGATTTGAATATGTGCTAGCAAGATGCAGGTTTGCAGGCGTGGGGAGACACTTCCTCAGTTGGTTCTCATTCTCGCTAACATGACCTAAGACAGATTACCGCTGTTACTGACATTGCAACAGATGCCAGAGGTCTCTGCTAAGCTCTGCTGCCCAGGAGGCTCTGGGTGAGCATGTCTGCAAACATCCATCCCACTCCCCCTTCGGGTGCCAGCCTGCCAGAGGGAGAGTGAGGTAGACCCATCAATCAGATCGACTGTCACCCTTGGGAGCTCACGGCAGGACGCAGGGCAGGATGAGGGTCACGGCCCTGGCACATCACCAGAGGATGGGGTTCCAGTCTGTTTACAGGCCTCCGGCTCAGCAGACCCCAAGCAGATGGGCAGCCAGTGAGCCCTTGAATGCAGGGCAGATGATAGCACTGAGCAGGGAGGAGATAAAGGGAATGCTTTCCTTGTCCTCCCTGTCCCCTTCAGCCTACTTGTGTCTCCCCAGATCTGCAGCATCAGGAGCTAGTATCTCATGTGGGAAAACAAGACCTCTCCCTCAGGCAGCATGAAACCTGCAGTCCTGGAAAAGTGGTGTGTTGTTCAACATGACAGCCCTGTGCACCATTTGGTGTGGACGCCTTCCTCATGGCCATCCCACCAGGGCTCCATGCCACCACCAGTGTCCCCAACCCCTGATACCCTGTGCTTTGGGGTGGGCTGTGCCTGGGCCTGCATCTGGGACTTGGTGGCCAGTGTGCAGGTGAGCACGTGCTTTGCAATAGACATCTGTGCAAAGATAAAGACAGCAGAAAGGGAAAAAGTCCCGATAGAAATAAACAACACTGAGATAATGAAGCAAGATCTAATATTTCCAGCCATAAGTAGCAGGCAGGCAGATCAAACAGGCACCTGGTTAGGCATAGTGGCAAGAGAGGGAGACAGCCAGTACCGCCCTTCCCTCTCCCTGCATGCCTCTTTCCCCTCTCTCTCCCCTCCTTCCTTACCCTCGTCCCCCTCTATAAATCTTTCATCCAGAATAACATCTCTCTTCATAAGGAGGGAAAGAAATATTTCACGAGACTGCAGTCAATCTTGCAGGGCCCTTCTGTTGACATTTCAAACATATATTTGACATTGCTTTCTCATTCCCTCCTGGTAGAGCAAAGAGCTCTGCAGAAAACCCATTACTCTCCACAAGGAGCAGACGTCATGGGGTCTTCAAGCCACCCTAATGGAAAATGCGATGGATGGAGCAGCCCTCTGCCATCCTGTGTTTCCCCTCCTTTTATCTCCCCTCCCTTTCCTTCTCTCCACTTCTCCCTCCCCAGCTCTCCCAGAGCACGGGCAGCCCCTGCTCTGTGTTTTGTCCCTTCCTTCCCACAAAGGTTGAGCTGAGCCCTTGCTGTGTCCAAGGAAAGACCTAAAAGCTTGGATGGTGCTGAGGTAAAGCAGTGCTGAGCCACATCCTGGAGGAATCCTGGCCCCTCTGCTCTGTGGCATCCATCACAGCCCTCCTGTCATGGACACAAAGCACAGATCACACAGGGAAGAGGACATAGGATGGGGTTTCATTTTGCTGCCAACTTCTACATGTCAAATGGCCACTAAAATCTGGAAGGAGGGTGATGAGAGCCCTTCTCCCTCAAATCCACATTCATCAGGGCACTTGTTAGTCTTTGATGCTGTTGTGCATCTCTGCCACCAGACAGAACAGGACTTACTTGGGCAGCATGAAGACTGTTAAATAACCACAGAGGCCGAAGGGCTTACCTTCTCCATGAGAAGGCTGTGTCCCCCACCATGCACTGTGAGGTCCCCACTACACAGTAGGACAGCAGCAGCCAAGGACGCTTTGCCAGCACACTGGCAAACACTGTCACAAGGCTGGCAGGAGAGCCCCAGGACTGTGTCAAAGGAGTGACACTCCCAAAGCTCCTTGCAGAGGAAGTCTCACTCGCAGCTGGAGCTCCAAAGGGTGGGGAACTCTCACCCCCACACAAGAAACAAGAGAGAGGTGGAGGGACATTCCTTCCTCAGCACCAACATATCAAAGTGCCTCTCAAACACGTAAGTCATCTTCAGTTGCTTCCTGGGTGCCAGAAACTCCAGCTGCTCTCTGTGCTGCTGCCAAACTCTCCAGCATCCCTCATATCCCAGGAGGCAAAAATCCGCAGCATGCAGGGCGTTCACAGCAGGGCTAAGTGGCATGTCCCCACAAGCCACCAGCACAGCATGCCCTGACCACAGCATGCCACAGCAGGGTGCAAGGATGCCATGTCCAAGCCGTCACTCCCTGTTAGTGCTTCTCTGGCCACTATCTCCAATCCCCATGGCCCCTCTCTGTCTTCTCCCAGCTTGCTCTCCAGAGAGGGAAAAATGGCAACAGCGTCACTGGTTTCCCTTCTGTGATGCCTCCAAACAAGGAGATGAGGAGGAGTCGCTTTGCGGCAGAGGCACAAGGTAATGTTTCCAGAGCAGAAGGAAGACAACAGCAGCTCACCCTCATATTCCCACCTCTGACCCAAGGCCCCTTCCTCTCCTTGGGCTAACGCAAGCCTCAGGGAGAGCCATCGCCTGGAGAAGCTGGGAGATGCAGTGATTACAAGAAGGAACCCTGATCCTGACTGGATTTCTCACCCTGCATCACAGCCCCAGGGTCCTGGGAGGTAGCTCAGTGGCTCATGGTGCCTGGAGGCAGGTTACTGCTCTGCAGCTGCAGCAGCAAATAGCTGCAGACTGGAGCCAGAATGAAGGTTCAAAGTTCTTTGGGAAAGCTGGAGAGATTCACAGAGACTTCTCCTATTTAATGAGGTTTTACAAATTGTTTCTAAGGTCCTACAATTTCTCCGGTGTGTCAGTTGAACAAATCCTTTCCTTCTTTTTAAGTTCAGTATTTAAAGATACATTTCATCCCCCTGTTAAGATATTCCCAATTCTTAATGAAATTACAGAACTAAGTTTCATCTAGTTCTTCCCCTTTGACTCAAACTCTCACTGTAACCTTTGAGTTTTCTTTAGATCAGCAGAGATTGATGTTTGCAGATCAAACAGAAAGATTTATGATCACTGGTATTTCCCCTAGAAACACCCACAACCTGCACAAGCTCATATAAGGATATCCAATGGCTTGAAGTCAAAGTCAGGCAATTGCAGGCTGGAGAGAAGATACCACTGTTTAAGAGCAAAGGAAATGAAGTAACAGAGCTGTCTACCAAAGAGCACGTCCTTCTGCCCCGCAGGACCTTTCAGCCCAAAACAGAGTTTCTAAAAGCAAAGCTGTTCCCCTGGGGGTGCTGGCACCAGGACTCCCCACCCACTACACACCTCTCCCTCGGCTGTCAAAAGCTGTGGGTGCAAAACATCCACTGTGGGGACAGCCCGGGGACTGTCCCCTTAGGCTGGGGGGAAGCCCCATGGTGAGCATCGCGCAGGAGGTTGAGCTGAGATGACTGCATTGATTTCTGCTGGCATTAAACCTTCAGGAAGAGAAAAATATCTTACGTTGCAAGGAAGTATTTTGCAGCGAAGCGTTTATTTGCCAGTTCTCTTCCTTGCTAATTTTTGCTTTGTCAAAGCTACTGGAAAGTATTTCTTATTACTGACAAAGCGGTGGGATTTATGAATAGGCAAATTAAGAATAAAGAGGGAAGAAATAAGTCTGTTGATAAAAAAGCTGAATAATTCAGTTGAGGATCAGTTACTTGAGTCGATTCCCCCAAAATTTGAATGAAATAATTTTTACTTAAAGTAAATTTGTCTTTTGGTTTGAAAACCTGTGAGCCGGAAAGCAACATATTTGCATTTTGCTTTCCAATACATAAACTGAGACTTCATTTTGTAGGCTTTCTTGTTGAATAATCTGCTCTAATTTAATTGGAATTTGAATCCTATAAAAAGCATTTTCTACTTAGTTTTCTACTGATCTTGAGTATTGAGATTTTGTGATCTGAAAAAGCAATACGTCTGTGTTTGCTTATTATCATACTCAGAGGAGCTTTATTGTTTTCGCCTTTTCTGCTGAATAATCTTTTAAATCTAAAATGCAGTTTTGACTTAGCTCCTTATTGATATTTTTATTTTAAAATGTTATGATATGAAGAGCAATTTGTTTGTATTTTCTGCCAGGAAGTGTTTTCTATTGACTAACAGTGGGCTGGATTCTATCAATGTTTAGAGTAACTAAGTCAACAGACTTACTCATACAATTAGCTTTACCTGGCCCTAATAGCCAGATACTGAGAGATGCTCCAAATTCAGATGGGTGTCTGCTGGGCAAGTGAAGAGTGTGCAGGCACCTAATCTTTCTCAGCACCTCTCTCCATCCTTAGGTGCCTAAGTACTTTTACAACTCCAGCCCATAGTTTGTAATCCTATAGGATATAGGACAGGTTGGAAAAAAACAAGCAACAGTACAGTTTGGATTTGGTTCTGGTTGTCCAGGCAGAGCCACTCACTCCTGCCAGGCTTGGACAAAACAGTCCCAGGGCATGGGGACAACCCTGCTGGGAATGCAAAAATATTGCTGAGCCAAGAAAATCCATGTGCTACCAGAGCTACAGCTCTCCTGGGAAATGTGTAAAATCCACACACCAGAAACAATTTTACTGCACCAAACTCACAGCCAGGACCCAGACCCAGCAAAACTGAAATCAAGCAAATGCACAGACTGAAATCCCTCTGTGGGTCTGGGCCAAAGCTCTTTGTGGAGAAAACCAGCCCTGTCTCATTTATCAGTCTCACTAACGTAAACTCTGCCATGGCTTGTAGTGCCTAATCACTGCCAGGATAAGTACAACCTGGCACATCATTTAATCACAGCAGCAGCCAGAAGAAATTAAAATAAATTTATATACGCAATAATCATCAGCCCCGAATTATCAATAATACAAGAGCAGCTTGGGAGAGAGCAGGAGACTCAATGAATCTGTACCCTGTTCCTGTTCTGCGATAGCCGATCATCATTCACAGCAGCAGACAAACACCACTGTCCATGAAAGGTGGCAGCTCGCTGCTTGGAAACAAAATGGACAGCAGGAGGGCTAGGGGGAATATAGCATTTTATTCAGTGCATCAACAGAAATGGATTAATATAAGACAGTGATCCTTTGAGCAACGTCTGGGTAAAATATCACTGAGAGGACAGGAGAGCTGCATTGACTGTGAAATAATTCCAAAGGGCAATATCATAATTTTGGTATTCCTTCTGTCCCACGGGTGTTATTTCACTGCTCCTGTCATCAAAACAAAGGCATGCCAACACTACAGACCCAATTCACTGCGCCTGAGACCTGCAGACTGATTTCTTGCAGCCAGGCTGTCACGCTGATGTGTGCAAGGATGCTTGTGACACCCTGGGACCCTGCTGCTCCTGTGGTGTGAGAGGGGATACCAGCAAGGGGCTTAGCACAGTTCCAGTGGGCACTGGAGATACCTGGCTCTGCCTATGGGTGAAGGGCACCAGCTACATTAGCCAGATGCTGAGGGCACCGTGGCATGACCTTTGGTGGAGAAAGAAAAGACAGATTTGGCTCTCCTACAAGCAGCCACAAATCCCCCTGACCTCAGCGGGAGCAGTGCCACTGTTCTGCAGGGCAGAATTTGATTTCCAGAGTTTAGGAGTTCAATGCCAACCTATCTCCTAATTCCACTTAACTCCAGGTGCCTGTGTGCTGGCGTGGCCTCAGAGGCTTTAGCAGGAGGATCCCTGGATGCATGGGGCTCTCACTGGATGCAAATCCACAACAGGTCTGCACTGAGCCCTCCGACGTGCTCCTCACTGGTGCTGTGCCAGTGAGATCCCCCTCTCACTGTATGTGAGCGCAAGGCCCTCCTGAGGGTACCTAAGCTTATGGGTCTGCTTCATGGCTTTCACCTTTGCTTTTTTCTCACCGTTTTGCAAATTGGAGCTGTGAGTTGCAGGGAGTGAGGGGAGGAGACACATTCCTTCTGCACTGTCTGTGCCTGCCCTCTTCCCAGCCACCACCCCATAGTTCATCCCGACATAACCCACCAACACCCCAACGTTCCTCCAAGCTTAAATAAGGAGCCCTGGTGAACTGCAGCCCACCCATATCAATGCCAGGGAAAGCAGCTCTCCCAAAGCCCACAGTTCCATGCCACTTCCAGCGCCGCATACAGATGGGGTCCCTCACTCACTGTGAGCAACAGCACAATTTAGGAAAACCACAGTGCTTTCATGTTAACAATGAAATCACAGACAGCAATAACGAACGCTGGTAGGGCTCAGAGGCGGGAGGAGAAAGGTAACAGGATGAAAAGAGAAAAAGCCAGGGAGGCTGGCAGCGCTCATGGGGCATGCTCTAGTGTGTCCAGGCGTGAGCAAGCGGCCCCTGGGCATAAGGACTCACGTAGCCAGTATGTGCTCAGCGTGCATCCCTGGCACATATGCATGCACATGCATCCATGCAAGGCACTGTTGCAGAAAGCCCGTGCTCCAGACTTCAGTCTATAAGCAGATGGCTCCCCAGCACTATCATTTTACAACATTACAGCTTCTGCTCTGCTCATGCAGTAAACATTTTCTGGCTTATGGCATGAAAAAAAAAGGTGGCTACCGTGGCTTTGCAAAATTATACATTTCCTACATTATCTGCTTATCAAATACTTTTGAGGTGGAGGGAGGGAGCATTTCTATTTTTGATTTACATCCTGCAGGACACGGATTTTTTTCTGGATTCCAGTAGGTTTTTGCTTCTTGTTTGTCTCTTTCCAGATTGTTATAGCTCTGTCACTCTTTGTGGGAAACCGGGACATGGAAGGCTGTTATGCAGACATCAAGGGGCTGCAATTGCATGCTGGTAAACATAAGAGCAAGAGGGATTTCTGATGGTATTAGAAACCACAAGATATCTGCAGATGTGTTCCTGGAGGCAGTGGGTCTAGCTGTTAACCAAGCAATTAGACCTGGTGTTATTCCCAACCCTGCCACCACCCTGTGAGTCAGCATGGAGGAGCAGTGCCCATGTCCCAACCTTCCATCGGTGGCAACCCCAGGGCATGTGTGGGTCCCTGTGTCCCAAGCCACCAGCCAAGCCACCGCTCATCTCCACCTGGGCCTTAAGAGCTGGGGAGAGAGGGAAGGAGATGATCTGGAGGATATGGCACGTTGCCTTGCTTTACATGTGCTGCAATTACCATGCTGGCGTTTTCCCTGTGTTCAGAATAAAAATGTCAATAAGGAACAAGTTATTAAACCAGGAAGAGAATGGAAATGGCAGGAGCTCCTGGAGGCTCAGGAGCCTGGGCTTTACTGCAAATACAGCCCATTCCTGCTGTCCCTGGACTCTGGGACGTGGGGACAAGGCTTGTGCTCTGTGGCCACGGATGAGGGCACTCTGCTTCTCCAGCACCCTAAGACTGACCCACCCTAAGACTGGCTCCCCAGTCCAACCAGGCACTGAAATACTCAAGCAAATCCAGAAGGGATCCATCAGGATGGTTGGGGGCTGGAGCATGCGTAGTACTAGGAGAAGCTGGCTTTTCAGCCTCCTCCACTCCCACAATCCCAAGGCTGCCCCAGTAATTGTAGTTTTCTATTTTAATGAGACTTTTTAGTCCTTTTGACTTGCTTTTTCCTTTCCAAGCTTTTTCTTGATGCCCTGCTGAGCTTTCTTCCTCTACCAGCATTGCCAGAGACCTCCTTGGGAAGAAACATTTCTAAAGGAAGCAAAGCAATTCCCAGCACTGCTCAACCTCGAGTCTCCTGCATGGAACAAGAACCTCAAGAAAGGGCAACCCTGGTACCGTGGCTGCTGGAGGATACCTCACCATGCCACAGGGTGCAGGAAGAGGATGACGAGGGGAGAGTGATGTTTATGGCCAGAGGTAGGTATATTTTCTCGCATGGAGCCCAGCTGGAGGGATGAGGGCAGAGGCCGGGGTTTGGGTGCCAACAGCACCTGGCAGTAACTATAGCCCAGTCTAAGGACCAGCACCCTTCTGTCTGGGGACGGTGAAACAGCCCCAAACACACCTCTGCTCTCTGGCACCTACAGTGTCTCCCACTCTCTGTTTTCAATTATCAAAGCAAAACAACACACACACAAGAAAAAACCCTAAAAAACCCTCCAGGAATTAATTAATGATTCACGTTGAAGCCTTGGCAAACCTTGCTTTGCAGAAGTTCAAAGCAGGAACAATAAGTATTTGGCATGGAGAAGGCGAGTGGCTCGTGCCTGGCAGCGTGCAGTGCAGAGCACTGGCAGCATCGCTCACGTCGCACTGCTCGAGACCACGGGGACCGCCACCGCCAAGCCACCCAAGTGCCAAAGTGTCACATCCTGCCTGACGGGTCCACCATGTAAAGAGTGCAACCCCACTATCCATAAATCCCTGCCATGGGGGGCAGAGCCTTGGGAGAAATGCTCAACTGCTGCCAAGCTGAAAGGGCTCGGGCCACAGCGGTGGCTGTGCGTGCCTTGCCTACGTGCCCAGCGCCGTTCATCCTCCAACCCCACACTGTCACAAATGCCTGCCCTCCCGAAAGTCTGGGCCTGAGCAACTCTGACTCTGCATCCTGGAGATTTTAGGGTAATGAGAGATTTTTAATGCAATTAATAGATGTCATGGGACACAGTCTTGTGGGTCTGTAATAAATGAGGCTTGAATAATTGGTGTTGAAACATATATATCAATGAGATGATTTTCTACCCCCTGCCCCAACAGAGTTGGAGGCTGTAACACACTGTTGACTGATATCATACAAATGTGTTTGGCTATTTGCTGGTGGCATCTTCCAAACAAAGTTCTGGTGTGCAGCCTCTGCCAGGCAGCCCTGCAATCCTAGCAGCAAACAAGCTGTCATTTGTTGTTGGTTTTGTTGTTTTTTTTTTTTTTTTTTTTTCCAAAAAGCTTCCTGGAAAGCAGCCTTATCCCTATGTGCATGCACAAACACATGCACACTTGCTCACATGTGCACACAAACAAGCAGCCAACAGGCAGCAGCAGCATTTCAGATGCCCCGAGCTCTTCCTGCACCTCCGCTTTCCTTTTGCTATTAGCTGGGGGGTGGAGGTTCACTGGGGGTGCAAAGGCAGCTTTAATCTGCAGCGTCTGAGACCAGTTAGAGTCGCAGTGGGGACAAAGCAGTCTGACCGATTTCAGGAAAATTTAGGAAGAAAGTTTCCACTCTGAGGGCAGTGAGGCACTGGAACAGGTTGCTCAGAGAAGCTGTGGATTCTCTATCCCTGGAGGGGTTCAAAGGCCAGGCTGGATGGGGCTTGGAGGAACCTGGTCTAGTGGGAGGTGTCCCTGCACAGGGGGTTGGGACTCGATGTTCTTTAAGGTCCCGTCCAACCCAAACCATTATTTGATTCTATGACTGCTCCAGGGCAGAGAAGAGCGATGTCCCTCATAGTATCCTACAGAGGCACCCACACCTGCACAGGACGCCATCCTCCATGGACACCTCCATCCTCGGATGGTTCAGCCAAAGCCTCTTCCCCTACATTCTCTCAGTAGCATCTCTAAACACCACACTAGGACACACTTCTCCCCCACCTCCCCCCTTGAACCTGCTCCAGGGCTTGGGTGCCCCTTTGCAGGGTGCACTTAACAGAAAATCCACAAATTAGTCAAAAACTGCAATATCCAGCCTGTGAGAGATTCCTAAATTCTAAGTTTTGTTTTGCACTGAACTCAACGAATTATCAAAATCACCTGCAGGACAGAACTAAGGTCAAATCAAAGCCCTTGTGTTTCACTGGGCAACAGTCAGGCATTTTGCCAAAGTAAGGGAAAAAGTATTTCATTTCTCAAACGCAAACCATAATAAAATGTTAAATATAACCTGGATATTAAATTAAAACATAAAAGTCAAAACACATCAAATCAAAGAGATACATTTGAATTTCCTGGACCTTGTCAACAGACTGAAGCCAGAACGATAGTCTCCTACCTGAATATTTGCCTCATGGCTACATGCCGATTCTGATAATGCAGCCTGACAAAAAATACATTTTCCAAGGAAAAATTTATCCCTGAATGCCCCCTGCCCGCTTCCATTTCCAGAGCATGGGGGCACAGCTGTATCTGACCAAGGATAGAGGGAACGGAGGTGGTGTTCCCAGCAGCCAGGGGCAGCAGGCTGCAACCTTGAGATGCTTCCCCACACTCAGCTTGCGCAGGACCACGGGAAGGGGCAGAGGTGAAGAGGCTCCTGCCAGGGCCACTTAAGGAGCAGGAAAGCATTACGCTGGGTTATTAAGCATTTGTGTGTGGGTTTGGAAAGCATAACGACATCAACCCATTATAATTATGGATAAACACAACGTGGGCCATTGGAGCACAATCAAGCACAAGGCCTGGGAGGCGAGGGGCACTCTTCCCCATCCTCTCCACAGAGCTCTCACTGGAGGCGCTGGAGGCTCACTGGAGTCTGTGATGGGCAGCCTGAGCCATCAACAGCTCTGCCAGCCAACCCTGGGCACTCCTGGCTTGCCAAAAATGAGTTGGCCAGGGGCCAGGCTGCTCCCAGCCAAACACCAGGAGGGCTCCCTGGGGACAAATCACTTCTGAGAGCAAAAGTGGCAATCAAACCCTGGCTGAACCTGGTCCCCTGCTGCCACTGGGCACCTCCAGCCCCAGCAGGGACCCATGCAGAGGTACTAGCCCGGAGAAGACTGAAAGGGCATCTCATCAATGCTTATCAATATCTAAAGGGCAGCTTGCAAGAGGATGGGGCCAGAGTCTTCTCAGTGGTGCCCAGGGACAGGACAAGGGGCTACAGGCACAAACTGGAACACAGGAAATTCTGTCTCAACATGAAGAAAAACTTCATTCCTTTGAGGGTGGCAGAGCCCTGGAACAGGCTGCCCAGAGAGGGTCTGAAGTCTCCTTCTCTGGAAATATTCAAAACCTGCCTGGATGCGCTCCTGTCCAACCTCCTCTAGGGGTACCTGCTCTGGCAGGAAGGTTGGACTAGATGATCTCCAAAGATGATCTTCCAACCCCAACCAATCATTCAGTGACTCTATGATTCTGTACAGGCAGGGCTCCAGCCTCTGAGAACACAACCACAGAGAACCCTTTTTAAAAAAAAAAAAAAAAAAAAAACCAAAACAAAAGGCGAGGGGAATAGCCTAACTATGGCCTCATGTTATTACTATGTGACCCTGTATTTCTGCAGCAGCGGAAGGGTACCAGGGAACGCCTACCTGCTTCAGGGACCATTTAATGAAGCTTCAGCACTTCATTAGGCAGCCATGGAGCCTCACAAAGCCCCACTCTCACCTGCATGAGGCTGGTGCCGGGTCACAGACAGACCAGGGTGCCTCTGCCACCACTGGTAGGGGACTGGGATACAGGGGTACCGAGACTCCCTGCCCAGTGGGGCTCAACACAGGACATCACTGTGCTCAGCCCCCATGTCCTGCTCTGCCTGGCAAGGTACTGCAGCAGCCTGCAGGGAGTGGAGACGGGATGGCCACCTTCTGCATGGCCAGAGCTTCCTCATGGCCCATTAGCACAGCCTCCGGACACTGCCCAGCTCCAGATGCAGAGGATCAGAGGCTAATGCATGCGACACCTTCAAGTCAGGAGCTAAAGAGCCTGCCAGGTGACGCAAGCAACGCTTTTGTAATTCAACAGGCAATAAAGCACTACAGCAAGGTAAGCCCACCAGCCTCTCTAGAGGAAGGTATCATGAGAGCAGGAGTAGCACTTGAACCCTCAATCAGGCAGGTCTGGGTGTGCAGGAGAAGCAGAGGGGGAGCACAGACACCCTGCAAGCAACCCACAGAACTCGCTGCTACAGAAGGCAATAAAAGCAAGCTTCTTTAAAGGATGAGATGGTATTGATATGAATGAGAACAGTAAATAGAGTTGGACAAACAAAGGCAGCAGCATGGAAAGTCCTCAGCCCTTATTGAGCTAGGGTAAATAGCTGGAAAGAAGATTTACCTAAGATCTGCCACTTTCTGTTAGACTTGTAGTGCAGAGTGTGTTCTCCTGTGCCAGAGGTTCATCTGCTCCAGCTGCCAGTGAAATGGAGATGGTATGCCATCCTGAGGGATTCCTCCAGTTCTCCAGCCACAAGTTGCTGGGCTTGGGAGCACCTGTGCGAGCAACAGGGAAGAAGCTTTCTCTGGATGTCATTCCTGCAGACCAAAGTTAGAGGTCCTGGATTTTGTGGCACTGCAAAGCCACAATACTGGCACTTAGCTCTTCCAGCTTGAGGAGCTGCTGAGGGCTGGGGAATAGCCTGGTCTCATTGGGTGACCTGCCAGACCCATCCACCATGTTCCTCCCTTCTCCACAGGCAGCCTTGTGTATCTCCAGCTCTGCTGACCATCCAGCAAGAGGGCATTAGGACTGAGGAAAGAAAGTGGCAGCTGGAAACCATCATTTAAGATACAGCCTAGCATGAGAACCCCAAAAACCTGACACCATGCAGCCAAGGGATACTCAGAGCCTGCACAGGCAGCCTGCTATGCTTGCTGTCTTTAAATCCCATATAGGCAATGCCTTCTTGGCCATCCCAGGCACAGCGACAGAGCCCAGCCTGCCAGCAGGACCCAAGTCCTGCCTGGGGAGATGGGGAAGCACTGGGAGAGCTGAGGAGGCATGAGCAGGGTTAACTCACTGTCATAGGAGCAGAAAATGAGGTTCCAGTTATTAGTTGATTTATTGGTCTGTCCTCGATTGGCACTCAGGACTCAGAAGAAAATGTTCCACTCCAAAGTATTAAGCATCTTCAAAGAGCAGAAGCATTAAAAATTGAAATTAAAAAATAGACATGTAAATATAGCAGAGGTAAACAGGGCAGCGAGGAGAGGAGTGGGGTGGAGCCAGCCCCAGCCAAGCCTGTGGGGCAGGGAAAGGGCTGTACTGGGGAGCTGGAGCCATGCTGGGGTGGGCTGGGATGGCTGTGTCCTCCCAGTTTGGGGGCATAACCTGCGGGGAAGCTCTAGGTGGCTTCACTGTGTGACTGCCCCACTTGCCTGGCTCACCTGCCCTATATATGGTACCCTAAAGCCTGTAGGGATTTATACCCAGGGCTTCCCCTTCTCCCCCACCCAGTCTTTCCCAAAGAGGGGGAGCAGGGACGGGAAGGACAGAAGGGATGGAGGGAACAGAAGTGGTGACAACAATAGGCAAGGAAGGAATCAAAGCAGCAGCCACGGGGCTGGCAGAGCCTTCCCAGCCCAGGGGGCTGAGCTCTGTCAAGCCTTGCTGGGCAAAGCTGCAGGACTGGGGGGGCTCATGGGAAGCAGCAGCCATTAGGTGGGGTTTAATCCTATTGGAGTGCATGTATGTCCTAGTGTGATGACCCTGGAGGTGATGTGCAGCCCCTCTCCCCACACCTGCCAGCAGTTCACCCGGGCTGAATGCAGCCAGCGGAGTCACCCAGCTGCCCTGCTCTACGTCAAGGGTCACAACTGGATGGCAAATTAATGGTGTCATCCCTCTGGGCAAGGGTGGCTTTTCATATGCCGTATTTCACAGAGAGACAAGCACTCCCATAAATAAGCAAGGCAGAACAGTCCCAAACTCCTCCAAGCTCCTCTAGCCTGTGGGCCAGCTGGATGCTTCCACCCTTCTCAAAGCACTAGCCAAAGGAGAGGATCTGCTAGCCATGCCCAAGCCTGGGGACACACCACTGGTCCCTTCCCAGGCATGAAGGGAGGGAAGGGACCTCAAGGAAATCCCTTCACCTGTGTAAGCACCGCTTGTTGAGCCCAGGAGGTGTAGGGGGGAGCTGAGAACAGCTTCATGTATTGCTCCAGCCTCTGCCCCAGCATAAGGCACCATCTGTTAGCAGGGACAGCCAGGGAAAAGATGTGGAGGAAAGAAAACAGAGAGAAGGGAGGACACAAAACCTCTTTGCCATGGTGGGAATATACATCTGACTGAGGACTGGCCTATGTGGCTTGTGAGCCTTGTGAGCAACAAGTGGTACACCCGGCTGCCTCTTTACAGTATTTTCAGAACTACCTGCAGAGGTACCAAGCCCTCCTGGCTTGCCAGTGCTTCAAAGGAGAGTGGTAGATACTCATCCACTCTTCAAACCCCCATCAGACTATGTTCAGCGGGTTTGAACCTCCACACACAAGAAATAAACCCCTCCAAGAACCAACAAATCAGCCAAGAGATGGAAAACCAACCAGCCAAATGCCAATGGCTGTACAAGCTCCTAACCTTTAAAACCTCCAGAAGTACAACCATTATCTTGGTAAAGGTCTCCGATGAGGACCTGGGGAATCATTGTGTCCTCTAGAGTCCTGGAGTCCCTGAAGGACCCCATCAAACACGTGGTCAGCAAGATGGACTACCACCCCTGCCCTTTGCCATGCTCTGGCACAAACCCAGCTCTCTTGGCATTATACCTGTTTTTCCCCTACATGTTGGTTTGTTCTTTTTTTTTTTATTTTCCTTAATTGGGAGCTTGTTAATTATCCCAATACTTTGCAGAGGAAATAAACAGCAATTAGCGAAATAAGAGGTATTTTTATTCCCTGGCACTCTTGCAGAGCTCCCTGACGCCTCCCATCCGCAGCTCCCACGGGCACATGTTGCTGCCTGCTCTGGCGCTGCTGCCCGAGCACTCTCCTCCGTCTGTTCCCTGGGAACAGGGCACTGCGGTGGTGGGCTGCCTTTCTCTTCCCCGGGTAGGAAGCATTACTGTGTGAAAGCAGCAGGCTGTCCCGCTGTAATCTGTTTTAAAAGTCATAAATTGCTGAGAAAAGCCAGTTTTCCTGCACAACAGAAGGTTAGCATGTTTAAAGAGAGCACTAGAACTGTTTGTATTAATCAGAACTGCTATAAAGAAAGCATTTTAATTAACATAATTATCCCGTTTGAGCGAAGCAGCCCGCACCTCACAGATACTTTTCAAACTAAAGATGCAGGCTGTCACAGTCAGTCATAATTAAGCAAAATGAGCTGCTTTACTTTGCTGTACATCTCCCTCCACTGATCCACATGCTCCCCCTTTCTTATAGCACTCTCTGCAAGGAGAGAGGAGACAGCAACATGCCATGGGGGTGGCAGAGGCCCCCTTGTCCCTATCCCTGCCTCCAGCACGAATTGGTCAGGGTTAAGCTCCATCCTAGCCAGTGTGCCAACAGACCAAGCCACAAACAGGCAACCTGGGAGGTGATTCTGCCCCTCTACTCTGCGCTCGTGAGACCCCGCCTGGAGTACTGTGTCCAGCTCTGGAGTCCTCAACAGAGAAAGGACATAGAACTGTTAGTACGGGTCCAGCAGAGGGCCACGAAGATGATTAGAGGGATGGAGCACCTCTCCTATGAGGACAGGCTGAGAGAGCTGGGGCTGTTCAGCCTGGAGAAGAGAAGGCTCCGGGGAGACCTTATAGCAGCCTTCCAGTACCTGAAGGGAGCCTACAGGAGAGCAGGAGAACTACACTTTGTCAGGGAGTGTAGTGATAGGACAAGGCGTAATGGTTTTAAACTGGAAGAGGGGAGATCTAGATTGGATATTAGGAAGAAATTCTTTCCTGTGAGGGTGGTGAGGCACTGGAACAGGTTACCCAGAGAAGTTGTGGATGCCCCATCCCTGGAAGTATTTAAGGCCAGGCTTGATGGGGCTTTGAGCAACCTGGTCTGGTGGGAGGTGTCCCTGCCCATGGCAGGGGGCTTGGAACTCAATGATCTTCAAGGTCCCTTCCAACTCTAACCATTATATGATTCTATGATTCTATGGAGGTGGCAGTAAAAAAAAAAATTCACAAGATTTGTAGGACTTCTTTTTTTCCAGTACAATCTCACAGTCAACAGATTAAAGATTTATCATTGAAGAAGACAAAAAGGAAAAGCATTAAAAGCCTGGCTCTGGGCCACCCACCAGTGTGGAGAGAAAGAAGCAGGGAAGGGGAATAAAAGCAGGTGCTGGCAGGCAATGGTACAGGTCTGGGTTTCTCCAAGCATCCTAGAACTGAGCCAAATCCTGGAGTCAGCCAGGAGCTGCAGTGTCCATTGGCAGCCCTCCTCCTCCTCTTCTTCATCCTCCTCCTCATCCTGTCTACTGCACGAGGCAGCACCACATGCCTTAGGCAGCATCTTTTATGCTTCCCACTGCCATAGTAACAGGCTCAGTAGTTCCCATTGCACGTCCCTGCTGACCCTTTGCCTCCAACATTGATGTCCCCCTTGCAAACGGCACGATGGGGCATGCAGGATACACAAAGCAAGTAGGTGTCACCGCCAAACCTACCATTGGGTGCTTTATCCAAGACCTCCTGTCCCACCATGTCCTGGAGCAGAACACTGACCTAGGGCTGAAGGCAGCACCTTCAGTGACCAAAGTTCTTTTCACAACAGCACCATTCAGTATTTTAATGGATGTTCCACTAGTTTGCTGACATCTCTCCTTACAGTGGAGGGAGATGTACAGCAGTATGATAGACTGTTAACAGGTAGTGCTTTTAATTAAAATCTCCTCTATTTACAAAGGATGGCTCTGAGTTGGTGGGTCTGCCCTGTCACTGCACAGCCCCACTGGAGATGCCAGTGCCATGTCAGTAATGCAGACTCCAATTTAACTAAACATCGTACATCCCTACTCCACATTTTTGACATGCTCTCACCTTTGAGGGCTGGAGATGAACTCTATGTGCCCCATGAACACATGAGGCCAACAACCCACACATTCCCTTTTGCAACCATTGGATGCTTCTCTTGAAATGCTATATTGAAAAAAAAAATGTTTTTACTTTTCCACTCCTTGGTTTCCCCCTGGAATGAAAAGGCCTCACCAACCCCATCCATCTGGGAGCCACCATGGAAAGTCTGGAAGCATCTTCTGCAAGCAGACTTTGCTGGGCATGACTCAGTCCTCGTGGCAGCTTGCTACATGTGTCTCTGGGACATCTGGGACAGGGACACAGAGGGCAGGGACAGGAGAGCAAAACCTTGGGCTTGCTGCTGTAGAGGACTTTGTGTGGTACACAGGAGGGTTTTATTTGCATGCAAGCTATGAAGCCCCCACTTAGAGATGTCTCAAGACCTACTTGTAAAACCAAATAAAAACACCTGCCCTGGGCCTGGATTGAGAGAGCTGAGAAGGAGGCTTCCAAAATTGGGTTCTCTCCCTGACTGCGCAGAGGATGGGGTTGTGACACCATGGAGAAGCTGTTTGTAGGTCTCCATTCACAGGCTACCAGAGAGGCAGCATCACCCTCCCTCAACCAGGGCCTTCCTGAGCTCCCAATCCCCAGTATAAATAGGACTCCTTGCTGGAAGCGTTGAAGTTGGTGGCATTGGTAGGGGAGGTTTAGACTGGGTATTAGGAAATATTTATTCACTGAAAAGGTTGTCAAGCATTGATACAGGCTGCCCAGGGATGTGGTGCAACCACCAACTTTTAAATAAAAGACTTGTAGATGTGGTGCTGAGGGACATGGCTTAGTGGTGGAATTGGCAGTGCTAGATTAACAGTTGGACTTGATGATCTTAAAGGTCTCTTCCAACCAAAGGATTTGATGGTCCTATGATTGCATGGCACAGCAGCTCTCCCAGACACATCCCTTCTCTCTGCTGCCCCATCACCAGCCAGGCAGCATCCACAGCCTCAGGAAAGCCTCCCCCCATGCAGCCGTCCTGCATGCTCCTCTCATCTCAAGCCAAAGCCTCAGAAGAGAAATGTTAATGAGCACTGAGTGTGGGGTGAGAAAAGCCCTTAATCACATTAACTCTGCTGCCAGAGCTGATGAACATCCCCAAGCTGCAGAGCCCCATCCAGCCACATTGCTGTGGAAAGCCAGACCCCGAACCTTAAAAAGGAGCATCTCTCCCATAAATTTTGTAACTGACATTTACTTCTTGGTGCATTATCACTAGTGATGGACAAATCTTGAGTTTAGGGTTTTGGTTCAGAGGAGCAGCCATCTTCTCTTGCCAGCTCCACTGAGATGAGGCGGTTGTTGCTTAGGCACTGCCTGGAAGATCTCCAGCACCAAAAGCCCCCTTCTCTCTCAGAAACCACAGCCCCACTACGTGCCGTAGGGGGCTCTTGAGACTCCCTTTGGCTTCTGGAGATCCTATCTTTAAAAAAAGCCCCCAGTCACCCTTGCCTGCAGGCCAGGTATCAGCAATAACATGGCAAAGCTTCCCACCCTATCTCATCTGTCTGGCCCACAAAAGCATCCCTGGCAGGCTCAGATCCCTGCCCATCCTGGCTGGAGTATAATGGAGTTTGCTTTAAGAGCGCAATAGATCTTCCTGGTCACCAAATCTAGCTCCCTGCTACCCTTAAGCCTGCCAGGTTTCAATTTGAATACACATAAAAGATCTCAACAGCTGGGTGTTTAATTATGGGGACTAGTAATCAGGCTCCACAGAGTCATATCAGGTTATTCCAGCTCCCTCAAGGTGGCTTTGGAGTGTGCCAGGACTGGCTTGAGGAAACAAAAACCATGCTGAACTACCAAAGGTAATGCTCACAGGAGCCTGTCCAGGTGCTTTGCTGTACAGCTCTCTCCAAAAAGTGGGCACGGGGGATTTGCATTGCTGGGTGCAAGGGCAGAATGCTGGGATTTGTGCCTGGCCAAAGGGAAATACAAGATGCCCCTAGAATTTGTGGCATCTGCACAGATTCTGCAAAAGACAGTGGGACAGGAGATGCCATGAAGCTGTTCTGTGGCAGAGAATAGCTCAGCATTGTCTCCCAGTGCCCACAGGGACATGGCAGCATCCTCTGCTCCTCCGAAGCATGGGGCAGGGCATGGCCAGCACCCTGGGGCTCTGCAAGGCAGTGCTTCCCTGCCTCTCCCTGCCTGTCTGCATCCCATCTCCCTGCCTCCATTGCCACCTTGATTTACTAACATGACAATGGAGTACACCCAAAGAAACACCTCCAGTCCCTTGGCACCAATAAAAGATTGAAGGAGCAGAAAGCAGAGGACTGATAACGGGTAATTAAGTCCAATGTAACTTGTGGCACAATTGTTTGCACCTAGGAAACTACAGGTGGCAAATTCCCTGATGTCAGCCCTGCCACATCAACTCCCTAAGTGTTGCCCTGGCTGCTGGTACATGAGGATTTGCAGAGACATTTGATTTTACTTTTTTAAGGAGCAGGTCCTTCTGAGTCCTAAAACGCCTGGGCACCTCTGCAGCAATCACTGCAGAGTGTGGCAGAGCACTTCAGAATAGCTAGCATTGGCTTTCCCCAAGCTCTGGCAGTGGCTGGAGACTAGAAAAGCCTTGTCTTTGGGCAAGTGGGTGTTTCTCTCTGCCGAGGTGGCTCAGCATCCCCAAAGTGTCCCATGTGCTCCAGGGGTGCCATGCCCTGAGCAGCATCCTGGACCCACCCTGGCCAAAAGGATGGCAAATACTGAGCAGAGCCACTGGCAGCTGCCTCAGTTGGGATCCAGCAGCAGGTCCTGCCCTGTTCCAGAACCAGCAGCAACCCCAACGCTATGTTAAGACCTGAGACTGCTCCTCACTCTTACACCTCAAACAAACTCAAGCCAAAAATACCTCACAAAGGGCCCAATATCACCGTTCTCTGCTGTCAGACTCCTGAGCAGCAATGCCTCAAGATGCACTTTGCCAATGAGCAGTTATTTCCCAAGCTGTTGAATCATTTCTCATCACCACGCACCTCTGACTCCCCACGTAATGTCTTAGCTGCTCCCCAGCTCCTCCCCAGCATCTCCACCCAACTCCCTCGTGTTTTGGCAAAGCCTTGGATTTACCCCTGACTTATTAAAAACATATAAGTGAATAGAATTTCAATAGAATAAGGCAACCTGGGGAAGCCAGCAACCTTAACAAGGCTGAAAAATGCTGATCACCAGCACCCATCACCTACAGCACCAGGGTGAGTGGTGGCACCCATGGAAGCCCTTTCCCCAGCAGCAGCTCACTCTGAGTACATGGCTGAGCAAAGAGAACCGTAGTTCTTCGTCTGCATTGACCATACCCGACAGGCCCCCAACGGAGTCAAAGTAAGGATGAACATCAGGTTGAGTATGTCTCCTGCTCACAGCCATGCATGCACCTGCACCTCCCAAGAGCTTCAAAATGCAGTTACAAGCACAGCCCCCAAAACCGCTCCAAAGCCTGTGGATTAGGAGAGCAGAAAACCCCATGAACAGAGCAGCAGGCTGCAAGGTCTGTGGATGAGACTTAGAGATGCTGAGACTGAGCTTGCTCTCCCCACTGGATCCACTGCCCAGGGCTGCTGCTGCCTGTTGGCCAGAGACCCCATGGAGCCATGATGGGCACGTGTCATAAGAAGACCCAAAGCACCATTTTCCCCTCCCCAAAACTCTGTGTTTGTCTAAAAGCCACTTTGCTGCAACTGTAAGGGAGCCCATGCCCCTGATACAAGGTTTAGTAGGGTTTTTTTTCTGTTATAGATAAGGCGTGAAACCTTAGAATAGTTTTGTCTAGTTTTAAACCTTTCGAATGTTTGTTTATCTTGAAGAGTTAACCCCTATGAGCAGAACAGGAGCAAAACAGAAACCAAGGCCACAAAACTCACTAAAACCAGACCTGAGACCTGGATGAGCTCCAGGGATGATCTGAGCTTGCACAAGACACCAGGGGTGAAAAGTTTACGGTGAGGAAGATTACTGACTTCATCCCTGAGACCCCTAACGACCACTACCAAGAAGTATGGCGCAGACGCAAAGGGGCGGAGAACTAATTTGAATACAAAGCGGGGATAGCTACTGAATATGTATAGGCATATCATGAAATCTCATGAATATGTAATATTTAGGACATATAACCCCAGAAAATGACCGTGCTCGGTGCACACACCTTTGGGAGTGATCCTGTGTGCGTCCAGCACTGAATAAACATACCTCCTTTATAATCCTCTACGGTTGTGAAGCTGCTGTTCCGTGTGTCACCCCTACGAGTTAAGATTAAAAGTTTTAACAAAAGCAATTCAGTGCTTTGTCTGAGTGAGCTGCTGGGAGCACCAACAGCTCAATTTTTATTGATAAAAGCCTCTTTTCTCTAAAAACATGGGACTGGTTCTCCCCATGACAGCAAAACATGGGCAATGCAGAGCCTCGGATCACAAAATACAACAGTTTCTTTGCATTTCTGCTGGGACACAAGGGAAAAACCCCACAATCTGGCAACGTCTGCAAAGAGAGTCATTGTGAAATCCAGAGACCAGTGGTTGCCAGCCTCTTCCACCAGCTCGGAGCCCACTGAAGCATGCCATCAGTCACCGTACAGGGCATAAAAGCAAGGTGCTTTGCTTTGCTCTCTGTTACTTTGTATCCCAAAAAAAACCCATACACTGTGTTGTTGGCAGCCTCTTGTGAGCTCCAGGAGAGCAGCCCCAGCAGCCCCCCTTCCAAGGTGCTCCCATCGGCTAGGGGTGGGGGGGACAACGACAAAGCAATCAGGGAGCAGACAAGGAACACGCGACTTTCCCATCGTGGTGGGACTGCTGGGACTTGCTGGAAGGTGTCCAATTAGTTAATGAGCACTCCAGAGCTGAGTCTGAGTCTGGTCTGGAATCAGTAATTAATTGCCACAAGACAAGCAAGGGTGAATATATTGGAGAAACCTGTGTCTGTGCTAGGTATGGACCTAGGAAAAGAGGGTCTGTCCAGCCAAACTCCTATCAAAAGGGAGAGAAGCAGCTGCCAATGAGCAAGCAGGATGAATTTGGATCCCCCCAAAAATGTGCATCCCGTGTGAAACATCAGGGGCAAAGCCCACAGCCGACTCCCATCCCAAATGTCTTGTAGCAGGAGCTGGACCAGCAGAGGGTCCCCCATCCCTGGAGCTGTCCCTCTGCATCGATACCAGCCCAGCTGCAAGCATGTAGCTGGTGAAAGTTTTGTTTCTGATGAGCAGAGCTGTAGTATTTGAAGGAACAGGATGCACCAGCCTGGCTGGGCACCTCCTGCTTTTATCATCTGCAAACATCGTGGTTTTGGAAGTCCTGGAATAATTTCTTCACATCCATTAGTCTCCTGCTCCAGGTTCCAGAACATCCTCCAGCCCCGGAGGTCCCAGGTCCAAGGTGGCTCAGAGGAGCTAAACTGTCACCAGCAGCATCAGCCCTCCTGGACTTGAACAACCTCCTGCCAGGTTCTCTTGGTTGAAAATCAATGGCTGAACTCTGGGAAGAAGTAGAAGACCTCCTCCCAAGGCATCTGCTCCCAGCCCTTGCTGCTCCCCAGGGCAGGCCACCTCTCCAGAGTATGTCCCCATGCAGCAAGAGCTGCAGAATGGCTCTGCATCCAGCCCCTGTGATAAATTAGCTGGAGATTCAGCATTTTGTGCAGCTGCCTCATCCTCTGCCGGCATGACAATGTGATTAATTTTGGGTGCGGATGAAGCTCATTTATCAGAGGCACATGATGGCCACGTGGGCTGCACAGGCGTGCAGGGAGCCCCAGGGTGCAGGAGAAAGTGGGAGCAGAGGCAAAAGACAGGAGGTAGGAAGAGAGAAAAAGTGAGGAACGGAGCCCAGGGCATCTCCCAGGAAGGCTGTTTGCCACACTGGCATGCCATTAAGCACACCAGGGGAGAAGAGCCCTGCGTGGGAAGAGAGCTTTTATCTCTGCTAACATACACGGCCGCATCTGGGGAGAGGTGTGTAACAGGACGGGTGTAAGAGGATCAGGCAGAAGCAGCTGTGAGCCTATTACTATGCTTCAGGAGGCCGTTCTACTACCGCTGCTGCTTCTCCCCCGACTGCCCCCTCCTCCAGGCCATTTTCCACCTTCTCCTCCTTTCTGGGAGGTCCTGTCCTGCCTGTCCCTGATCTGCAGCCAGGAACATTTGCTCCTCGCTGGTAGCAAGAATGTGTTCAGAGCTGCTCCTGCAGGAATTGCTTCAGAAGGCAGAGCTGGATGTTCGCTTCCCCATGTAACATGGCCCCAACATGAAAAAAATCAGACAGTCGGTTCATCCATCCCTTGACTGGAGTTTCTCCACATATTCAGTGTCACTGGAGGTTAGACATGAGCTGCCTGCTCCAGACTGCACATACCCACCATGAGAATCAAGAGTCTGCACAGTTTTGGGGTGAGGAGTATTTTTTTTGTGGTGAGTCAATACCATGCCAGATGCTCGCCAGTGAGATGGACATGCAGCGACAGGGTATCTACCCCCTATGCCACTACTACCAGTTGGGTACAGGACAAGGTGCCCATCCTGGACCAGCTCTGTTCCAGAACAAGGTCATGCCAGCAGTACCCGAAACCCCAAGACCACCATAACCTCCTCCCTTTGAGGTTCCAACTCGTGAACCATTTTCTTCTAAAAAGAAGAAAAAAATTCAAGTTCAATGGGGCCACACAAATTGTGACAACGGTGACAGAACTTTGGACACACGGCTGGTGTCAGTGCCTTTGGTGGAACTCAATTATCAACCCAACAGATAGCATCAAAGAGAGAAGCTGCTTTTTTGATAAATACATATTTTTTTAAAGAAACCATGTCAAGGGGACAAAGGAGAAGATGACACAATCCACAGCAGCCCCACCACTTGCAGGACAATCCTGCTAATTTATTCCAGCACATAAGCAGGTCCCTTTCTGCTGGGTTAAATGTATGGTTAGAAAATCAGCAGGGACTTTGGAAGTATGAAAACATCAAACAGAGTGGCACAGGGACCTGAGCCCCAGAAAGGGTAAATTTAACACTTTCCCCAATGGGTTCCAGAGAGGATATCTCCCCAGGACGAAGCAAGCAGGGTGGCTGGTTACAGAATGGGTAACCTGAGAGGAGCCCATTGCTGGAAAGGTTACAGGTGACAAGGCTAGCTTGCAACCTCTGACTTTCACAATTCTTCCAGATCCTAAATGCTCCTCTAAGCCTGGCTCCTCTGCAGGGTTCCCAGGGAGGTTTTGCCCCTCTCCCATGCATTGCTTTACAGTCTTATCTTTCCCCCAAAAAAGTCCCCCAAGTCTCATCCCAGAGCCCTGCAGTGTGGCAGTGACAGTGGCAAAGCCATCCCAGCTTTTATTGCAATCACCACACCAATTACTCAATCAAAGTTTTCGGTTCCCATCCATTCAAGTTTACCCAGGAAGGACTGAATTTGTCCACAGATTTTCCCCTCACAGGTTATGGAGAGGCAGCAATAAATGTATAACAGCCAATTTTCCCATGGCAAGGAAAGAAATGGGCAAGCATGTGCAACTGCTTGGGGGCTGGCTCCTGGGCATATTTGGGCTCTTAGAGCCACCCGAGGAGTAGCACAGGTGCCCAGCCCTACTGTGCCCCAAGCACCATGCAATGCTTTAGCACCAACACGTTCTTGGTGAGGAGAAAATGCTCTTGAACTTACCAGAGCTGAAATTTTGCAAGGAGCTGCTGGGGAGGCAACAAACCTGGACAGGAGGAGAGAGAAATACAGATCAGAAAGTTGGCTGTTGATGGCAGTGGGTGTTAAAGAGGGCGACAGGGCAGTGTTGGGGTCCTACCAGCACCATGTGGGTGGGATGGGGCATGTTCATAGAATCATAGAATGATTAGAGTTGGAAAGGACCTTAAAGATCACTGAGTTCCACCCCCCTGCCATGGGCAGGAATACTTCCCACTAGACCAGGTTCCTCCAAGCCCCATCCAGCCTGGCCTTGAACACCTCCAGGGATGGAGCATCCACAACTTCTCTGGGCAACCTGTTCCAGTGCCTCAACACCCTTACAGGAAAGAATTTCTTCCTAATATCTAATCTACATCTTCCCTCTTCCAATTTAAAACCCTTACCCCTTGTCCTGTCACTCCACTTCCTGACAAAGAGTCCCTCTCCAGCTCTCCTGGAGCTCCCTTCAGATACTGGAAGGCGGCTCTAAGGAGTCTCTCTGGAGCCTTCTCTTCTCCAGGCTGAACAGCCCCAGCTCTCTCAGCCTGTCCTCACAGGAGAGGTGCTCCATCCCTTTGAATCATCTTTGTGGCCCTCCGCTGGAGCTGTTGCAACAGTTCCATGTCCTTTCTATGTTGAGGACTCCAGAGCTGGACACAGCCCCCATGGCAGCACTGAGCCCAGCTTTGCAGAGCACAGAACTGCTCCACAAACTCCAGCTGCCCGCTATGGCCACCCCAAGCCACAGCCTTACCATGCAGAGTCTGACAGAGCCTTAGATGAGCCCCCTGCTTAATTAGCACTGGTTGAGGTCCTGGACATCACCAGAGTTGCTTGGATACGGACCCTGCCTTGCACCAGGGCTACCTAAATTCATCAGGGCCACCTAAATTTGTGCTACAAGCCACAGCATATGATGGGAATTCACCAAAGGATTAAGAAGTTATTTGCTCCATCCCAAGATGAACACAGGGCTGCCCTGTCACTGCTCCCTTTTCCCAATGCCTCATCAGCTCCTGGAGCACGCCATGCAAATCTATGCTGAGGAGTCACAGCAACGCGCCTGGGAAACCATAAATATCTGTGAAAAATCTCCCCATAAATCCAAGGGAAGGAGAATTTACAGTACTTTCTTTTGAGATTTCTCCATGTGTTCCCTATTAAGCCATTGTGCTCATTTGCATAAGTATTCCTCAGACAATAGAATTTTCTCTGCCATCAGTTATTGGCTCTGCAAACAGAAGCAGTGCCAGGCATGGGGCTGTAAAGATGAGGGTCTGGTTCCTTGCATCACCAGCTCCTGGGGGGCATGCTTTAAATCAGCCACACCTAGAAACAGGGGCCACGGCATGTCCCTGGGCAGCACTAATGTCCACAGCCCCTTCTGCATGCAGCGGACCATGGTGGCTTCTTGGGTAGGGAGGGGGGACAGACAGGCTTGACCCATAGGTCTATATCACCAAGGGACATTCCTCAGCTTGGGGATGGGTGCCCAGCATTGCTGTGCTTCTTCAGAAAAAAACCATGAATGAAAACTGAAAGTCTGCCTTGCTCCTAGACCTAACATTCAACAGATTTCACCCCAAGTGGCTCCTGCCCAGGTTAATTGCGAGGAGAGCAAGTTGTGTTTCAGCTATGACATTTCATTGTGTGTATAACGTGTCCTTATCATGACTTCTGTGTAGATGGGTGGGAAACAGGAGAAAATGAATAATACGCTTCCTTCCAGCATGAAATTCTGAGTGTGTCCTCTGCTGAGTGCAATTACTGTGTATATGACTCCTGTAATCTGGCTAATGCTGCTAAGTATACTGGAGATTAAGGGATTTGGGGCTGCAAAGTCCATTTCATCCATCCAGGCCTGTGCAAGGGAATAGGAGCAGGGAAAAGGTCTTCCAGAAGCCCCCAGACCAACTAGGATCTGGCCTGCAAGTGACTGTCCCACCACGTCCCCTTGCTGCTGTGGTCCTCTCCCAGACAGCTGTTGTCTTTGTGCTGGGGGGGGACATGGAGGAGAGTGACCGGAGCTGCTGGGGACAAAGCACCTTGTCAGTGGCTCCCAAACCCAGCATGCCACTGTGTCGTATGCTCCCAACTTTATGCCAAGCACCACCATCACATTCCTAGAGATCTGAGCTTTCCCTGGTGTGGTGTGCAGGGGACACAGTGGCCACAGTGAAGGACTTCAGCAGTCACAGCACTTCTGCCGGGAGTGCTCTCCAGGCACCAGAAGAGCTGTTACCTCTGAGCTGAAGAGTTAATAACAGTACCAGGAAATTTCTGCTTTGGCCAAGGCAATGGCTTCTATCTGCCCTGCAGGGAGGAGAGCCACAATGCCAGCGTGCCCACGGGGCTGAAGCACGCTGCCAGACCCCATCCTTGCCATACCCTTGCTCAGACTTGCCCTGGGGCTCTTGCCTGAGTTTGTGGCAGGGGGGAACACCCTGCCCCCGTGCCTAATAGCAGGGTAGCAAACCAGCACTTTGCAGACCTCATACCCAAGGAAGCCTCAAAAATAACCCTCCTATGGAGTCAGCATCTTTACCCAGTTCACAACAGCCAGAGCCCAACCCTTGACATCACTCCTGCCCAGAGGGGAAGTGACTTTGGGCTCCATCCAGCTCTTCCAAGCTGATGTAAAATGAAGCAGAGCAGATACAGGGTGGTTCTGCGAGCACAGATGAACAAAGTAGAGCAAGAAGGTAGCTTTAAGTAGTAAAAGCTGCCCTTATGTTATGAGCTCAGACACATCCTCATATATCTGAGTTTGATTTAAAATGGAACTTCTCCCTTAGCATCACCAGGGTACAGCGGCGAAGTATCCTTGTTTTCCTCTGCTTCATCCCTTTTGCCACCTGCCATGTGCCAGAGGTCCCTGGGCCACACCCCAGAGCTGCAAACCCCGTCTCCCTGTGCTCCGGGGACTCCTGGCCATGATGTGCTGGGGTAGCCACCAGCTCTGGCTGCATCCTCCCTCCTTCCCCATGCACCCCTGACATCATGTGGTCCAGCCCTGGCAGATGGGGTTGCTCGGGGAGATGCTCCCTCCACACGCTGGGATGTGGAGGAGCCAGCACAGAGCTGGGGAAATGAGAACCTGCTGGGGTGTAATGCCAATTCACCACCCACTAACTCCTACAAATCCTCTGCTCCCTGGCCTTATCTTCCTCTGCCATGTCCCCTCACTCCCCCTCCTCCTCCTCCCAGGCTAATGGGCTTTTTGGATGCAGAGGCAGCTGTGTAGGTACCTTTGGCTGTGCTTGGGAGCCCTTAAATGGTGGTGTCAGTGGGGAGCTCTGATGGGAGACATCCCAGCACCCCTTCGGACACCCTCCCCACTGGCCCACACAGCAGAGCTCGTCGCCAAATGCTCACTGGCTCTTGGGGACTGAATGTCAGACCCTGAACATTAACATTTATGGCATAATACACCCAGCACCAATCCACGTTGTCAGGAGATACCCCAAAGCTATCCACCCATCTGGATGCAAATGATTGTCTAAACACCCCACACATCCTATGCATACGGGACAGATTTACTGTCACTACTTGTAAAATTATGAGGGATAAAATCTAACAGCTGAGCAGCAATATCTGCTGGGCAGTGGTGGGAGCAACCACCAGCGCGGCTCCAGGGCTTTGGCTAAAAAGGGAGCTCCCGAAAAAACATCGGCAAAGCTCACCATGAGACATCTTTGCTTACGGCTCCTGCTGGAATACCAAATTTGACCTGCAAGGCCTCCTGACCCACAGTCAAGCATCAGCTGGGTTTTGAATCAGCATTTTCTGAAATCAGCCAGATTTCAGTAGTCCTTCACTGCAGGACAGGCAGGGCGGGCAGCTCCTACGCCTAGGGGTGCTGCCTCGGAAGGTTCAGTCAAGTTCCTCAGATCGACAGCGGATGAAAACCATTGGCTTTTTTCAGAGGAGAAAGTTCACTGCCCCTTCTCAGCAGGGAGCACATACTTCACATGACAAATTGAGATCAGCCCAAAACTCTGTTTTCCATCAGAAATTGTTTGCCCAGGAAACTCACCCTTTCCATCAAGTGGCACAGCTCCCTACATGAAGAAGGGCTTTGTGGAACAGTGGACCGTTCCTCAAGGTGGCAGACAATTGTCAGACCAGAGTTAGTGTTTGGAGGCTGAATCTAGACAAGCTCAGACTAAAAGTAAGGCACAGTTGCTGGACAGACAAGCACTATTGCAGTCACTAAGTCAGCAGCATGAGGAATACTCTGTCTTCAGCTGCCTCAAGGGGAAGAGAGGCTGATCCTCCAAAAGAGGTGCTATAAGGCTGCTCACAAGCAATGTCCAAGAGTTACAAGTGTCCCCTAGAAGCCTGAGGACACCAGCAGTGCAGGAGCTGGTTTCCCACCAGCGCTGCAGAAGGGGATGGCAGAGCTAGGACAGGGTGCTCAGAAATGGCACAGCCACCATGGTCTCAGCTGTGGCACCAGCCTTCACCACCAGCCTTTGCTCCAGCTCAGCAGGTCACATCTATCTCCAGCTTGTGGGATGGGGGAGGAAAAGCATTCCCAAACCCATCTAACCTGCCTACAGGAGCTGGTAGCATCATAGCATCCTCCCCAGCTCAGTAACCATAACCCCTGCAGCATCTCCCAGCTCTCCCCAACGTTCCCCTTCATTGCAGCTCCCACATTTTATCTTTAAAAACCACAACAGGCAGGGTTAAAAAAAAAAAAAAACCAAACAAACAAACATGACAAACAATCCAAGGTAAAGAATACAACAGCCCTTGAAACTCCATCCTACATTTGAAAGGGAGGGATGGAGGCAAGGCAAGAAAGCCTCATTACCATCAGAAATCCTCTCTCCTTGCCCTCACCTCCTCACTCATTTCCATATCACAGGGGACACAATACCTTTCTTCTCTTGAAAAATGGTCCCATTTTTGCAGAGACCAGCCATCCTTACTCCCAGCACTGACTTATGGAGCTGGGGAACAAAAGCCAGGTTCACACCTGCCCTGGCAGGCGGCTCTGGGGTGTGAGTCTCCAGGCCCTTATCAGCCTCTCGAGAGCAGTTTTTATCATCACTATTATCATTATTATTATTATTCTAATTTATCTTTTTTTTTCTTAGCTTCAAGATCCTTTAGTCACTCAAATTATACTCAGAGAAGCAGAAGCAGCAGAAAATAAAGCATTATAAGGGGTTCAGGAAGTTATTTTCATCTCAAGAAGAGTGTAAGAAAGGTTGACAAGTCTTTATTCCGCCCTTACAGAATAATCTGTAGGTTCCCAGCTGATATGGGGGAAAAAACTAAAAGCATCAGAAGAAATTACAGGAAGAAGTAAAACCCGTGTCTCTGCATAATTGAAGTAATGTGCACGATGGCTGACAGTTGAAGGCACCAGAGGGTGAAATGTCAGCATGGGGAAGGAAAAGGGGTGGCAAGGAGAGTCTGGGAAGGGCTGGGTGTGGGGCAGGAGGGTCACTTAGTCCCCTTTAGCTGTTTTTTTCCCCTGCTAAGTGGGCCTGTCACATCTTTCCAGTCCTAAGCATCATTGGCACGGCAGGCGGAGGAGGGAGGGAGCAAAAGCAAAGCAGCTCCATCCTCGAGCAGCACCTCCCTACTGCCCCGGTTTGCTGGATACGTCCTGCTGCTGTCTGGCTGCTCCAATAAAAGCTACAAGAATAGAGTCAGGCATGGCAGAATTTTTCTGCAAAGGCTTTGGGCTCTGGCATTGACATGCGCAGGGCAGGAGCTCCTGGCAGCCACCTGGCAAGTGGGGCTGGGAGCGACACCAGGGTGCTGAGGGCGCAGGGGCGGGGCAGGACCATAGGGAGGGAAAAAGAGGAACCATTGACTCCTCTCCATGCTGTCAGCCTGCGGGGAATGAGAGATGGATGCACGCAGTACTGGGATGGTGAAGGGATGAGGGGCCTGGCTACAAGATGCTGAAAGGTGCTCAAAGCCAGTCTTCCTCTTGGTGGCACCGCCCAGGGCAGGGGAACAGGGGTCCCCATCTTCCCGGGCAGGGCACAGGGACACAGAGGCAGCCCCCATGCATCTGCAGCTGTTGGGCGGCTGAGCCATGCAGTGCCAAGGTGGTGCTGTCACTAGTGACTGATGGCATGGTTCGGGAGGAAATAAATTCCCAGGGTTTTGCAAGAGGTGAACTGGGGGGGTGTATCCATCTTAAAGATACTTAATGGATGTGCCACAGCCTGTGGAGTGGCAGCAGATACATCTTTGCAGCCAGCACTCCCTACGCTGCTTCCTCGCGAGGCTCAGGCACAATTTAACAGCTTCTTATTGATTTTATTTATGTTCCCCAGGCCCTGGCAGTGTGTATATTGCCCCAGCCCAACAAGAGCCCCATAGTCACTGCAGGGACCTACACTTGCTTTTCCCATCTCACTCCTTACCCTCACCCACCCTGGAAGGGGCAATGCAAAATCACCTGCCCCAGGTCCTCTCTGGGGACAAAATGTGGTGTTTGGCCAGAAAAGATAGCATTTTGGGCTCCTCAAAACAGAATAAAACTCATGTGGGCTTTAGCTCAGCTTTTCAGGCCACAGGAGAGGATGGTACAGGATTACTAGAGCACCAGCCCATCACCAGATGCCAGTGCCACCCACGCCACTTTGGCATCAGGCATGGGGTTGCATCTTTGGAAATCAAATAAAAATAAAATAAAGACCCTGCAAAGACACCCTTGACTGAAAGACGTTGAAAAGTCTTAGCTTTTATGTAGCATCACAGACCTTCATTTCCAAGGCAAGAAAAATGGCAATCAGCAGTTCTGGTGTGTGGCTTGGGTTTGTTTTTCCCTCTTTCCCTCAGGAGGACAAGAACTCAAAAAAAAAA